>BCKH01000001.1:795476-1251203 GCA_001600555.1 Albophoma yamanashiensis
CCCCCCCCCCCCCCCCCCCGCGCGGGATAGGGATAATTTATTCATTGAGACCAGGAGCCCGTTTATACCGACTTTACGTCAAAGATCAGGATGCGAGGCCCCATCAATCCTTCCCCCAGCGGCAAAGGGCGACAGCTTTCCTGGTCGTCGCGACCCTTTCAAGTCGCGAAAAAGTAGGCCGACCAGACAACCCTTGGGCAGAAGGTCTATTCCATCACCCCGATACGGTATACGCGAGGTTGGTCTCTTCCTTATCTATTTCGCGGCTCTTCTTCTCGGCTCTTCTTCTAATCCAGTGAACTACCCTCTGCTATTACAGCGGGACTAAATCTACAGTACTCTGCTATGCGGTGGCCTCAACTAAAGCGGAGTCGTTGGATACGTACCTAAACCGAGCCACCCTGTACTTCAGAAACTTGTACTACTGTATGAGACTATTCCCACTCTAAATTTCTCCTGCTGACATATTGCAGTTTATCCACTTCTAGGACATACTCCAGAGATGCCAGATAAAATTTCAGCCTTTCTGTAGCTCAAGCTTTGTGGGACACATTGACGACTGGACCGTTGTGGGTTTGGGCATTTTTGTGTACTCACCGCTCTCTCGTACCGTTGATATTTGTAGATATAGAGTCTCAGAGTGCCAAACCGGTGTGGCGGCGCCTACTGGCCCTTCCCCGCACAAAAAGGACTGTTTCGTCTGCGAGACACAATGGCGGGACATGATGCTCGCATGAGCGAGAGTTATCCTGCTCGTGCCGCCCACCTCTCCGCTCCCAACGAGCATGCGTTGCTGGCGATCTCCTCGAACCCGCATTCCAACGCCACTTACCCCCATTGAAAGGACCGGCATTGGGGACCATACCACCGAGCCTGTTTCTGCGTCGATATTCGACCCTGATCATCTCCACGTTATCGACAGCACAGGCAGCTCAGTTACATCGCCAACCGCAACTTCTGTCTATCGGGCAGCTGGATATCTCCGCCGCCGAGCTTGCGTTGCTCAACGGCCCCCCGACCCCACAATCCATGCCCGTCGCCTTTGTTAACAGGCGCCGTTCGACAAACCACGACCAAATCCGCCGCCGCCTTGCGCTAAAATGGAAATTGATCCAACCTACGGTGCGTTATGCCGCTGCGCCGCCATAGCCCACGCCCGCCTGGTAGCGACGCGCGCGCGCGAAAACGACTCTTGTCCCGACGGGATGCCCGTCTAACCCTCCTCCGTGAACTGACTACCGATCACCGATGATTGCCGATTACAATGGCTCCGTGGCATCAGGATTCATTGGCCTGTGACGGAAACGACGGGAAACGATGGGCAAGATTATGAGGCAGATTAACTGTATGAACGGCCCCGCTGCAGTCTCTTGAATAGGAGAAAGAATTCGTGCCCACCAGGCAAGAATTCCCCGAGAGCCACTGATGGTGATTTAGAAAAAAAGATAAGAGGTAACGACGATCGGCTAAAAGTGACAGGAATACCAAAAGGGGCTTGATTGCTAATGCTGCGAACAGTTGGGGCAATATATTTCTGGGCTCTACGGAGTAGATGCCACCATATATGTCCACGTGCCTTTCAAGTCCCTAGTTCTCCAGCTTTTTTTGTGGTTATCTCTTGATACAGAGGCTTTCTATTTCACCCCAACAAGCGTGCTATAGAGGCCTCTTCCATGCACCCCTGCGTACGCCTTCTGGTCCTCGGTAGCACCGCTACTTATGCCGGGCAGCAGTACGCCTTCGAGCCAGACATACAACACTTCCCGTCGCCACACTTAGTACGCTCAACCTCTCTCCACCCAGGCTTGCACCTGCCGCTGCAGAATGGAGCAGTGCCCTCCCAGTAGCATGGTGGTGCATGGGGATGATGATGGTCATCTTGCACGCCCATGAGGCCGTCTTGGGGGGCCTCACCTTTGCATTAGTTCGCTAGTCAGCCTTCATGTACAAGTAAAGAAGATCCAGAGTCATGTCAAACTAACCAGTGGCTAGTGCCGTGGCGATAGAAGCAAGAGCGATAAGGATCTTGAGATGCATTTTGGCATGTAATATTAAATAGGCTAAGTTGGAGGGCAGTGTGATCAGATGGTTTAGTAGGCTAAAGCAAAAGACAGTCGAGGCGTTATAACCGCCATTTATATAGTCGGGAGCTAGGTCATACCACTACACCTCATCTCTAAGGGTTCACCCGAGGTTTCAGTACCCTGCTCTGCTTAGGTTTCGATCAGCATCCGACTTTCCATTTATTCGTAACTAGTGAGATTATGGCTGGCTGGACGTTCAGATCATGGCTAGCTGAGCTTCTACTTTCCGGCCGACACAGCAAAGCATGCATTACAGGCAGTTGGAATAATCCAATCATAGTTGTTTACGTTCGGAACACGGCATCAAAAACGGCATACTACGTAGATGTTAGAGACATTTCTTTTGTTTTGGGATCCGCGGTACCATCGCCCTGCGCTGCTTCATGTTTGATGCTTATCACTGGCTGGTTGGGCTATCGACCTCCACTTATAGGCTAAGACAGCACGAACATGCCATCCTCCCTGGTAAGCTGGCTTTGCTTCAACAGGGCTAGCGGCAATCTGTCAAGTGCCACAATGGGGGTTGCAGAAGTAACCTGTCATGCCTGTCTCCACATTACGGTTTGGGGCCAACGGCCGACCACCAGCATGTCTCGGGCCGTCGGCTGCCGACCGGCAGGTCTTGGCCATTGTATCGGAGCTGTCATGTTCTTTGATTCCACCCCAAGAACACATACGTAAGCTCTGAACCAATGGGGAGCCTAGACGAAGTTTCAGTCAATTTGACTTCGCGCCGGGTATCCTAAAGCACCTAACTAGGATGAATAATATACCTCGCTGTCCTACCTACGTAACATCGTCCTAGCCTCTCTTAGTAAAAACGCGCGTCTCTGGAACCTCTAATCTGTATTTCTACCTAAATGACTACCTATGCCCACAATACGTGGATCTCATATTTGACCCTATTAAACGATATACGCATTAGGATTGCGGCCTCTTAAAAGGACTTGTAGACGGTCGTGTCTTTCGCGGGCCCTCGTGCCGGCTCGTTCTGTAGATTAACTTCTAAGATGTTCACTGAGTACTCTTGTTCTATGTGCACTGGTTTTATCAACCCAAGTTCTTCTACTTCGTAAAGTCTCGGTTGAATTACATTAGTGGGTATGTAGAAGCGCCACGTCTTCGTTGTACTTGATGGATCCAGCTGTAACACCCTTATAGAATGTATGGCCGCCCATGGAATGAGGATCGTTAGGCGGATGAGAAGCTTTTAGACGTAATGCTTGTGGAAAGAGAATATGGGTTGGACTCTGCTCGTCCTCAGCAAGTGCTTGACCGACCTCTGATGTAGTGGTCCAACGGCATATCCGTGCCCTCTTCTCGCATCGCCATCACTGTTTCCCACACCGCACAAGCGACCTTTAGCCCTTCCCAACCGGTCATTCCCCTCCGCCGCCTGAACAATGCCCGATAAATCCGCCTGCAACTTCAACGCCAACTGCGCCAATCGACGGCCACAAACACCAACGTCGAGGCGCGAAGAAGCCCCCAAGAGGCCGGCCCACTTCCGATTCGAAGTCTTGTGGCAGAGACATCCATACTAAGGAATACTGTCTCCATCTAACGTGTTCCAGGTCTCTTAGTTGCAGCTGCCGCCAGCGTATTGCACTCGTGGGGAGCAAACAGCGAACGTCTCGAGATTTGTTGGACCGAAGACAGCTCGCACGCCTTTAGGACTTGGTGGTAAAGTTCCTTCCAAGCTCTGATAGCTCTCGATACACGTTTCCGGCCATTGCTCGCCCATATCTCGACCTCACAAACGAGCCCGCCCATACGCATCAGGGGTTCCTTGGCCCAAGCTCCAGCCGAGAGGCATCAAGTCAACCGATATTAACGGCTAGCAGCTGTATTGGCGATGGTGTAGGCAGCAGAGTTCGAAACCCACCCTTGTCGGTCGTAATCGGCCGGAGTGGTCGGGCCAACGTTATAGCAATACCCGACCCACATGTTGGCCCCGTCACCACGAAGAGCGGCTGATGGAGGTCAGTTAGTTAGGTGTTGTCTGAGGCTCTTGTACTAGACAGGGAGGTCTTACTAGAGTTGAAGGAAATGGTAGAGGCGACACCTTTATCCATGTCCTTCGCACACAGCTCTAGGACATGCTGCTCCCAAGCCTCGGTAGCGTATTCCTCGTAAGGGGCGTAGTAACTTGCGAGGACGCCTTTTCCTCCGGAATTATCCGATATGGATAGAAACCAGTTCTGAGGCGCCCCTAGGGGAACCTTTTGGAAACTGTCGACACCCCTCTGCGTCGCCGCGGGGGCGGGGGCGGCAACGGCCATAACGGCGCTGGCGAGCACGAGAGAGGACTTCATTTTTACGAAGGGTTGTGGGTTTAGTGCGTCTGCTTTCTCTATTTTCGTAACTATATAGAGCGTCTAATACCTTGGAGGGCGCATCTTGGCCGCCTTATATTCACACGTACTTGTATGCAAGCGTCCTACACTAGCATATATTTCTTGCCGGGAGAGGAGTGTCGTGCGGAATTCTTACGTTATGTGCCACCCCTTGCCTCTCGTATATACGTCCGTGCTCGTACTGGCATGAACAAAGCCGCGGCATTTGGAATTGTTTTGGAATTCGGGCGACTTCCCGGGGACTTTGCACGAAACTACGCCCTACCGTATGCTTAGTCTCAGAAAATTCGTTGCGGTCTCGCAAGACCTTGTCCCGTTTATTCCGCGGGGAGAGCCAATGATTGATTTCCTTGTATCATTATTATTGAACGAAGGATCTTGTGCGACATGGATGATCGTAGTAGATGATCGTGTGCATACTAGTAGCTGATTGGACTTCATCCCTTGCAATAGGACTTGTGGCGCAGTGACGAATTTTCTGAGTTATACGTTACGGCTGGTGAGGTACGGCATGGGCATGGCAACTTCCGTGGTGGAGTGGCGTAATGGAATCATAAGCCCGAGCCACTTTCGCCCGCCCCATGCGTCCCGCCATCGGGCATTACTATGCCTCCGCACTCCCGTAGCACCCTTGCTCTGGGTCTCGGCCTTCGCAATATTGCTACCATTCCTCGTATAGATAAAGGAGTAGTATCAAAGTGGCAAGGGCGGCAAAGGCAGCACAAGAGCAAACCCCGAGGGGCAAGGGAGCGGGAGACAGGGAGACGACTGCTGCTGAAATTGAGCCGTGTGCCCACTGCGGCAGTGCCTGGGAAGAGTGGGATCAGCGCGATTGGGCTGCAGTGGCAACCTGAGTGCAGCACTGCCTACCCGACGGCTGTCGCGGCTGTCGCGTGGCCAAAAACGTGGTATTGCCCACTTCATCGCGGGGAGAGATATGGGGTCGTCTAGGGCTCACTTTATCTCTAGTTCAAGGACAGGTAAGGGGATGGCGGCATCGGCAGTAGCGGAAACTTAACGACGTTGATTGTAGTATTCGAATTCTACACTACTAAAGTCAGATGCGCCTGGACACCCACATTAGGCCTCGACTCGCTCCTGTGTCCCATCCTACTATGAAGAGCATAGCCTAGCTACAGGCCGATTCCCGGCGATCCTCGTATGGGGTCCATTCTTCTTGCAAAACGACAATGGCAAGGAAGTACCCCGAGACGCGCAACCTATCGCGCCCAGCAACTACTTCGTCGTGGCCGACGGAACTGTCCAGGCATGTAGTGCCCTCAACCCCCTCGCCGCCGCTACGCTAGCTACATGTAATGTCATGTAAAGGTGAGCACACTGCCGACCCGACGGCGCTACACCCACGCCCGACGCATTTGGTAGCCCAGCGAAGCATGATTGAGGGCTTCTAGATCGCAAGTACTCGTAAGGGCGTGGCGAGAGCGAACAAGGCGCGCCGTCCACCGTGGTCCACCCCCCTGACCGCCTGCTCCCCACTGGCGGTGCGACCACGCAAGCCAGGTTTCTGGCTGAGCTCCATCGCACGGCTCGCGCACCGATCGCCAGCACCGGTTGTCATCGTCACATAGAAAGTGCGGTTTCGACTCCTTAGACTACTTATCGGGTGTTGAAACAAATCACAAAAGCCATTTCCTCTCCAGTCTCATCTTCTTCTTCGCCTGCTCCCAAATCGCAGTGTCAAACTTCCAAACCCAAACCTCAATGCGTTCGTCGTAGCTCGCCTTATCCTTGCTTTCCGTGGCTGCAAGACCTGCTGACCGCATCAATGCCCTCCAAGGTTCGTTGTTTTCATCGGTCTCTGTCCTGAAGAGTTGGCAACCCAGATTAACCCGCCCATATTCAACAAGAGCACTTAGCACTTCTAATCCGTATCCCTTTCGCCAATGCCTATGATCTATCATAATGCCAATATCCGTCATGAACGTCTCCCCAAGCTGTTCAGATTGGACGGCTTCAAACGTATTATAGCCACCGTAGCCGATAAGTTGATCCGTTTCGCGTAAAATGAAGACCATAAACGCATCTTGGCCTTGGGCTGTTGATTCTGCAAATCTGCCGATACGAGCGCGCAACTTGTCCAAAGTCAAGTCGGTCTCGATCTCCTGGTGAGGGAAATTTTTGGGATCTGTGAGAAGGTTGTGGAAAGCTTCGGAGTCGGATGCGACGGCAGTACGGATAATCAGTCGTGGAGACTGGACCTCGTACGCGGGGCGATCGAATGGAGAATGAGCCATCCTTAGCGTATAGAAGTGTGTAATGGGCTGGTGAAGTTGAAGTTTTCTTGAATAGCGCGCGAACGTGGTGATGTGACGTGAGATTCGCCGCGACCAGAATGGGGGAGAGCTGCGCTTTATACAGCTCATGTCTACAGTGGGTCCAAGTTCAATAGACCCATGCAAGATGAGTATGGCGTGTGGACGATCGGTCTGGCGACGTTTTTCTTATGTTCTCCGATATCTTTCTATCGTACGCGGTCTCCCCCCAACTGCCCGGAAGAAAGTTGCATGAACGATCAAAATCAACTAACTTTAAAATTTCATTAAGTACGACTTTTCTACGCAAGGCCTCCACCTGAATGATAACGCGATGGGTCCAGTTCGTACTTATTAGCTGCGTCCGAGCTTTGTGACCGGAATACAATGCTGAATCTGGAAGTGTCCGAATGGAGGCTGTGCGGGTACAGAACGTAGAGCCGACAATGCTTGACATACAGTTCCAAGGTACATCCCGTTCAGGAAGGTAACAAATACCCCGTTGGTTGAAGGGTGATGGATACGAAGCATGCACTGAGCTGCGCCACTGGTCTCATTTTGCAGTCCACTTCCGGGGGTTGGTTATTGGAATAGAGGATCGTGAAAATGTTCGAATGGAACTGCAACAACCAAGCCTTCAAACTACGGATCAGCAAGCCGCAGTCCTCGCTAGCATCGGCGTATTTAGGTAAAGTAAACGCGATGCAGATGTCTCCGATGCAATATGCTGCGCTTCATCAGATTGATTCTCAACACGACGGCATCTTGGACGACAACCCAGAAGAACAACGTTCCTCTCGGCGGTATTGTCGAAAGCTCTGGGGACACGTGATACCGTATCTGGTTGGCTGCACTCAGGCGCCCTCGTGGTCTTGTTGGCAATCCGAGGCCGCCACTACACAGAACGTAATGATTGCTTCGTCCAGACTTCGGCATATTGTACGTTACTAGACTTCTGCGCTATGAAAGCATAGCAGCAGCTAATTTTAGCGCCCGTATGGTCGAGAAGCTCCTCTTGTCAACCTTGTTCCGCACAAGTTGCTCGATATCAGGACAAATGGTACCCTCGATTTCCCATCCATCTTCCGCGGTCCCCCAAGCCCAGAGTTGGACCAGAGCTGGGACATCAGCATCTGTTAGTTATTCAACGTCAAACAGAGCGTACCATGGCACGTACTAAATATGACCAGTTCGCCCTTTGGCTCTAGAGCTGAGTGAAGAGCAATTCATCAAGTTTGGCAAATCCGTTGAGACAGCCGTGCTCAATGAGCCAAAATTTGGTGGCGGTTTCTTTGTACAGCCTGAATTTTCTCATCAATTGCACTGTGAGGTAAGGACTTCACAGCCTCCTCCTCTTTTATTCCGCGCTCTAGGCAGTACATAATTCTGAATATGAGCCAGAACTTGCTCCGAAAAGCTTCATACTTCAATTTCCCATATTATTCAAACATCTCTTTCGACTTCAAAAACAACGATGAAGACTCAATAAGAACTCATATAGGTACGCAAAGTTTCCTTTATACTCCTCCCATACTTCCCTTCACGCCGCCGTGCTGATGATGTATCTGACCTTGATAAGGCCATTGCGTCGAAATCCTCAGGCAGTTTGTTATGTGCCATGCAGACGTGGGCCTAGTTGCCGCGCATTGGATTGACGGAATGGATCATCCATGGCCAGACTTCAACACGAGGAAAATATGCAGAGACTTTGACGCAATTCTCGAATGATCTCTTGAGCACCAAACTCCAAACTCCACCTGGGACACCGGCTCTTCCGAGGAAGCCCACCGGAGCGAGAGCGCTTGCCGTTCCGCCTTGATGACTGGAATTGTGAGCTGAAATTGCCCGCTGGTAGTTTATTCACAAGAAGCACAGCTTTCTGATATTGGATGCAGGGGATTTATGTCGGTCGTCATCGGCGGTAGGCACAACGTCAATGCCGCGCAAGATAGTGCTCATTGAGGGCTTTTATTTGGACGAATGTGAATTGACAACTTTTCTCTACGCTTCAAAAACGATTCTGAAGCAATGGAAATACTTTCTCCTTTCATCCTTGTGGCACTCCTCCAACACTCGAGGTCACGAATTGCAGTCCAGGTCCCTACAGACAATTGGGTCCACAGCTTCGGCGGCCCCTGTTCGCCCAAGAGCGATTGCGTTCCGATCCAACACCCACGAGGGCCACTTCTCCTCAAGCATGACTGGCTGGAATGCCATTAAGAGCAGAGCTGGGTAGCTTGGTCTCATCATTACTGATGAACAAGCAAAGGAGCTGTAAGCGCGCGGATGTTTCCTCGATAGTGACTCACAACTAACCCTCCGTGAAGCACACAGAAGATCAAGGCTATGGCTGACGTCCGCCGACTTGCCATTGACGACACGGATTCCATTATCCGATCATTCTGCCATGACCACCAAGTTGCGCACCAAGAATAGTGTGGCGCACACGGATGTGCAGGAGGGGGAGTAAAATTGGCGAGCTCATCTTTTCGAGGCCGGGGACCAGCCTCTCGTTTTATTTGCTGGTGGAGTGGTCAGCTTGGCAGGCTGAGGCGCCTTTGTACATGGCCTACAGCTTGAGCAACGCCGTGTATTAGTCTCTGGCGCTGCTTTGGCCGGCCAGCAGGTTCCTCAGCGCCGGGCTGGCGACTGCGTGGACCAGAATCAAAAATGTCAAGCATGTTTGAATTGCGCCGGGCGTCCGCGGTGGCTCTCGACGTCAGAGGTTTGTGCTTGAGTTTCCGTGTTCGCGGTGTTGTCCCTTACATTTGCCCAGCCATTTCGCCTCAGCCGTTTTGGACGTCCACCTCGTGACCGTCTTAGCGGGTTGTGCTGCCTAGCAAGCTCTGGGACGGCTTGTCGATGGTGTGCATTGTGTGATTTCTTCGCCTGTGAATCATCGATGATTAAGTGCATAGGATTTGGGTGATGTTGGAACAAGGCGTCTTGGTGAACGATGCTCTGGTCTGACACTACTCGTAGGTGCTGAGGCCGGCAGTGGACCCGAAGAGAGACATGACGCTGTAAAAGACACCTGCAGGTCCATCGAGGAACTGGGTGGACGTGGCCGTCAATGTGCGGTGTTGGCCAGACGAAAGCAACGGGGTGTGGAGCTGCCAACATCTTCCTTCGACGCAGGTGTCTAAGTGGCATGGAAAATATGTTCCGGAGGCGGACAAGCCGCCTTGAACAACACGGCTGATTAATAATGGCTGGACCTGATGCCCTTGTGGTAGAAGTTTCCTCGGTAGGTCTGTTTCTATCGCCGTGTGAGACGCTTCATGATTTCGGAGATGGGAGGTGCCGAGAGGGGAATAGAGCCGCCTTCGTGGACATCAATTGCAAGGATGGCCGTGAGCCGTCGGGTTTCTGGCGGCCTCGCACGAGCGCAACGCCGTTGAAGAGCGCTTCAGGCGTTCCGGCCGCGTCGGAGAACGCTGCCCAGACTGCCCCGAAGCTCCGGCGCTGCTGGCGGCGCTAAGCTCGCCCTGCACCCCGACGCATCCTTGCCCGATTGGGGATATGCAAGGTGAAGGTCTAGCAGAACTCAAAAAGAAAGTGGCAATGTGCTCATCGCAAGACGCTGCCCGGAGACGGCATCTCCATGGCCACAGAGTTCCAGCTGCCCTGTGGCCGCGACGCCGTTCGCTGGTCGCCGTTCGCTCATGGCTGGCCCTTTTAGCTATAAAGGAGGGCGTGGCTGCTGCTGCTCATCCTCCCGTGAACGAATGCAGTCAACGCGCGATACTAAGCCGCTCCTGTTGCCCATCCGTAAACCGCTAGATATCCCGCCCTCAGCATGTCTCTCCAAGGCAAGGTCGCCCTCGTCACCGGCGGGGCCAAGAACCTCGGCGCCGAGGTCGCGAAGGAGCTGGCCTCGCTCGGGGCCAGCCTCGCGCTGCACTACAACTCGGCCAAGTCCAAGGACGACGCCGTCCAGCTCGAGAAGCTCCTCAAGGAGAAGTTCCCCCAGTGCAAGGTGCACTTCTACCAGGCCGACCTGACGACCGAGGCGGCCGTCAACAAGCTCTTCGCGTCCGTGGTCAAGGACTTTGGCAAGATCGACATCGTCGTCAACACGGTGGGCAAGGTGCTCAAGAAACCCATCACTGAGATCTCCGAGGCCGAGTACGACCAGATGTTTGCGTGAGTTGTTCCCCAGTCCCCCGAGCGTCGAGTCGGTGACGGCGACGCAACGAAACGGATGGAAGGGAGGCGTGCTGACGATTGCCCGTGTGCCCGCAGCGTCAACTCCAAGTCAGCCTTCTTCATCCTCAAGGCGGGCGCCAAGCACGTCGAGGACGGCGGCAAGCTCATCACCATCGTCACGGCGCTGCTGGCGGCCTTCACCGGCTTCTACACGTCCTACGCCGGCTCCAAGGCGCCCGTCGAGCACTTCACGCGCGGCGTGGCCAAGGAGCTGCAGGGGAGGCAGGTCTCCGTGAATGCCGTGGCCCCCGGCCCGATGGACACACGTGAGTACTCTAGACTTGCTCGTCGTCGGGCAAAGTGATCATGGCATGCTGACGCGGCTTGCTGCAGCTTTCTTCTACCCCCAGGAGTCGGACGAAGCCGTCGCCTTCCACAAGAGCCAGGGCATGGGCGGCAGGCTCACCCGGATCCAGGACATTGCGCCCATAATCCGCTTCCTGTGCACCGAGGGCAACTGGATCACGGGGCAGACTCTGTTCGCCAACGGCGGGTACACGACGAGGTAATCGTGCTCTGTGCAGGCGCAGGTAGATAGAGAGTAGCAGCCAATGAGACGACGTTGATGAATGAGTTGTGCTGTGGGGACCCGTCTGCTAGACTTTGACCATGGAGTTGTTTCAACGGCGTGCAATGAAGAGCCAGAGCTGTCAGACGTGGATTGGAGCAGAAGCTGTGTAAATGGGAGCTTCAAAGCCTGGCAGGCAAGGGTTAGCTCCTCCTGCGCAATGGCCCGTCACCGGCCCCACCGCCCACTGCACGCCTCCCTCCATATCAGCCAGCCTTTGGGGTCTGCAGACTTCAGATCATCACATCACTCATCAACTCCCCGAACGTCCACCGCCGCAGCAGCAGCCATGGCGCCCGTCGACAGGATGAGCCACGAAGAATTCGAGCGTACGCACCGCCTGCCCACAAGCTTCCTGCCCCCGCGCGCACGCTCACACACCCACAGAGCAGCTCAAGGACGTCATCCAAGACTTCTACCAGATCATGGTCCAGGTCTCGACGTACGACACCACCGGCCGCCCCAGCCGCGATGTCCTCTCCAACGAAATGTGCGTGCGCCCCCGCTCTTCCCCCTCCCCCTCCCACGGCGCCGTGGCCACGATACAGGCTGACTGACACGGCGGCGCTGGTGCAGAAAGACGCTCTCGCGCTCCCTCCAGGCCGTCCACGCCTCGGCCTCGGGCCCGCGCGGCAACAGCCTGCCCTCGGTGCCCCCCGAGCTGCTCGAGTACGTCGAGAACGGCCGCAACCCGGACATCTACACGCGCGAGTTCGTCGAGCTCGTCCGCCGCGGCAACCAGCTCATGCGCGGCAAGGTCCACGCCTTCGCCACCTTCCGCGACGTCCTCGCCGAGAACGTGGCCCAGGCCATGCCTGAGCTGCGCGACGACGTCGAGCGCGTCCTCGAGGCAACCGGCGGCCCGCCTCTTGGCTCCGGAGCTCATTCCGCCGAGGACGGGAGTGGGAGCGCCAGCGCCAGCGCCGCCGCCGGACAAGGTGGGCGGGATGCTGGCCCCGGTGCGGAGGGGGCCGTGACGGCTGGCGGTTGAGGCCGGGTTCCCTGAGCGGCATCGGCAGATAACCTCCTTCCTGCTGATGGCGACAGCCAGGCGCTGTCGTCACGGCTTCGTGCACCGGGCGACGCCTGGGTTCCGCCAATCGGTTGCAAAGCGGGCGTTTTACGGCATTCACGGCAAGATACCTGGGCTCCGAGTGGCGCCTCGCACCAGCCTAACGACTGAGTTGTACACGATCCTCGTTACGAATCTGGCATCTTCGACCTAGCTACCTAGCTGTTACGCATGCAGAGTGCGGCCTAGGCAGCCTCTGGGAACTATAGATTTCGCGATACTGACCACGAATCTAACCCAAACTATTGCGCATGCAGAGTGCAAGCAAGTCTCTGGGGATGATGGATTTGGGATTCCAATCACGAATCTGTGACCTCGGACCTAGCCATCACGCATGCAAAGATTGCAAATTGCCAACCTTTCGGGACAATATCCACGAACATGTTGGTCGGACGGGGAAGTGTTCCAAGAGAAGCACCGCCTGGCACATCAACTAGCACCTCTTCCCAATTTATGGGTCAGCAGCGTCAATCAAATTTACATAACATTGCACATCTTCTTGTCATTAAACATGTGCTCTAATGCCGGCCGTCCATGCGTAGAGCCGAGCCAGACCAGGTCTCGCGTCCGCAACCCCTCGTCTCGGGAGCCGCGAGCATCATATTTCAGTGTCTAGACCCAAAAAAACGCCACGGAAATGGGAAATGTCTAAATGCACGCATGCGCCACGTCTGTCGTGATCCAAGCCATCTATCCTGTTCAGTATTCACGTGGCGACTCCCCCGCGACGCCGCAGGACGTACCTGTTGCACGCGTATGCGACGGCCGTGACAACGACGCCGAGCGCGACCAGCTGCGTCGGCAGCAAGACAACAGCAGCCAGCAGGCCCATGCCGTAGTGTCGCAGGGTCTCCACGAGCTCTTCTCGGGCTTCTTGGCGTCTCTGGAACTCGCTTCGCAGCTTGTCGCTTGCCGCTTCCGGTTCCCCTGGCACGCCGTCCCAGGAGTCGGTTTCTGTCTCGTGTACTCCACCATCGTCCTCATCAGCCGCACTGCGCTCGTCCTCATCGGCTGGTCATTGGAAAGGGAAGCCGCCGCCCCTTTGTCGGCCGCCCGTATTGAAGTTGAACTGGGCGCCGCCAGGGAAACCACCCCCGCCGAAGCCGCCAGCACCCCCGGGGAAGCCACCGGCGGATCGGAAGCCGCCGCCGCCGCCGCCGCCGCCGAAGCCGCCGCCACCGTTCATCATGCTGAAGAGGATCTCCGGGTCGATGCCGCCCATGCCACCCATGCCGCCGCCCATGCCGCCGCCGAACATGTCAGACGGGTCGAGCAGGTCGTCGCCGTTGTCGTAGGCAGCCTTCTTCCTACTATGGGGTTAGCAAGGGGTAGGCAAGATACCCTGATATCCTTATGTGCACTTACTGAGGGTCGCTCAAGGTTTCATAGGCTTCCTGCATGTCCTTGAATTTCGCTTCGGCCTCCGGGTCGCCTGGGTTCTTGTCGGGGTGGAGCTTAACGGCCATCTTCCGGTACGCTCTCTTGATCTCGTCGGGACCAGCATCCTTCTCGAGCCCCATGATCTTGTAGTAATCCTTCCTCAGGCTCTTCTTCAGCTCCAGTTCCGCTTTCCTGACTTCCTTGGGGATGGTACGGTCCTCGGGGTCAAGCTCTTGGATCGACTTCCATTCTTTGACGGCATCCTCCCACTTGCCCGACTGCCCCAGTGCATTGGCCTTGGTCTTTCGCGCCTTGGTATAGCCGGGATCCAGGCTAACGGCCCGCTCTGCGTCTGCAATCGCCTCGTCGTACTGCTTCAGCTTGATCTTGCACTGCGCCCTGTTCTGCAGCAGCTTCGCGTTCATGCTCCGGTTGGCGGGGTCAATCTCCAACGCCTGGGTGTACTTTTCGATGGCGGGCTCAAGGCGGCCGGCTTTGAACTCGACATTGCCCTCTTCCTTCATGCGATCAAGCTTCTGGACGATCCTCAGCCACTTGACGGCGTCGCGGAAGTCTGGGTCGCAGCTGATGGCCATTCTGAAGACTTGGATGGCCTTTTCGTTGTCACCCTGTCCGTAGAGCACCCGTCCACGGAGCACGAGGGCCTCGGGGTCCTGGCTGTTGTTTCGCAGCAGCGACATGGCAATGTTCTGCGCCTCACCGAGCGAGTTCTCACGACCCATGGCAACGTATGCCTCTCCGCGCATGAGCTGCCACTTGCGAGGCTTGCTCACTCTCGTCCCGAGGCCTCGCTCGGCCATGTCCAGAGCGTGGAGAACCATGGATCCGGCAGTTCCCTCGCTCAAGCTCTTCTTGGCCGAGTCAATATGATGCAACATCTCCTTGGTCGGGGCCATGTCCTTGGCGGACGGAGGTGGGTCGATTCGGCCAAACGTGACCATGGCCTCCTCCGGTCGCCCCAAGCCAGTGTAGATTCGCGCCAGGCGCAGCAAGATCTTTGCGTTCTGCGGGTCGAGGTCGGCAGCACGCGAGCAGTCCTCGAGTGCAGCCTCGTATTGGCCGTTGGACATGTAGGCAGCGGCCCGATTGCTGAGGAAGGTGGGCGAGTCGGGGAACAGATCAACGGCTGCATCATTGCCACGGTCAGCGTGTGGGGTTTTGGGGAGGCTGCTTTTCTGTGTGCATACCCTTGGAGTACTGCTCGATGGCCTTGGGGTAGTTCTTCTCCTTGAAAAGTCTGTTGCCCGCGGCCTTGTAGGCCTCAGCATCATCCTGCGGGGTCGGCACAGGGCTGGACGGGTTGGACTTGTGAGGCGGCGGCACGGGTGCCTCTTCGTGGTTGGCGGTGCCATTGGGAATCGGCACGGAAAAGTTTGTCTGGGCAGACGGGTTGGCCGGGGGCGGCGTCGAGGCGCCGTTGACCGGCTCCCGGTCGATGTCCATGGAGTTGCTGCCGCTCATGGCGGAATTGGAGAGTTCAGAGTAGCGTTTGCGCTCCTCGGGCGGTAGGTTCAGCGGGTGGGTGTCGATGTCGAACTTGTTCCGTCGCGAAGAGGAAGAGGACGACGTCGGCTCTGTTGCGTGCCGCGAGAGCCTCGAAGGCTTGGGCTCTCGTGAGTCCCGATAAGAGGCGGGTCTGGATAATTTTTTCGGCGACTTGGACGAAGGTGCCGATTTGCTGGGCGAGGGGGGCTCCGAATGAGTGTGGTGGCGAGCGGCTTCGCGCTCGTCAACGCTGGTGGAGGCGTGGTGCTTCTTGCTTGACGATGGCGACGACGAAGACGACGAAAAGGAAGGCTTCTTGCTCCCGCCAAAGAACTTCATCGAGGGCGCCGGACTGCGGGACTGTCGACCTACTGTGTAGGGCTGTCCCGAAACAAGGATATGCCGGATACTGGAACCTGCGAAGGGGGGAGGCTAATAACGGGCGTTAACAGCCTAAAAGGGGGAAAGTCTGGGGCGGCGTTCCCGAGTCGAGTGGGCGTGGGCGGGTGAGATGGGCAGGGCGACGGGAACGGCCGTGACGCGAGACGAGGCGAGGAGAAGCGGTAGGAGGACGGAGAGTGGTGTCGGGATGCCAGAGGCAGAGAATGGCAAGCGACGTTGGGTCCGCGAGCGATGAAAAGGACAACGCAGCCCAGCCCACGATTTATCAGCTGCACGAGATCGCCCTCGGACCGTGTCTGCTGCTGGCTAAGGCAAGGTATTATTAAACGGGGGCCCTGGCCTGGGGACAAAAGAGGAGCTGGACGAGGAAGACGAACTCGGGGGGCACGTCAGAGGCAAAATTTGTGAACAAGCAGCGCTCACTGCCTGCACCCCGGGGCTGGCTCTCTTTGTTGCCTGACAGGTTGCTCGCTTGCTCGCTCTCTCCACCGCTGCGAGACTGATGCGTCGCTGCCAGGATCCCGTGCCGGCCGCCAATGGAGCAGGGGACCTGTGCCTCAGCGATGCCCGTCCGCCCACGCAGCCAGCCAAGCGAGCGCCCACGCACTGGCTCCCCAACCTCTCGTCCCTGAGCCTACGACGCTGTTCTGGCGCGACCGTGCCCAATCACCAAGGCGAGCTGCACGGTGCGCCGCTGTCGTGCCAGCAACCGCCTGGGCAGCCACGATGCGCTGCAGAAAACGGGCGAGTAGATCACATACAGCAAACGAGGAGTTGCAACTAGCAGGTGACGTTTCTAGAAGGTTCAGTGGGGAAGGGCGGGCCGCTGACCGGGGTGGGTGCCGCTGCAGCCACTGAGACGCACTGTGGCTTACAGGTACTGTGGATGAGCCGCCTCGCGGCGGGCCAGGAGCAGACTAACCGCCGTGACGCAGCCGCCGGCCCGCGGTGAAGAGACACACCCGTCACCGAAGAGGACATTACTCGTGAAGGTACCTTGGCTAGGTACTCGAATGCATGCGGCGGGACTTCACCCACCCGTTCGACATCAGTACGTAAGGTAGTAGATGGGATGAGACCCTTCCAAGCCTTGATTGAACTTACCAAGTATGCCATGGGAAGAAACGCCTGATCAATGCGTTCATGATACCTATAGCATTGCACCATATTGCCTGCTCGTATGGCGAACTCTCAAGGTACGAACTCGCAGCACCGGTTCGGATCTCAAAGACACTCAATGCTGCACACTCAACAGTCTCTCGTCATCCAACACCTCTAAGCTCATCCAAGTCTCCGACCGATTCCGTAGCTTCAATCATGTTCCATTGCTAATCCATGTACGTACCGGCTCGGCATCTACTGCCAATTGCTAACTCATAATACTCGTACACATGTCGGTCATAAAACGACGGGTTGACCCCTACGCGTGAACGCTCTACCTTCACTCCTCCGAGTTGTCTTGAGATCCGCTCTCMCCCCCGCCGTTCGTTCCCATGATGGAATTCACAAAGTCGCGATACCTCAGCACTTCGCCTTTCTTCGCACCCAGCTGAGCGTTCATATTGCGGGTGAAGGCCCGTCGCCCAGTGAAGCCATTCACAACCTTGTCCGCCTCGGCCGCCGTCAGCGCCCGCTCTCCCGGCTCGGGTGCAGTGTGCAACAGAGCGTTCTTCAGCTCCGCCCAGTCGACTTGTCCACTGTCGTCGTCGTCGAATGCTGAGAAGGCCGATAGCAGCTCAGCACTGGGCGAGAGCGCCGCGAGAGCCTCGGCGAGCGAATTGAGGAACGCCCCCAGAGCCATTGTCTGCGGCCGGGAGGGTGGGAAGAACTGTGCGACGTCGGATTGGCCGTTTGGCAAGCCTACGCAGCGACGAATTAGCTGCCGCTTCTCGGCGTCTCGTCGTCTGGCTTACCGAGCTGGCCTAGCATGTCCGCCACATCCTCGCGGTTGACGATGCCATCGCAGTCTCGATCGAGGATCTGGAAGCCTTCCCGCAGCGTCCTGACCTGGGCCGGCTGTAGTTGTGAGAGCGCGTTGCCGTTCGATATCGACTTTGGTGGCGGCCCCGGTCTCGGCGGCAAGGAGGCCATTGTGTCTGCTGGCGACTGTCCCCTGGGCGTCCAGCTGTCTTGGGTACTCGTCGGGGTGGTAGGTCTCGCGAGTCTCGATGCTCCGTTTGGCGGTGCGGCCTTGGTCGGAGACCCGTTGGGTGTCGTGTATCGCAGCGGCGAAGGTGATGCGGGCGACTCGGGACGTCGGAACGGTGAGCTGCGGGAGGGAGAAGATCCGTAACCCAGAGGGGACGGCCTGTACCCTGCGGAAACGGACTGTAGATGACGCTGTTTAGCAGGCCCGCGAGCAAGGCTGGCAGGGAGTCGGAGTGGGCTGCTACCATGATTGTTATGGGGCCTCGGTCCGTTGGCCAAGGGACGAGTCGATCTAACGTGGGTGCTGGCTGCTGGGAGGCGTGACGGCTGGTATTGGGAAATGCGATGAAAGGCCTTGGCAATCGTAAATGATATGGAGTATATCGAAGTTTGTATCTGCGCCCATACGTGGTGGTAGCGGTGTGAGCAATGCGCCTGCTGGCATTGTCTCCCAGGCGGCCGAAGTAAACAATCAACATGCACGACAACGGCAGCCTCGCATGGCCGGAGTGGGGCTGCGGCTGGTGCAGGCGCGCGGCGGCACGCGTGGCACGGTGTGGCACAGAGCCGTTGCGTCCACAGCGCTCAGCCTGGCCCTATCAGGGCGCGGCAGCGTCGCTTTGGGGAAGCCCTTGGCGGCTGCTTGGCGTCCCCAGGGGTCCTCAGGCCCTCCGCGACACCGATCCCTGCAACCCTCGGCGGGGCGCGGCTGGCCACTCAGGCCCGGCAATTGGCGCCCGTCATCAGACGAGCCCCCTGGGCCTGGATTCAGGAGGCGTGTCGCAAGGAGCAGCGCATCATGTCTCATTGCTGCCCCTCGCACCGCCAGAGCTCTGCCCGTTGAATGCCTCGCCGGGCCTCTGCGTGACCACCACGCGCTCCCGGACACTCCGGTCGACAGGCCCATCGTCCTCCCGCACAGACGAATCCTTGGTTGACGCCGACCCCGCCCAGGGCTCTCCTGCCAGACCGCTCTTGCGCCTCGCACTGTCGCCGCCTGCGCATGGCGGACCAGCTCGTCGGATAGCCGTCGACCAGACGAACACTCGCCCACGGGGCTCCGCAGAAGGGAAATCAGCAGGCTCGCCGCTGCTGGGAAATACGAGGTCCCAGTTGTCGGCACCGGGCAAACGACGGCTCCCGTCAACATGGCGACAGCGCTGCCGTATATGACCCGCTCCGACGGCATGAACAACCGCTCCAATGGCTCGTTGGTGAACCGTCGAACTTCACTCGCCTCGTTTCCCTCATCGCGCTCTCCCTCCGAAATGTCGCATGCGTCGCGGCCGTCGAGGTCGCCTCAGCCGCCCGTCGCCGACACCGACCGCACCTCCGACCCGAGCTCCAAGTCCAAGACGCCGTCCCTGGGCCATTCGTCGTCTCGGCAGTCCTCTCTCTCGGCGCAGCGACCCGCAAACGCCGACTCCAGATCTTCGAGGAAGCTCCGATCACAATACCCCCGCGGCACAGCCGACAACCACGTCGAGTACATCCTGGTGGCGTCCTTTGACATCGACCGCGGCCCGGTCATGGAGCACCAGTACCCCGTGGCCATTACCGGGGACGAGAACATGCTGGCAGAGCTGATGCTCCCGGACCAGGCCCACGCTCGAAACCAGGACTGGACGATGTTCTTCTTGCACAAGGACACGAGCCAGGAAGAGGAGGACGAGGAGCGCCTTGCGAAGCAGCGCCGGAGAATGAGGCGCAGAAGGCGGCGGGACCGAGCTGCTGGTATCATCAATGAGGAAGACGAGGAAGAAGAAGAAGAAGAAGGAGACGACGACGATGACGACGACGAGGGGGAAGACGACGAGGAGGACGACGAGTCAACCGATAGCGAACCAGAGGGCGGCGAGGGACCGCCACTGATATATGTGTTGAACTTGGTCAACACTAAGCATGATAAGTCGGTAAAGAGAGGCGCCATTGTGAAAGCCATGGCCATCTGCACACGACATCCATTCCTGCACATCTACAAGGTGAGTGCCTTAGGACATGGTCAATGCAAGCTCCCAAGCACTGGAACTAACGACCGTACCTATCAGCCTCTGCTCCTGCTGGCCCTGGAAGAGTACTTTAAATCCCCGGTTCCCGAGACCCTTTCGATGCTGTATGACGCCGTCAATGCCATGGACCTGTCTCTTATGCCGAAGCTCAGCATCCTCGAGAGGAATCTGCTGCTGGCCAGCGATAATAGGGATTTGTTCGTGGAGAAGTTCGAGCAGATGATCCAGATGCGTATGGCCGAAGACCGGGGAGAGCTCATGCCTGACAGCCACGGGGATGGTAGCCGGAGCCCTACGAAGATGACGGGGATTTCTAGGGCCGGCACCAAAGCTCATGTTGAAGGCGGCAGCCAATCGACCTACTCGGTCCCTAGAGACACGCACGAGTTTGAAAGCAAGGTCATGTACAAGGGCATCCCCATACCCATCAAAGTGCCAACAGCCGTCATGCCCGAGACCGTTGGAGATTTCTCCCTCATCAAACTCATCCAGAACTTCTCCGAGCCGCACACGAAGTCGCCGCAGCCGTTCCCCCTCCACCCTCACTTGACGACAAACGGCGCAAACACACATCCCATCATTGTCCTCGTCAACGGGCTCTTAACGCAGAAGAGAGTCATATTCCTGGGTCACAACATGCCGTCCGGTGAGGTGGCCGAGGCCGTCTTGGCTGCGTGTGCACTCGCTTCTGGAGGAATCCTGCGAGGCTTCACGCGGCACGCCTTCCCGTACACGGATCTCACCAAGATTGACGACCTGCTCAACGTTCCCGGCTTCATCGCTGGCGTGACCAACCCCACTTTCGAGAATCACCCCGAGTGGTGGGACATTCTCTGCGACTTGCCGAGCGGCCGCGTCAAGATCAGCAGCAGAATCGAGCCCGCGGGCGTCACCGAGGGGCTTGTCTACTTTCAGCAGCAGAACCCCTCGCTGGCGACCGTTGCCAGCGGCAATACCAATAATCACCACCAACAGGATCTGACGGGCGACACGGCGTTCATGACAGATATTCTGCGCAGCATTGCCGTGAGGCACGGCGAGCGAGTCATCCGGGCAAAGTGGCGCGACTGGGTCCTCAAGTTCACAAGGATCGCGGCCCAGTTCGAGGAGAGTGTGTATGGAGCAAGCGCCCTCTACATAGGGGGTGAGGACCAGGAAATGACGCCTCTCGGTGTAAGTGGCCATGGGTACGTGTGGTCTGACGACGTGGCGAAGAATAAGGAGCTCGCCGGCAACGCCACGAGGATCGAAGGATGGCGAAACACCCGCAGCTACTACAGCTACATCCAGGTGAGAACCTCTGGTCGCAATTTTCGTTGTCACTCCAAACACTCGGCACTAACATTATTCAGGACCTCGCCCAAGTCTACACGGTCCGGCCTCTCAAAGAACTCGACCTGGCGCACATGCACGACCGCCTTCGCATGCAGCGTCTATCGCCAGCGCAGAGCCGAGACATTTATTTGACGCTCTCCAAGCATATCCACTCGTACGACGAGATTTGCCTTCTGCTAAACGTAGCTCCCGAGTCCCACGCAGGGCTATTCTACCTCGCACTTGGGTTGTTCCACAAGGACCGTGAGGTGCGGCTCAAGACGGCGGAGCTGCTGGAGCGCATCTCGGAACACGAGGCCGGCCAGCACTGGTGGAAGAGTCTGAGCCGGTTCGAAAGGCTTGCGTACGAGCGCCTTCGCCGCGAGTCGGACGCCGAGATGCGGGCGAGGCTCGAGAGGGACGGGCTGAGCCCCGCGGAGAAGAGAATCAGCTAGACGAGCATCTTTCAAGGCGGGACTCGTTCCGGCAAGAGTCGGGAGCCGAGCTTTTGGTTTCTATTTCCTTTCCCTTGAAGCATCGGAAGCGAACACGTTAACGTTGTGCGGACACGTTTTCTATTCACCTCCACTTGGGCGGCGCTTTTTACGACCGTCTCAGTCACTAGTGTATGACCGGCATGTCATGGATTAACGACTTGAATGAGGGCTTTTCTGGTTGGGTTAAAGACGTGTGTAGGAAGCATGGTTACTCGCGTTTTGGCCTGGAAGGCTGACCTGTCTGTTTTTGGATTCTTGGACGATGCATACGGGGCCATGGTGATTTGTACCTTTTACATTGGAGCCTGCTGGCGACCCGGCTGGGTCTACCGGCTGCTATGAGTATATATACATATGGTGGATTCGTATATACAGGAATCAGACAGAAGGACACCTGGTTGCGGGATCTGAGACTTTCAACACGTGCGTGTTCTTCCGTGATGCTTACAGCAAGCCCAGGGCCTTGGCTGCGTGCTTGATATGGTCTTCGCCAAAGGTGGAGATGAAGAAGTAGGAGTGGTCATATCCCTGCGCAGCGGTCAGGTCCTGTTCTCACAAGTGCACTGCAGCTCAGCTCACCTCTTGGTATCGGACTTTGACGCCCTCAACGCTGGCCTCCTTGACGGCCTTTTCGAAGTTTTCGGGGAGCAGTTGTCCCTGCTTGTAAAAGTTGTCTGCAGTGCCCTACGAGATGGCGTCAGTGACTCTCTCGTCTTCACACATGGAGGGCCTCAACCTACCACATCAATGAGGCAGTTGAGCGGCCCCTTCCAGCCCCGGACCAGCTCCGTCGCATCGTGCCGCTTCCACTCCTCGCGGTCGTCGCCAAGGTAGCCGCCAAACGCATTCTCGCCCCAGGGGCAGCGTGAGGGGTTCGTAATGGGCGCCCAGGCGCTGACGCTCTTGTACATGCCGGGGTGCTTGAGGAACAGCGTCAGCGCGCCGTGGCCGCCCATGGAGTGGCCCGCGATGGACACGCGTCCGCCGTCGAGCTCCTTGAAGCTGTCGAAGAGCAGGCGCGGCAGCTCCGCGGTGAGGTACGTCTCCATGCGATAGTGGGCGCTCCACGGGTCCCTGGTGGCGTCGAGGTAGAAGGAGGCGGCGCTGCCGAAGTCCCAGCCGTCGTGCTCGCCGGGGAGGTCGGTGCCGCGCGGGGACGTGTCCGGGTAGAGCAGGGCGAGGCCGAGGCGCGAGGCGTGCGCGTGCAGGAAGCCCTTCTCGGTGACGTTGTCGGGGGTGCAGGTGAGGCCCGAGAGGTAGACGAGCAGCGGCGCGGGCGCGGCGGCGGAGGCGGTGCCGGGGAGGAAGAGGGTGAGGTTCATGGGCGTCGAGGTGCTGGCCGAGTCGTGCGTGAGCTTGAGGAAGCGGCCGCCAAAGGCGGTGATGGTGGCGTTGGTCTTGAATGCCATGGTTACTCGCTGCTGCCGACGGCGGTGAGGTGGAGAGCTTGGAAGAGACGATGAGACGATGGGGTTGCAACGTATGCTCAGAGGTCGATATTGAGCTCGGCAAGTGTGGAGGAAAGTCGGCATCATCTCAACTAACAACACATCATATGTGGGGGAGCTGTCGCCGCGGACAAGGCGGGGTCACCACTGAGCCCCGCCATCGAAGCGACAAGTGCCGAGCAGGGCAACGCCATTGCTATTGCAGAGATCCAGTGTAAAACTGGCTTGAGAGCTGGCCAGGATAAAAGGCTTTCGAAGGAGGCTGAAGCGCTGCTGTCTCTACTTGCCCCTCACAGCCTCACAGGTAATCGCCCAACCCAATGGTCACGGCTGATGGCGCGCCCTGAGTCGAACTTCAGCGTCGCGCTCACTGCTCCAGCTTGTTCATCGCACGCGGTGTGTCATTCATGAATACGCACAGGATTTCATTTCTAAGAGGAGCCAGGTTCCTTCAGCGGTTCGCCCGCATGCCAATGCTGCCCGGAAGTAGGAGGTTCTTTCCAGCCTCAAGACACCAAACGCTCTCGCGGATTGCCACGCTGTTCCGCCCGCCACTCGAGCAGCCAGGGCGGGAATGCTTCCGAGAGACGCGGAGCTGCAATGTTTGCTGCCGGCATTGAGCGATGCGCAATCTCATTGTGCTTCCACTACTAGTGGTTTAGTTGGGTTTCACCTGTGATGTACCAGCCGCTTCCGCTTTCTCGGACCGCCAGCCCCTATCGTCCTCAAGACACAAAACTTTTGAGCCCACCTTGAGCAACGGAGGTTTGTCAACAGTCGTGTGATAGTGACTTCAATGCTTGGCATTTGTCATGGATCAAATATTGTGCACATTCCTCCTTCTGGGCCACACCCATAAAATTGACCGGCGAGGCGCAGTGCCCAGCATGTGCTTGATGTCGTGAAAGTAGAGCCGGAGCTTGTGGTTGGTCAAGAAACCCGCTGCGTCGAGATGCCTCCCGGCGTGATAACGTCGCTGCTAGCTCAAGTCCCGCTGGTATCATGGGCTCAAGAGATACCGCGCGTCCTGGCCAGAAAGCATCTCGCAATACTGAAGCGGCCACTCAATGTACCTTTGGTAGCAGCGGGGAAGGGCCTCCCCCATATTCCTTGTCCAGGAGATGATGACGTTCTTCCGCCCGGCACACGGCGGCTCGTCTGAAGGGGCGATGCAGCACTGTCCTAGGACATAATCAAGCAGAAACATGTGGATGACGAGCAGATGGCCAACGTGGTTCTCTGGGTCGATAAAGCCGACGAACTCCTCGTTGCTGAGTCCAGAGGGCAGCATGAACAGGTGGACGAAGGCTTTCCAGGCTACGGGGCGTATAATCAGCATCCGTCGACGTCACGGCGCAGCGCTGTGTAGCGTGTATGGACACTTACCGTCGAGAGACGAGGTTCGCACTGCCTCCACGCACCGTACCAGAGCGGCCAGGTAAGCCAGCTCGCAGGGCTTTTGGCAAATGGGCTCCAGCTTCATCACGGACGACAGGAAGCTTCCTACGAGCTCCAGATCCTTAGGTAGTTCACGCACAACGGAGCTGAGCGCTTCAATGTGGCCTTTGCTGCTCAGGGTGCGAAAGATGGAGTTGTCGATGTCCGGCATAATGGTCGTTCGGACTAGGGTAGCGCCCCTCACCATGGTTACGTAGTCACCCATGCTCTCGGATATCAGTGAAGACTGGGTTACGAGACATATGATGGTGGCATACAGGGCGTCTGCCTCGGCGGGGCAGCTGGGCGGATGATCGAGTCGCTCGTTGACGAGCTTGATGGCGGTGACGCGGTGCTGCAGAGCCTGGGCCGTAAAGTCGATGTTGCAGTTCTGCGACAGATGGGACGCCCCGAGTCCGAGAAGCGCGTGTGCGAGGTACTCGTACTAGGAAGCGCAGTATGAGCAGGAAAGCACGACGACCGCCCACCAACACACCGGCTGGAGGATGAGTCACGCAAGTTCTCAGGGGCATCTCACGCTGTACGACATTGCCGCGGCCTGCAGCCAGGCCTGCTTCCCGCGGATAGGCACCGTAGGGAACGCGACGGTGAGGAACTGGTGGTAGAAGCGGAGGTCCTCGAGGGTGAGGCCAGACGCGGCGGGACGGATCGGCGCCGGAGAGAAGGGGTAAACGCACGTCAGCCCCATGCGGCGACACGGCGAGCACTCGGGCCGCTGCTCGCTGCACTTGACGTGCCGGCGCTTGCAGTTGAAGCAGCCGAAGCGGGACTTGACGTGGCCCCGTCGGGGGATGGCCCGCCTGGTGGGTACGGCCACGGCGGGCCCGGCGCCAGAGTCCGAGCCGGAGCCGGAGCCGGAGCCGGAGTCGCATGCTGACCGGGGCTCCGACGGCGACCCGTCCGAGTCGTGGGACGAGGCGTCGGAGAGGAGGCTGTTGTTGCGACTCATGTCGACACTGGGGCTCGTCTACGGAGTGCAAAGCATAAGTTATAAGTCGCGTTCCCTCGGGCGTAATGACGCTGGTGAGGCACGATGCCACAACGCGAGGCCTGTCGGTGCCGTTGCCTGCCCCCTAGCCCGTCTGCGCGGCGCACTGCCCACCCGTAAGGTCTGAAGCGCGGAGCAAGGTGGTCCCAGGATCCCGGACCCCTGCGAAGGGCCGCTGCCGAAAAGTTGACGGAGGCCGTCGGCGGCGGAGCTTGAGTGGGTAGACCGATTGTTCAACTGCTCGATTTCGTACGGAGCAGTGCGAGATGAGCCCCGTAAGCACTCGCGCTGCAGTAGTGTCACGTGTGGGTACGGTCAGACGCAGGCCTTGCCCCGTTCATCCTCTCGGAGTAGAGCGCATGTAAGCACGATCCATGCTTGTCGGGAATCGGGATGTCAGCAAGGTGGAGAACGCGGGTGCCTGACAGGGCAGTGCTCGAGGGCTCACGGGATGTCGCTGGCGAATCACTGGATGTAGCTCCTCAAAGCCTACAAATGGCAGCCTAGGACACGATGATGCAGAGGTTTCTCACTATTTGCACCCCCACCCAAAAACCTTAGACAGAGGACGGAGGAGGGTGACTTGAACGCTAGACATGAGTTGAGCAGGAGTCATCGAGGCTAACGCAAGCATACAATAGCTGTGGTAATTCGTTTATTTAACCTTCGACACGCCTGCTATAGGCTCTCTGGAGCTCACATACGGTCTCCGTGAAATGGGTGGCTTCTCGAGAGCCTTTCATAGTAAGAGAGTATATTCAATCAATAAAAATAGCTCTTTTAACCAGAAACACCAGCTTCTTTCCAAAGAGTACCGAACCAGCTTCTCTCCTTATTTACCAATTGCCTCGGACTACCTTGCTCCACCACTTCGCCCTTACTCAATACGATAACCCTATCGCAAAGATTCATCACCGTCTCTAGGCGATGAGATATCATGATCACGGTATAATTTGAGAACTCTGCCTTGATGAGATCTTGCATGACCACGTCAGTATCTCGGTCTACTTTCGAGTTAGGCTCATCCATGAGGAGTAAGCCGCCGATCGTATTTCCAGATTTTGCCCTTGCTCTCTTCCGCAGAATAGCTCGGGAGAAGCTGAAGAGTTGCTGCTGACCGTGACTGAGCGCATCAGCCGTGAAGCTTTCATGAATCCCACCGTTTAAAATTGCCGATAGTCCAGCCTGCTCAAGCACCGTTACGCACTCTTCATCGGCTGCTTCATTGAGCAAGTCGAGGTTTTCTTTGATGGTGTGGCCAGCAGGCAAAAAGCTCGGATCTTGCGGGATCGTAATTATGCGTTGTCGCAGCATGTCCCGGCTTAACCGTTCGATTGATATGCCGTCAATCTCAATGGCCTGATCTTCAGAAGGGATAGGGTCAAGAAGTCTGAGTAACAGAAGAAGTAATGATGATTTACCACTAAAACAAGATAAGGTATTAGATAGAAGAAGAAAACGTTGTTGATGTATTAATACACGTACCTGCCGGTTCGGCCGCAAAGTGCTATTTTTTCTCTAGGCTGGATGCAAAGAGATATATTTCGTAAGGTATGAGGCCGTTGATGAGCCTCAGCGGCCTGCACCAAGGAAAATTGGGTACTCCGAGTGCTACTATTAGAGTTAGTAACTTTTATTTCTAACCTTCCATAATTGCTCTAACTTACTTAAACGCAGCAGAAATGTTTTTGATCCGAATTGAGCCCTGGGTAGGCCAGTCTTTTCCGGGAAGAAATTCTTCCGTATTATTTGATTCTGGCGGAGTTGTTTTGCTAAAAGTCGTTAAACGGTTCACTGCGCCTAGAGAAATCTCTAATTCCGTGTAACTTTCCATGACAGCCGCAATGGTTCCACTCAAGTTGAGTAGTGTAATGAAACTAGCTCCCGTTAAGCCGGAATTGGTTCTTAGCTGGGTAGCAAGAGTCGTTGCTATTGTCGCTAAAATAGCAATTATGATGCTAAGGATTGTAGTGAGGCTATTCTGAGCCATGGAAAGAAGATATGCTGGCCGTTGTGACTCGTTTAGCAAAAGATTATTCCGCCCAATACTCCTCTTTATCCATCCAAGTGATCGTATTGTAGTGATGCCTTCAATAGTTTCGAGAAATTGACCACTATCATTTAATATTAGCTTAGGATCCAATTTCATGACAATAAGGTGTATCCTACTATAGAGGAGCTTTGGCCTCCAAATCTAATAGACGAAGTTGGCGGGACGTTCGTAGGTAAGCAAGTTGTAGACCATAAAAGGCTACAAATAAGAACGGATAAGAGAGAGCCAAATAGGGAGCTGGAACTGCCACAACAAAAAGACTTCCAAGTACTGTCATTGCCAGTACTAAAAAGTTTACCAAACTCATAGGTAAGTCCATATCGATCAACGAGATATCTTGCGAGAACAAGTTCGTAATTGTGCCAGTGGTTGTCTTGCTGAATAGATCAAGAGGAGCCATTACCACTGTCGTAAAAGCATCGCGGTGTAGGCGTTTGCTTGTGAGCGGAACAACGAACATCAAGAGTATGACTCCCCCTACCCCGATAGAGGCCAGCTCTAGGCCACCGAGAGCCCCATATATGCCTAAGTAGGCTGACCGTGAAAGCGAGAAAGAGTCTTCTGACCAGTAGCTCAGCCAAACGGTCGAAAAGTTGTTCCCAAATCCAGCTGCTGCACTCATAGCCACTAAGAGGCCAAAAGCAAGTCCACCTCCACTTCGAAAATAGTACATATAAGCTTGTTTGTCGCCCATTTTCCTACTAAGATCAAACGAGTCTCTTGGCTGCGGTACCAGCGTATCAACCACGGTCAGATCATTAGACAAATCTTCGACGGGGTATCTGCCACTATTAGGGTCATTAGAGAGTAAAGCTTCCTGATAGTCTCGATACAAACCAAGAGACTCTGGTGGCATTTGCTCAGTGATTGCCCCGTGTTCATTCATAACAACAACAAGATCAGCCTCGCTTAAATGACGAAGAGCATGTGTGCAGAGCACTGCGGTAGCTCCTTTCTGGCGGATAAAACCATTGCGACCAAGAACTCGTTCGAAAACCTCGTTTTCAGTTTTAGAGTCCAAGCCGCTGAAAACATCATCGAATATGAAGACGGAAGTGTCTGCGTAGAGTGCTCTAGCCAGCGATACTCGCTGTCTCTGCCCTCCACTCAAAGACACACCATTGTTGCCCACATTTGTATTTGAACCCAGGGGTAGTAACGAGATGTCCAGGCGTAGCATAGTGGCATCAAGTACAGCATTGTACTTCTCGTTATCAAACTCGGAAAAGCCAATGATATTTTCTCGAATGCTTCCATTCCAGAGAAACGGTTTTTGTGCGCAGTAGCCAATAGGGACTCGGTCAACGCAAGACTCAGTCAATCCGGTGCTAAAGGGGATTCGGTCAATTAAGGCCATGCAGAGAGTAGATTTCCCTGACGCTACTGGGCCAGTGATTATCGTAACGCTCTCTTCGCGAATTGACAGGGTAATGTCCTTGAGGACTGGTTTGTCTTTGCACCAGCCAAAAGTACCATTCTGAATCCTAAAGACGGATCGTATGCCGCGAGTCGTCCCCTCCATATCAGATAAGGGTATGGACCTTTGATTTTCATGTATCGTATGAATCAAGGATGAATTTCCTCGAGGTAAGATAGCCTCGTCATAGGCTTCTGCTAGGAAGGCCTGAACACGACGTAAACTGACCAAGGCAGTGATAACTCTGGGGAGGGCCTGGATTAGAAAGTCCAAAGGGCTCGTGAGAAGAAGAATATAAGACAGAGAACCAAATAAGTCTGCGGTACTGAGATTGGTCGATGTGAACGCGAATGTAATCGGTGCAGCTAGCAGCAGAGGAGTTTGAGCTAGAATAACAGTCGACAACAGAAGAATTCGGAACTTGTTTCCCGCGCGGATTTCGTCTAATCGAATTCTGTCGATTACTTTGCCGATGTGCTGGGTCACACCTAGCATTTTAAAAGACTTCATGCTCGATAGCACGTTTGAAGTTATGCTGACTCTGGATTGAACCTTGCTCATCCATTGATCCTGACGCTTATTGACCAGCTGAAGCACGACACCGAGAAGCAAGAGGCAACTCAAAATGACGACGACAGGCGCCACGAAGGCAGGACCAATGTTAGCGTGTAGGAGCCAACAGCCGATAGCAACTTCAACTGCGTTACCCCAAAGTTCGTGGAATTGGCGTACTCCGCTCTGTATCATCGCTATGTCGGTACTCATTAGTGTCAAAGGTGCAGCGTCCGATGCTGTAGTAGCGTCCAATTCAGTCGTTCTTTTGTAGAGGAGTGCGCAAAGGCTTGCGCGGCACATCGAGGCCAGTCGGGATACGTAGTAGGACTTATAAGAATAAGACACGGCTATGCCACCGTAGATAAGTGCTGTAGCTCCGATAAGACCATATCCGGAGTTGTGAGGCTTTGTTGTACTCTGATTTTCCAAATAACGCAACAGTGATTGTATGAGGAAGGACTGTGAATAACGTAGGCCAATCTGCGCAGCGCGTGGCACTATTGGGATTAAGAATTCGTATCGAAACGCTCTGAAGAAGCATAACAGGAGTGCATTGCCTTCTAATCTACCTCGATGAGTGTCGAGGACATTCATGAGTCTGAGTGATGCTTTCTCAGCCGTAATGTCGTTGTTTACCCGATAGAGGTCAGATAGGGAGAGTAGTTGGTGAAAGCCTTGCCAAAAGAGATCTTTCAACCAGTAGTATGATGCCAGATTGAAAATGTTGCTCATTGCCTCTGGTCCGTAGCGAGCCTTGTCAATCCATTGGGACTTGCTGTATAGCTCGAGAATGAAGATAGTCATCTTTACGGCCAATGAAGCCGTGAACAGGGACGCAAACACAGTGTCTCCCTTGATAATCCATAGAGTTCGCGCTTGCACACAGTCGAACATCAGAGCGAAAAAAAGATAGGTGTGCAGCAGGGCCGAAGATCGAACAGAGCGAGCATGATCCAAGAAGGATATTAGCAGCATGAACACGCCGGCAGCAAACGCCAGGACAGAGCCAGAAATTGTCCAAGCGCGAATAGGATTGTGGCTCGAGCCGACAGAAATAATCAAGAGTGCAAGCTGGAGCGCCGTGAAAACTATAATCGACGTCTGCGACGAATCGACTCATTAATTTCAAAAACTTGCGACGCCTTAGTGCAAGGTTTGTACTTACGCATTTGAGAATTTGAAGCCTCAAGGCGATCACTACGCGTGGCTTTCTCCACATATAGAGCAATCGCGGTATTGCAACGAGGACAAGCATTGCTGACGGCAGATTCCAGAGGATAGTCTTCTCAAACATTTGAGTAAAATCAAAGTCGGCACGGCATCCTTGCACCGCTGGGCCAAGTTTGAAATCGTTCAGGCAGCTCTTGTTATTATCCATGATGATGTTGCGAGACTTTACCAGGCAGAGTGAGTTGGCTTCTGGAGGAAAAGGTAACAAAGCGAAACGATGCTGAGGTTCTTGGGTGGGGACAAGAATTGCACGGAATGCCGCGTCTAGAGGTTCTACTCCCAATGAACGACGCGTAAGGCCGCTGAGCTCCCGCTTCCCGTCTCAGCTCGCAGGTCAGCAGGTAACACGACGTCTAGCCTAGCCTAGCCGAGTCAGCTTGCATGAGGGATTTGTTGGTCCCAGGAGCAAATGATCTTACTACGACTGCTCCCAGCGCGGCGTTGCCGAATCATTTTCCCCAGAACTTACGTCCGTACTCGTACATGATGATTTCGGTGCTTTCCTAATCAGTTCTAGATTGAGGGGTCCCGGAACGTACAGCAAACTGCGGGTGAGGTCTCTGCCACAGCAAGGGTAATCGTCTCAAACCATAGAGAAATTTCCTCAGCCGTTGGACCATTCCAGACCGTTCAAATCCAACAGGCATTTTAATATAGACAACGTCGTCAAAGTCGCAATGCATGAGCGCGTTCACAGCGTTCATCTGTTCTAGATTGTGCATTACAGCCATCGCCATCAGGACCCTGGCAGAACGCCCTTTTCTGCTGGGTGACACACACAACGAGCCGAGCTTTGCACTTAACTAAAAGTCTGTGCCTGTCCGTATAAGTGAAAATCCACATACAAATTAGGACTCTCTGTCCCTTTGACCCAGCCCAAGGGAGCTCGTCCCAGTATCCCACCTGGCTGTGTGAGGCTAAATGTTCTTCCTGTGCTTTGGTGAATTTGTCCCTGTAAGGGTTGCCCTAAAGGTCGTCCTTCGTCTTGGGCACCCGCGGAAGATCTCGCTTGTGCGAAAATCGATTCCTGCGTTGAAGGCTCCATGGAAAGCGGATTCCACAGGAATAGAATGGAATTCATGGACACGGCAGTCTTGGTCGGTCCCGGTCTTGAATTTCTTCACACACCAGCTTTGACGATGGCCCCTCACCCCGTCAGGATGGCCGGCCTGCTGACGAATGGAAGGGTAGCTTCGAAGACTGCTTCTGTGCCGTCTTCGAAGTCCGAGTCGGGGTCCGGTTCTGACTGTGGCGGCGTTTGAAGATAGCCCGGAACATTCGGTTCCTCAGTCATCTTCGTCAGTCGAGGCATCTGCCAGATCATCCTGACTTCATGTACTGACAACAATTTCATCCAGTATGACCTCTTTGTCGGTGTAAGTCTGTTGCCCCACTGTATGATCGGTCTTCAATCTCTTGGCTACCCCTAACCCGATCTTAGTACGCCCCTACGCCCCTGCGCCCTCTACAATCGCCGCCATAGGAGTCGTTCAAGTTCAGCGAAAGTTAACGCCGAACCAGTTAAACCGAATACATTAGAATATCTCTGGTCAGACCTATGCCACCATCTCATCGGTGAGTTCAGTTGAACGCTGAAGCTAGGTGACTCTTTCACGTTATCCGCACATCTATCCCAATTGCCGTACATGCTCTAGACGCCAAACGATCCTGGGACCTATTGTGAAGGTGAGCACGCGAGCGCCCAGCCAATATGGGGTAAGCTCGACAACCCATCCTCTGTGCCTGGTGGAACTAAGGCTATTTTGTATCGTCAATGCTACGCCCCCAAAGGCGCCAATCATGGTGGTGCATTCCTGACATGCATGCTAACCCCGCTTCCGAAACGGGCGGTCATCGCACCCCCAGGCTGCGGTAAGGCTGGCTTGTGGGGGACAAAATACAGAGATGGATTCTAATCACATCAATGTTGGCACATCAAAGGATGCTCCTCTCAACAAGCCAATTGGCTTTGCCACAAGAGTACCGGCAGCCGTCATGAGTACCCTGTCAAAGATCTCCGCCCTTTGCAGGCGCCCTACGGTGACAGAGTAACAAACCTACCGGGAGTCCATGAGATCCACGAGCGGCAATCCCGATGTAACCTCGCATTCTGCCGCTGATCACAAGCTCACAGCCGACGGGACAATACGTAGTACCTGACAGTGGAACATCGTTTGCACGTACCTACGTCATTCCTCGAATGAGTAAGTTGAGCAGTTATGCCAACTTAAACATGAACAATCAGCTCTAGATTCAAACGCCAACACGATATAAGAAACATTAGGCGCCAGATCCGTGCTGGAAATGTAAATTGAGCTGAGATAAAATGCCGTGAGTCCGTGGGCCAAAGGCAACCTTATTTCTCGCTCGTCCACGAGTTTACCGTCGACACGAGGGTTTCCCCGCCTACCCCCTTGACAATCCCAGCGGGGGATATGCGCATCGTTGCTACGTTGAAACGTAACAATGGATTTAAGAGAGTATACACCGAATGACTTGGAATGCCACATGCCGGATCTCCGCATTGGCCCTTCCCAATAGAATCAGCTAGCTTACAGCTTTAACACATCTATAAGAGCACTGATGAAACTTTGAGCTGCCTTGATTTTAGGAGAGCTACTCTCGAGCTCAGTTACGTCTCATTAAAATTGAGTCTGCCATATAATCTTGTGAACCAGCATGGAAATGAAGGTCTTCCTGCTTGCTTCCTGGGCGGCGGCCTCGTCCCTCTTCTCAGGCAAGACACTCCCGTACACTGAACGTGGCCATGGCTAACACCATCAAGGGGTTGCGCATGCCCAGCTTGTGGGGATCCCGACCACGCCATATAAGCTGTCGAATGATTCAGGTTCCTACCACCTTTCTCGTCTCAAGCGCGTTGTCGTCGACAGTCGCTACGCCGGTAACCGTGATAACGCCGGCATGACTCTGATCCCGCCGAGTCTTCAAGAATTCGCAACCACATTTGTGGCAGATTTGAATGAAATCTTTGGCATCAATCCTCTGATTGTGGTGAGCTCCCTTCGACGTCCCGACAGCGTCTTCCTCACACTCGGCGACGTGAAGAGCTATCACGATGCCGCTGGGCGACCCACCGCAGAGGGATATACTTTCGAAGCAGACACGTCGGGCATCACAATCACAGGCGCCAGCCCGTTGGGAGTCTGGTGGGGCACGCGAACGCTTCTTCAACAGGGGATACTCAACAACGCCACGATCCCGAAAGGCACGGGTATCGACGCGCCAGGCTGGGGCATGCGAGGCATGATGCTCGACGTCGGACGGCACTTCTACCCCAAGGACTTCATCACCGGCATGTGCGCGTACATGTCCTTCTTCAAGCAGAACACGTTCCACCTGCACCTCAGCGACAACATCGTCGGCGTCGGGGCCACGAGCGAGACGTTCAAGGACATCTACGCCCGCTTCCGGCTCCTTTCGGAAAGCAGCGCCGTCGCGGGGCTCAACCAGCACGCCAACGAGTCGTACACGCGTGCCGACTTCGAGGAGATGCAGTCAAAGTGTGCCGCCCGCGGCGTGACCATCCTGCCCGAGCTCGAGTCGCCGGGACATGCCTTGGCCATTGTACAATGGCGGCCGCAGATCGGCTACAACAGCGATATGTCCCTCCTCAACATCTCACACCCGGACACGATCCCCACGGTCAAGACCATCTGGCACGAGTTCCTGCCCTGGTTCCACTCCAAAATCGTGTCCATTGGTGCCGATGAGTACGAGGGGCCGGTTGACCAGTACAAGAAGTTTGTCAACGTCATGGATGCCTTCATCGCCCAGGAGTCGGGCAAGACCATGCAGATATGGGGCACGTTTCCCCCGAAAAAGGGGGCGAATCCAGAAGTCTTCCGGAACGTATCCATCCAGCACTGGTCCTTCAGCTACGACAATCCGCTCAACGACTATCTGAAAAACGGATACTCGGTCGTCAACTCGGACGACACATGGTACATCGTGATGAAGTCCAACGGCGGCTACCCCAAGACGATAGACATCTCCAAGACTTTCAACGGTGATCCTTCCAACCGTGGTCCCTGGCGCCCGAACATTTTCAGCCTGAGCGAGCCCGCTCAGAACCCGCCACGCACAGAGCCTCGCGTTGAAGGCGCCATCGCGGCACTCTGGAATGATCACGGGGCCAATACAAGCGTCTACTCGGAAGCCTACTATGCCTGGAAGGAGGGCATTCCCGCGCTGGCTGACAAGCAATGGGGCGGCAATCTGACCCAGGGACAATTTGGCGCTGCGTTTCCTCAGCTGCGTCGTCGGGTCCCGGGAGAGGACCTCGAGCGAAATATTCTGTCTGCTGGAAGTACAATTTTTCAGTACGACCTCAGGAGCCAAAGTTCTTCCAAAGTCCGGGATCAATCCCCCAACGGATACGATGCCGGTACTTCCTGCGCTTCAGGTGAATCATCCCTATTGATCACCCCCAACTGCGCCCTCGTGACGCCATTTGGAGCCAAGGGTAGAAACTACACGCTCTCGCTCACTCTGAGAGTGAATACGCTCGGGGATCCCACCTACACCTCACTCATCGTGGGCTCCGACTCGGAGCTCCTCTTAACCCCAGGGCTCACTCTCTTCGCCGGCGGCAACTACTACCGGCTGAATAGCACGATACCGCTGGGACAGTGGGTCGACTTGGAGATCCGCGGCCGTGGAGCGAGGACTTTTGCCGTAGTGACCTCGCCGTCGGGAGGGGAACCGGGACAAGAGGAAGAGTTCCTGGCCGGAATAGGCACGGGGGGCGGCTACTACGCGGCTGAAATGGCGATTGAAGCACCGATCAACATAGTGACCGGGTGGACTGGCGAGCTCAGGACGCTCAAGCTGACGAATCAGGCTTGATGAGCAAGCTCCTTTCTCGGCCAAGTCCGCAATTCCTTTCTGGTAGCAGCAGATGATGTTTGAGATGGGTCCGTGAAACTTTGATGATGCTGTGTCGGAGTGCAGATCAGGCTATTCCGGCCTTTGACTTTCTCTTCGAAGCGCCAGAAGCGCCAGAAGGGCCAGATGCAGCCTCCAGCCGCTTCTGCGACTTCAGGAAAGCAGCCTTGAATACATTCGCGCCTATTGAGAGCCTTGTCAGCAAGTTCTTTTCGAACTCAGGACTTTTGCCTACTTACTCTCCGGGTCCTTGAATCGTGCCGCAAAGTGTATCGCGACGGCGGTCTTTCCGCTGAGATCGGCAGTCGTGTGCCAGGTCCAGCTCCGGTCCGAGCCGACGATGGGTATAAGGCGCATTGAAGTGGTGACTGCAAGAGTCAGCGTCAGGCTTCAAAGTCTAGAGGAGAAAGTAGGAAACGTACCGTAATGCTTGGCGCAGACCTTGTGCGTTCCGCTCTGGAGCACGAGCAGGCTTGTCTTGCCCGCCGCTTCTCTCCTCAAATACAAGCTACCGTGGCATCTTTCCTTCCACTCTGATCTTGCGCGAACAAACTCAAAGATATGAGCCTTTATTTTGAAGTCAGGCCCTGGCTCTTCATTCGTGGCTTCAGATGAACTCGCGCGCGACTTCTCGACTGTGCGAGGCGGCCCGACTATCGATCCAGGCCTCGAAGCAATAGTCATGTCGTAAGTAGGCGGCACCTCGTCTGCACAGAACAAAGGCGCATCCACTGCAGCATGAATCACCCTGAGTGATGGAACTTCTCCAATGAACTGGAACTGGTCCACACCGCAGGCGATGACGAGAGCGATCTTCATCTCGTAGCGGCGCGTAATGTTGTAGCTTCTGAAGCTGGGCGGCAAGACTGGCGCATGGAGATCCGAGAGGATCGTCCCTAGGTCTACATTTTCGTTGACTCGTATGGGGATGTCGAGGTTTTGGTGTGCGACTATTTGGATGCTGTTTGTGTGTTGCGTTGCTTCCCTGTGTGACCCGGTCCTGATGTAGGTGTGACTGAGGATATTCACCGCGAGGCCCCGAACCTCGATCCTTGGCGCCGGCAGCGAGTCGGGCCCGTCCGCGCAAACCGAGACGTGGCAGGGAAACCGATCTCTCTGGACAATGACCGACGGGACTTTGACGTCGACTGTAAACGGGACTGAGGCTGCGCGATCGCGGGAGATGTACGTGCTGAGTCTCGTGCTTAGTCTCCTCTTGAGAGACGAGGCTCGCGCATCTGGCCTGGGTTCAAGCGGACGGCCGAAAGTCGTAAAGTTGCGAGTGAAGGATGCTAGCGGATGAGAGCCGGCGCGCGAGGGAGCTGGCTCGAAAAGAAGGTAACATTTGTGGGAGCGCTGTTCGGCGGCAGACCCGAGGTGGTCGCTTACGAGCCTCGCCTCTAGGAAGTACTCGACCTTGCAGTCAAACGCAGGACTGGAATAGGTGAAGGACGGAGGCAGAGGGCTGCCCGTGGCGCTCGCGAAGAGAGTATTCGTCTGCCACTGGTCGCTCGTCTCTGCCTTGGAGGGAAACGAGAACGTGAACGGCCATTCGCAAAGCGTCGCATCGTCAATCTTGCAGCGACTCCCGGAGATGGTTCGCTGCGAGCGAAACAGCGTCGTGGCAGCGGTGCAGCGGCGCCCCGTCAGCGGACTCGGGAACCTGACCTCGGCGATGCCTCCAAAGTCGACCTGCACCTGGGGCACATCTCGACTCGCCTCACCGCCAAACACGACTCTCCCCGATACCTCGCTCGTCGGGCGGTGTACCCTCGAGGGAATGTCCAGCGTGATTCGGAACGAGCCGTCTAACATGGCGTCAGTCTCGACGCGAGCCCGTCGACAGAACCTCTTGCTCGATTTGCCTTAGCGACATTGCCTGCATTTGGAAGGCGTGATGGTTCTGGGACCGAGGTTGCGAGGATGCGAGCTGGAGGCCAGTTGGCCGTTGGCCGCCCTCAGCCTCACAATATATTGATGTGGTCGTCGCAGGTCCCGGAACTACGGCACCAGGCACGGCGGCGTCAGCCCTGAAATTAGCCAACCTCCGACGACGATTGTCGAACGGCACGGCTATCCCAGGCCGGCGGCGACGCCTCTTCTTCTGCCACGAGCCTCACAGCGTTACACCCCCTGACTCGCGCGCGCGGCGCAAACGTGTACGAGTACGAGTTTATGATTAGAGTATATGCGGAGAGCATAGGCCCAGCGGCAACGAGCTCGAAAATAGATACCTAAGCCTTAATACCAACGGCGCCCTTGTCCTCCAGGGCGGCCTTTTGCGTTATGCGGAGGATGGCGGTGGCGGGGGCCAAGTCGGTTCTCGGCGCCATGAAACAACCCCCCGGTCGGCGGCGTGTCCGTGCCCCATGCGAACGTCGGCCGTTGCCGTCAATCCCAACTCATTTACTTCCATAAAACCATGCTCAATCCCCCCCCATACACCGTTGTGCCCCGGAAGCCTAGCAGGTCTAGTTCCTGGGGTAGCAGTCGAAGCTCGCGATGAGCGTGTTCCAGCCGATGGCGCCGAGGTCGAACTTGTTGGCGTAGTTGAAGTCGACGGCGCCAAAGGTGCACCCCGTGGGGCTCGTGCAGTTCTTGCTGCCGGCACACGTAGTGGTGCGCGGGTAGCAGTAGAAGTTCTCGCCGTCAGGGGCAAAGGTGCTGCAGTTGCGGAGGTAGGGCACCGGGAGGTCGTGGCACGATCCCAACGGGTACGCATAGTGAGAGCAGGACCCGGTGGCACTGGCTCCGGTGCACAAAAGAATCTGAAGCAGAAGCAACATTAGCGGTGCACCAATTGGCCCATTGTCTCTTCCCCTTCTTCCTTTCCGGTCATCATTTCTGCGCCGATAGGAGCATGCCCATCGCAGTGCTTGGACTTTGGACTGCGCAGGGGAGGCGTTCGAGGCACAGCATCGCGAAGCGAGCAAAAACCACTTACACCTCCAAGCTGGCGCTTATTGAAAGGCGACGCCGACACGACGACGGCGGCAGTGGCGGCGAGGAGCGCAGCAACCTTCATCTTGTCGGTTGGCAAGCGCAGGTTCGAAATGTGCAGGTTGCAGAGTCGAGCACCGACGGGTCGGCGCAGGCAGCGGTGAGGGTGAGTCGTGGCAATCACGCCCGTGTCGGTGGAGGGTTGAACGGTGTTGCTATATATCTCACGGCGAGGACGAGACGGATACCGCAGCTTCTGCGTGCACAATCCGACAGAGCAGCACTGAACAGCAACACGAGCCAACTTGTGAGCGACGGTGCCCGAGAAGTCTACGGAGTTCTCGGCGTTGCACCGACAACCACGCGCGTCAGCGCAGTGTCGTACGGTCCCATGTCGAGCTCTTTGACTTGACTCCGCCCAAACGTCATGTTGCATGACACACATCATCCCGCCCCCTCAACAAGCTCGGGAGCCAGGCGGCCTGCAAGCCTGACGGGATGCTCAACCGATCACCCGAGTACCTGTCTCACGGCAGCGCCGAGCTGATGTACCGAGCCCACGTAACCAACAGTGCGTATCAGAGTAGACACTCGCTAGCACGGTAGCGTTTTCCAGGCTACCATCGACAGCAATTCGGTCGTCTTGAAATTACTTTCGATGGTGAGTTATTTTTGCAAACGCGCGGTCGCCCGCGTAGGGTACGGGAGTGCCAAGGAGCGGGATGGCGATCGCCGGCTGGGCGAGCCGAACCGTGCCCCTGGCTGAGGTGACACCCATCCCAGGGGGACGGATTGCCACCGGCTGCTCGGCGTCCTCCCGCGATTGCAAGTGCCGAAGCTTGGTCTGGAACTTAACTACGGAGTACCTTAGTTGCTGTCGTCGAGGCGTCCTCTCCATCCCATGGCCAACTTAGCTTGTAATGATACGCTTGCTGCACAAGCTAGGGGGCAGCCTGACCCAGCCCTGCGTCTGAACTCTCGACTTCCTCAGCCCCTTGCATTACCGCTGCGGAAGGACGGCCGCAGGCGAAGGCGAGGGCCGCCCTCTGCCCATCTCGCCAGCCAATTGACAGCACATCGCCGTCTCAACGGCTGGTGGGGCCGTGTCGAGACCTGCGTCGACACCCTCAAGAGGCTCGAGTTCCCCGAAACCCTCACAAAAGACGCCCCTGCTTCAAGGCAACAATGCACCTAGTAGAGTTCTCGGCGAGAGCACATTGAGGCCCGGACGAAGCTGTGCTCTGGGTCGGAGCATTCGTTAATGCGATAACGAAGTCCCGCGCCAGGCTCTATGCGAGATTACACTTCGCCACAAGTGACGCTGCGTGCCGGTTGCTGTTCCTTCGATCATAAATACGCCCCCTTGCGAGGGTGGACGCCAACCGGAGTGTGCAGCTCTTTGGTAGAGAATTGGAAATACGGCCCGTCTCTGAGGACTCAGCGCGGCTGAGCCCATCTCATTCAGCCATCTTGTCACGGACTAGCTGGTACAGCGTTGAACGCCATCGAGCGTCAGGAGTTGACACCTACAGTTTTGGCCCTTAGTGATAACACTAAACATACTTGTCTAAATTCACTCGCTCACCAATGCTCTCGCTATTCAATACCCTGTATAATAAATGCCCTCGCTTCTCCTCCCATCTGATCACGGGTGCCTCAGGAGAACTCTGTGCACAGCTTCTATAAGATCCAGATGCCCAGTCCCCCAAAAGAACAGGAAGCCCTCAGGGTTTGGCATCATGGTGCTCCTAAACTGCTCATCGATCCATTTGTCACGAAGCGCGGCTCTTCTCATGCGAAGAGTGGCGTGCTCCGTCGCGGATGATACGTCCAGGTCAAGCAGGATTCTATCAATGGTTTTTCCTACCTTGTGTCAGCATCCACCAACATTCGTCGTCGTACAGGAGAGAGCCACACCGTCAAGTTTGTCGAGCTCGGCGGCTGTGCGAGGGAAGCCCTCGATGACTTGCCCGTCGCGGGTGATGTTCCGCAGCGGCTGCAGCATTGCCTCAGGATCCTGCTGAAGACGCTGGCAATTCGCCATGCCGATGTCCGCGTTGATCTTTCTCGCCAATTTCAGGCACACGGTCTCCATGCGAGCCAGGGCCAGCCTTGCGAACGCAATAGCTAGCTTTTGAGCCACCACATGTGTTGCCTTGTTCCTGATCACCGGGCCGGGGCCGCTGTTTGCTGTTGTGTACTCGTCCATGGCTCGGAAAATGTCAGCCCGCAGCGCCGGCTGGTCGAGCACCCTGCCGCCTAGGGTAAAGTCTGACGGTGGCATGATTCTATTCATGCCGCAGTTGAGGACTCTCACGTAGTAGATCTGCACCAAGACATGGAAGGTGTCATTTGGGTAGCCAGCTGGCGCCTCGCACTGGGCCAGGAACTCTCGCCGGAGCGCCCTCTCGGCCTCATCACCGCGCCCTGCAAGAGGCTGCGGAGGTATGTTGGCCTGCGTTTGAGGACTCGGCGTCCGCTCGCCAGTATCCGCCCAGCTGTCAAATTGGCGGGCGAACGGGAACAATAGGTCTTGAAGCCCAGACTGTTAGCGACGGAGCTGGCACGAAGAGAAGCGGAATCAGCACAATAAGGAACAGAGGCCTCCGCCTCGCTGTTTCGCCGAGAAGGACGTGTGCCTGATGACATATCTGCGGTTATTCCTTGTCAAAGCTGTGCACGGCGTAACGTGTAAGATGCGTACGATGCAAAGGCGAGACAGCAAAATAGAAGATATCGGGATGTTTGCAGGAGCAAGTTGGGCGAAGGACAGAAGAATCCTTCCATGCAGAGCTAGACGACTGGTCCCTTAGCTTGGTATCACGGGATACGCCATGCGTGCTTCGCCCCGGTAGGCGGCCCCGGAGGTCTTGCCTATCGAACTCAAAGCTTGGTCAGAAGCCGTCGCCACCAAAGGTACAACTGAAAGATCCATTCTTTTTGCTTTTATGTAGTACCAAATGTATCAAATATCATCGGACGCCTCGCTCATGCTGTGAAGAAAGGGTGAAAGCCCTTTCCCAGATACTTTTGACTTTGTACAGAGGACACGATGCGGCAACACGCCAAGGAGGTAAGACGGCCGAAATGGCGGGGCTTGATTGCGACTCGAAGCAGCAGGACAGGGTATATGCGCCTCGGCAAATACAAACAACACGCTCATCGTCCCATGCCTCCCCCGGGCTCATTGCAGCAGCTCCTCGCACGTCCAATCCTCATAGCTTTCTCGCGCGTCAGTCTCCTGCAAAAAACCTTGTCGAGCACGGGGAGCAACTCACTAGCCATCCGGAAGGTACCTCCGCACTATCAGAGGAATCTTCTTCTCTCGCAGCTCCTTGATGGCAATCTGCAGCGGGTCCGTCTCGCCCTCGAGGTCGACGAGCACTGGCGCGTTCATGCTGCCCACGCGTTAGCCTGTCTGCGCCGCCGCCACCGTAGCCTGGACTCGAGCTTCCGTACCTGATCTGCAGGGCACGCGTGCCCAGGATACGCGCCCTCTCGTACTTGGTCATGTACGGCGTGGTGGTGCGGTCGCTCTCCGGGATCTTCTTGTCCTTCATGGATTTGTCGCCGCCCTTCAGAGCGTTCGCCGCCGCCGACGGGTCGCCAGAGATGACGATGTGGTCTGCGTCGTCACCGTTGGCCGCACGCTCCGCGTCGTCGTCGTCGGCAATCTCGCCATCGTAGAACTCGGTCACCTCCTCCTCCTCCAGCATGGGCTCGTCGCTGCGAGGCACGAAGTCAGCGCGTGGGCACGTCGCTTCTGCGGAAGGGAGCACTCACCCGCCAGCGCCGACATCGATATCATCATCGCCGAAGTCAGACATTGTGAAAGGCACTCGAAACGCGACCGGAAAGTTGGCAAAGGAAGGTGGTTGTGGGATGGCTTGGTGCTCCTTGCGCAGTTGGAGAAAAGTCGTCGGCGATGTGCAGAGTGCACTCACCAAAGTTTTGCCGTGGCTTCTCCGGGGCGCTTTTCTGAGAGCAACAGGCCGGTGGGGCACTTGCCGGCCACTGAGCTGGGGTCGTCGCCGACCTCAATACGGTCAAAGTTAAAATTTCGCGTCACCGCCTTAAAGTTGGCCTTTCTGCCGCCTCGCAGCTGACTGACGATAAGCTCGACTCCGCAACAGCGCACGGCGAGCCCCAGCACCACAATGAGCAAGCGAAGCGCCGCTGGGGAGCCGCTCGGGGCTTCGCCGTCGAAACGATTGCAGGTAGAGGGTTTCGGAAGCCCAAGTAAGTGGCCAGAAGCAGATATAGTTTTCTCACCTTCTCTAACCGGCTTAGGCGTTGACGACGGCGATGACGACTTCACCACAGCCCAAACACCAAGCTCAATGGCCGACGTGGACTCTCCCATGACCACAGCCACTACTCCCCGAGCCAAGTTTCCGTCGGATCTCAAGACCCTGGCCTGCACCTGGCCGGGCTGTCCTAAGACTTTCAACCGCCCCGCCCGGCTTAGAGACCACCTCAACTCGCACACAAACTCGCGGCCCTTCAAGTGTCCCTACGACGGCTGCGACAAGGATTACATCGAAGACAAGCATCTGAAGCAGCACATCAAGGCAGTGCATACCCATGACCGCAAATACGTCTGCCAGAGGGAGGGCTGCGGCAAGAGCTTCGTCACGGGCACCCGACTCAAGCGCCACCAGGCCGTCCACGACGGCGCCGACAGGTTCCGCTGCCAGACCTGTGGACAGAGCTTCAGGAAGAAGGAAACGCTGCACAAACACGTCAGGAAGGAGCACGAGGACAAGAAAGCGTTCGAGTGCTCGGAGCCTGGCTGCGACAAGGAGTTTGACTCTAAGCCGGCATTGAAGCGACACTGTGAAAGGGAGCATGGGGAGATCAAGTTCTGGTGCGACGAGTGCGCCATGTCGACGGCCGAGGATGGAACGGAGCGTCGAGTGGGGTTCACGACTGAACTGCTTTTGCAGCAACACTTGAAGCAGGAGCACCAGAACTGCATGTTCTGCGAGTACAAATCCCTGTCGAGATGGGAACTGGATCAGCACGTCGAGATGCACCACTCCGGCAAGACGGTCGAGGACCGCAAAACTCACGCCTGCACGTACGACGGATGCCAGAAGAAGTTCACCAAGCGATCCAATCTCAATGCGCACTTCCGCATAGCCCACGAAGGCTTCCGGTTCGTCTGCGGCGAGGTCGACCTGTCCGGCTCTGGCTTCGAGGGCTGGTCCAACGACCAGGGCTGCAGCGACAAGTTCAGCACCAAAGTCCGGCTCGAGGATCACGTCCGCTTCATACACCTCGGCCAGGAGCGCCCCAAGCTGTCCAAGTCCGACACGGCCACGCCGGACCTTATCGACGAGATTTCTGGCGTAGCCAACCAGGAGAAGGCGAGGATCGCCTGCCCGCAATGCGGCGAGATGTTCATTCGATACTTCGACCTCGACGCACACATCAGCAAAGACCACGATCCCACCCGTGAGGATGTCGACCCAGCTTCGTTCCAGATGCAGGCGCAGACACTCATGCCACAGCCGCCGGCGTTCGAGCAGGACTATGCGCAGTCCGCCTGGCCAGCGGGCATGCCGCAGGAGGAGATCTTTGCGGCGCAGATGGACTACGGCCCACCGCGCGACGACTGGCTCGAGGACGAGGCCAACATCTTTCTGTTGGCACGCGATCCGCCCGCGGAGCTGGATCACAACATTGACCCTTCTTTGGGTGGATTTTAGAGGTGGATTTTGGGGGACCTAATGAATTTGCAGCGAGTTGATGTAAGATACCCTGGTGTGTATTCATAGATCGAGCTACATGGCTGGTTGTTGCCATGGCTGGAAGCACAAGACACGACATTTATTACGAAGAAACGGCAGGCCTTCATTCATGGCGTTGGGCAGAAAAAACACCGAGTCTTTGGGACGGGACAGAGAAGCAAAAAGAATACAGACTATTCCTATTTCCTGGGGGCGGCTTGGCCACCATCCGTATCACTCTGCATGATTTCTTTGCCACGTTCCCTTGGCCGTTGTAACCCCAGTCCATTCCTTTTGAATAATACAAGTTGATGGATTCTTGACGTAGTAAAAACAATGCGCCCGTGGGCCCTGCGCCTCCGTGTAATCAAAACGCATAAACTCCTTACCATGTCTAAGCCGTTACGCAATGATACGGTACTCATAATGTGGGATAATCTCCCGTCATACAGCAGTGTGCCATGACCCTGAAGAGTCAACATCAGTGTGCCGCGAAGAGGGCGTTGCTCAGCCCCAGCAGGGCCATGCCCAGGAAGCCAAAGAGGATGCACAGGTTGCGGTTGTGGTTGAGGCTAAGGCTCTCGACGAAGAGCTGCAGCCCGACGCTGACCATGATGCCCGAGGTGACGGCGAAGAGGCACGCGTAGGCGACCGAGTTCGGCGTCAGGTGAGTGCGCCTAGCGAGCTTGAACCACAAGGCGGCCATGGCAGCACCCATGGGCTGAGAGAGGCCGCCGAGAATGGCGGACCAGGTCATGGCGCGCCAGCGGGAGCCGAGGGCCATGAAGAGCGGGAGGGCCATGGCGAAGCCCTCGGTGATGTTGTGAACGAAGAGCGCCATGAAAACGTTGAAGCCCAGCGTGGGGTTGGCGTGGTTGGTGGCGTAAGTGATGAAGCCCTCGGGGAACTTGTGGAGGGCAATGGCGATGGACGTCTGCAGGCCGATGGAGAGGAAAGCATTGGCAGGGACGTGGTGGTGGTGCTGGGCTTCGATATCGCCTTCTTCCATGGGCGAACAAGAGTGCTCGCGCTCGACGTCGCGCTCATCGTCTTCCTCCTCCACCTCCTCGGGAATCTCCACGGAGTTGCGGGACGTAGCTCGGCTGGTCCGGAAGCATGGGCTGATAGGCTCGGAGGCATCGGCGTGTGCGTGATCGTGGCCGCCGTGAAAGATGGACCCCGATTGAGGGTAGAGCGGCCCGGTCGTCGTGCGAAGCAAAGTCCCGTGTCGAGAGCCGTTGGAGGGTCGCGCTGCCAGATGCTTGAAGCACTCCTGACCGCACGGGTCCGTGTAGCCGTAGCATGAACCCTCCTCGCCACAGTTGCATTTCGTGTCCTTGACAAAGGAAAGAACCCGTTTCTGCACGTCAATCATGGACGGCCTGCGTGCATCGCCCGTCGCCGCACGATTCCGAGCGGAGCCCGGGGGGCTGACTGGTCGTTCGGACATCTCCTCCGCCCCAGAGCCGGGTCGCTTGGTGCCCTTTGCCGAGCCGCCACGATCCGACGCGAGCAAAGGAGTCGATTCGTGGGCGTGATGGCTGGCCCCGTTCTCGGTAATATTCGCGTCTTTCTTCGGATGCCCGTTCGAGGACCGGGGTCGCGAGAGACGTCTCCGGGCGCGACTGACCCTCGACGTCCTGCGGCTGTGGGTATGCGAGTGGGCATCATGCGCGATGCTGTCGTCGTGGGTATGATCGCAGTCGACGACGTGGGAGGGCATGTACTGGTGTAGGAAGCGCGAGACGGCCTGGATGCCGATGAAGCCCCCGATGAAACAAGCCATCATGAGGAAGCCGGCAGTCTGATCGTCCCAGCCTGCCTGTTTGAGGTAGGCTTTGGATTCGGGGAGCATGCTGAACAACGCTGAGAAGAGCTGGACGGGGTCCGGGTTAGGCACCGCATGGCGACATGTGCAAGCAGGCAGGTGGCACGTACCATGACGCCGAAGCTGAGGCTCAGGGAGCATGCCAGGAAGACGCTGCTCTCCTGGATGCGAAAGTTGCGCTTGCTCGGGAACAGGCGCACCACGACGTCGACGCATATTATGGCAGCACCCAAGACGCAGGCTATACAGAGGCAGCGCCGTCAGCGAAAGTGCACAAGAGGTGATGGGCAGCTGGGCATATCGTACCGAAGCCGCTGACGACGGTCATGATCCACCCGCGGGTGTCATTGTCGATCTCCCTCGCGACCAGCTCCATGGCCGGCGACTCCTCGCTGGGTGCGGCGGATGGACGGACGTCGGTCGAGCGGGATCGAACGCTGTATCATGTGTCGGACAGCGGCGTATCGTCTCCAGCAGATGGCGGATGCCCGGGTACGAGTCTGGTGCGAGGGGGGGAAACTTTGGGCTGCTTGGCGCGAGGACGCGCAGTGTGGGTGGTTGGCGGTCGCTGACGTACGGGCCGGCCCCAGACACGTTAAACGGGGCAGACTGTGCAGTGGAGGAGCTCACACGCCGGCACTATCACGAACGCGGACAGGACTACGCCGACGACGGTCGCCACGGCAGTCTGTCTGCTCTTGTCTGGTTGTCTCCGGAGCGCTCTTTTGAGGATGAAAAGGGCCCAAGCGATCTGCCTCAGGTATGGTGAGAGGGTGAAACGGAAGTCGAAGAGGTACGCCACGGCGCTGCCTCCTGATTACCATATTTATGTACCTTACCTTCCATGCCTTACCCTTCCTTGCCTTACGAGTACCTGACGCATGCTGTTCCACTCAAGGCGGTCGCGGTCTGACGCCCGAGAGTGGTCAGAAGACTGGCCCTCAAGGTTCTCATGCTCGCCCATGTTTATTATGCCCGATCCGCCGCACGCGGTACGCAAGCCGCACGCACGCACACGCACGGCAGCCTTTGTCTTTTGAAACGGGCGCACGCAGGTTTCTCAAGGGCGTGGCGCCGTCGAGCGCAGGGCAACGCGGCGCGACTGGGCTTCGCCGCCGTGAGAGGTTGCACAGGCTTTATAGGCGGGTGCCCAGCCGTTGACGGCGGCGAAGGGGTGTGAAGCCAGCCCCAACGGCCGGCTGCTTGGAGCGTACGGAGTGCCTTGGCTTGCCTCGTTGCCGCGTCGGTCTTCGCGCTCCGTACGTCCGCTGCTCGAGGACACAGCAGCGAGGGAACGGCGTCGTCTGCCGATGTGACCCCTGCAGGCCAACGCGGGTCCCCCCGGTCCGTGATGCGCTGGCATCTCGGATCTCGGGTCTGCGATTAGCGATGCTTACTGCCCGGGCCGCCATTCGCGCACAGCTGCCGCATTGAGAGCGTCGGCTTGTCTGTTGGTGCCGTGCCGTGGCCAACGATGCGCTGCAGACATCGGACGCTCCCGCCAGTGGCGGAACAGAATCTGTGCAATCGACTCCGACGCGTCGCCTTCAGTCAACATCTCCATCGCAGCTCGTCTTGCCGCCTCCGTCGACCGGCAGGCAAGCAGCGCAAGGCACGACCCGTCGTCCCCACTCAAACCGGCTGCATGCGCAGGTGCCGCGGTGTACGCCGTCGAAGCGAGTCGTTCGATGTCACAACGTAGGCGGTGCATAACTAATACGCATTGCCAGAGGCTCGAGACCTTTTGCCATGACATGCATGCATGCCATCCTAGCTGGGCGCAGGAGCTGGGCCGCAGCATGACTCTGCCTAGACGAATCTTTAAACGAATGGAATCCTTGCGCAAGATTCGTCCGTGCTGGCTCTCATAGCAACTTGGAAGGCGACGCGTTAGGGCTGCGGTGCAAGTTAGTACCAACAGAACTCATCGCATGTCGTTGCAGCTTCACTCGATTCGCCAACAGGCTGTCCATCCGCCGTGCACACCGCCCTCCATGTCAGCACATCCCGTTTTGGCAACTGAAGCCGCATGCCGTGCGCGAGGCAAGTCGTGCATGAAACGGACAACCGTTAAGGCTTAGCAGTTGTGTAAGTCGCAAGCCGAGCTGCATTTACTGCGTGGGCAGCATGCCACAGCTCAGCCCACCCGAGCACTGCGTTGCTTTCGCAGGGCACCACGAGGGCAGGATCCAATGGGAAGTAAATCGCCAGAGGTTGGCACCAAGGCTTTCCGCATCTCCGGTGCGAACACCACCGGGTCCGCAACGGCCAGGACGAGCAGGGTGTTGGTACGAGCTGTACGGAGTACAGGCCGGCCATCGTCCCACGCTGATATCATGCAACACCTCACGGCGACAGGGCCCCCCTCACGCACCTTTGGGCTTGCAGGCCAAATAAAGAGCTCCGTTACGTACGCGGTCCTTGGCGGCACCATTGCGGCTTGTGCGTGCGTGCGGACATCAAGGTTCCCCGTCAGCGCCCCTCCCCCGGCGGCCGCGGCGGAGCATCGACTGGGCCGCACGCATGGCACCCATCAAGGTGTCTTGACCGACAAAGTAAGCTCGCGCCGAGCCGCGGTAATAAATCCTGCGTCAAAGGCGCCAACATCTCCAAACAAGTGACCGAAAAGTTTGCCAGGACTAGCTCCATAAGTAATGGGTTGTGTCCTCCTTGGAGTGAACCTTGTTTGAATGACGCCGCTCAGCCTAGGTAGACTTATACCTGACCTGCAGCAGCTGTGTGATGAAATTGGGGGGGCAAGCCAAAGTCCACGAGCAACACTGCACTACTGCTGCTTACTCTTTCAAGGTCGTGTGTTTTGGCGTTCAAATAATCGTGCTATTCCTGAACTGTAGTCTCTAAGGATGGTTGACTTCGATGTTCGTTTTTAAGGTCGTTTGACAGGAGTCGGCTACACATACCCTTGTCTTCTCTGCGGATCAGAATAACACTTGGAAATCCCCGTCGACGAAGTGCAACGGTCTTGGGTGATCTCTCCGCCCATATTCTTTATAAGTGGAACGGCAACATGGTCCTCTACGAGCTGCCCCTCCACCAAGAACACGGCGGAGTGGCATCGGTGCCTCAAGCACGTGCATGTAGAGCAAGGTTGAGGTCATCGTTGTTACGGCTTCAAACACACTTCGCAGATGGAGGTTGTCCCCAAGCTACCCATAGCTCGAGAATACCTTCCCATCACAGAGGAGCAAAACTACAAGTACTCGTAAGTCCGGCCCTCGTACCCTCGTGTATGCGTTGCAACCATCTCTGCGCTACGTGACGTCTGTGGGGCGGCTTACTCGGCCGTGGCCTTGATTTAAGCTTACCAGGTAGTTGGCCGATCCCTGGCCCGGCGACGCGAGTGCATTGGCCAGTGGATTGGCGCGCTGGCGGCATACGGGACTAGAGTGTGTTGCATCCAATACCTCAGTCAGGGATTGTATTGTAACGGAGTAGACGCCCGGCGGGGTCCGTCACGCAAGCCATGAGCGAGCCTGCCACCAACTCCATGGATGCGCCGAGAGTTGTCATGCCTTCTTGAGAACGATGAATGCCGAACAAGAATCTTCCGTGGTGAGTCGTTTCAATGTCACGGACTGTCGAGCTCGATCTCGAGTGCAATGGAGGCACCACCTCCGCCAAGCCCGATCGCGTGCTCGTAGAAGCGGCAGGCCAAAGAGGTTCTCCCCAGCCGCTTCTTGGCAAATGCACTCGCCCAGGATCGGGTCATCATCTCAACCCACTCGTCGTTAGGTTGCAGCCCGAGACCTTGTTTGTGGGTACGACGCCACGAGGGGCAAGTCATCGAGAAGCGACGGCGCATCCGACCCGACGACCGGCCTGGCCCGCCCGTGAGCCGGTATATAAGTAGTCTATGCTCCATGTTCATTGCGAAGGGTAGCAATAGCCGCCCTCTTACGCCCGTCAAGATCATTCTCGCCCATCGCCATGCATCTCAAGGCTTGGTTCTCTCTCTGCCTGCTTGGCCAGGCTGCCCTCGCCGTTGCCTCCCCCCAGGAGCCGACGGCGGCTGCTTCCACGACCAAGACGTTGCCGCCGTCGCCGACGGGATCAGGCGCCTGCGAGCCGCACGGCGACCACTGTAAGTTTGAGTCTCTTCACTGCGACACTGAGGCAGAGTCAAGAGCTTTCGTTGACCTGTGACAGGGCACTGCCATCCTACATCGACGGCCGCTCATGATGACCATGACCATGACCACGACGATGACCACGACCACGACCACGATGATGACCACGACCATGATGGCACGTCCATCACAGGCGCGGCTCAGAGCACTGGCACCGATGCTCACCCAACTCCGTCAGGCAGCTGCGAGCCTCACAAGGACCACTGGCACTGCCCGCCCGGGGTGTCCAAGCCAACGACTCCCCCGGCTCAGTCCACCGCCAGCGGCTCGTGCGAGCCGCACAATGACCACTGGCATTGCCCCTCTGGAGTCCCGAAGCCCACGACTCCCCCTCCAGGAGCCTCGACTTATACCAAGTCCAGCGCGGCCAACCCTACCGCCGCAACGACGGGCTCCGGAGCCAGTGGCTCCCCGACGGCCGCTGCTACGAGTGCAGGTGCCCGGCCTGCTGCGCCGTTCGGTGCCGCTGCCGCTGTGGTGTCCCTCTTCGGTGCGATTTTCGTCGCTGCTCTCCTCTGAGGCGGCCTTGAACTGGCGCTTCCAGAACGAGGGATTCGGGACCATGGGCGTACATAGCTAGGCCTGGACAGTTGCGAGAGAGTTTCAAGACCTAAGTTGGTGCAAAAGGAGACTTTGGCTCGCTCAGTCTGACAGCTCGGAAGTCTACATTTGTAAATAATGTTTTCAGCACGAAAGAAAAATACATTCAAAGTGATTTCAGCAAGTCTGTGTTCGTTACTTTTGCCTCGCAGGGATGCTCTATGTTGGGCCAGCACTTGACGGATCTCGTCCATGTTCACAGCTTCTGGCTGCACGGCCGCGGAGTGCAGGATAGCCACGGCCTTGATGGTGATCAGGACCGGCGTTCCCATCAGCCGCCTGGTTGGGACCTTCGCCGCGAGGTCCGCCAGGTTGGTGTGCGAGCCCTGGGGTTTATAATAGACATCAAGGTACCGAGGTTCAAGCTGTCGGCCGCCAGCACGTGGCTAACAACTGGGGCAAGGCGATGATCGGCCTCGAGACGCTGAAGTCTAAACGGAACTGCTGTTACCTACAATGGCAAAGGGGGGCTCAAACGCCGCGGGATCACAGCGGCGATAGATCCTTGAGAGCCCCAGCAACAATCGTGGAGCTCCAAGACAAACTCAAATTCTAGATTGTTATCTCTTCCGCTAAATTCGACAAAGTGACGAGAGAACTATCGGCTAGGCCAAGTGCCTCTTGCGACCATCTAGACCCCTTATTCGCGAGTAAATGGATCCATTCAACCCATCTAGCAACCCTCTTCTGCTATCTCTCGTACACGTGGGTTATTGAAGTATTCTCTCTCGTCCTCAAAGAAGCGCCTCTGCTCCTCCTCCTTGCGGGCGAGCAAAGCCTTCCGCTCGGGGGATTTCATAAAGGCAGTCAGGCGTGGGTGGATGGCTTTCATGTAAAACGTCTTAAAGTCGGGATCCTCCGACCTCGGCTCTTCGACCTCATAGAACACTAGGTCCCAGTAAACGTCGTGCGTCAGGTCTGGGCTCAGTAGGGCTATCACTACGGCCGTATGGCACCACGTTTCCATCTTGGCCCATTCTTGGGAGAGCCGCGGCGGGGCCTGGAGAGCTCGCTCGCGGTCTCTAATGGCGGCAACAAGATGGCCCACCTCGGTGTAGAATAGATCTTCGCCGATGAGCATGAAGTCGGGGCCGCCGCCGGTTAACCAGACGGGGGGCACTAGCATCTGTGCCGGAACGACATAGCTCCATTCCCAGTCTAGGACGCCAACGAGGGTAAGCTCCTCATCAAAGAGCAAGTTACTCATCAGCATAAGCATATCCCCATGCATCAGGACGAAGGGCCCCTTGTTAGAGGCGGAGTCGATCCAGGTATCAAGGACAAAACGGCGGAAGTGGTGTCTCGCGTAGAGGCTGGCTCATCCCGCACGAGCGTCGAGTCCTATGTCGGGGGATTTGTCGAATTCGTTCTCGGCTAGCCAGAACAGAACGTCAACGAAGCTCCTAGCTGTCGAGAAGGTGGTCCTAGGCTTGATCTTAGCGCCGGGATCCATCCCCTCGAGCTCCTGCATCACGATCTCAATTGATATAGGCCGGTGGTACACGCGGATGTCGTCAGGGTCGCAAGCATACGACGGCTTCCCATCCACGACGGGGAGCCCAAGGGCGCCAATTTCGGGGAATTCGAGCTGACGGAGTTGGATATAGACGTCGGCAAGCTGCTCGTGAAGCTTTCTCGTTGCCTCGGTTGGGCGGGTGTAGCTACGCCACTTCTTCCCCTTCTTGAAGCCAAGGTCCTTGAGAGTATGGCCTTGAACGTAGTCCATGATAATGAAGGCCGTGTGGATCGGACTGCCCTCGGTGAAGGAGTAGGCGTGCACGCGGGGCACGGGAATAGTAGTTTTAGCGGCGACATATGTATGCATGGGAACGTCTTCTGTCAGACGAACTTCATATTCAAAAGCACATGAGGCTAGCTTACCTCATAGTGGCCAGCTCAGTCTCAATCTTCTCGTCAATCCAGGCGGTGCGCGCGGGGAGGGGAATTCGGACAGCCCATCTCTCGGGGGGGGAAGTGTCAAACTCGACAAAGACGCAGACATTGAAGGAGCCATGTTTCGGGGACCCAAACGTCTTGCAAGGAAGGCCTGCATGGTAGGACGAGGCAAGACGGCAGATGGCTTCAGAGTCGATAGAATCAATGAAGCGCTGGCGCTCCTTGTCGGCCTTGTCTTTGATGATCGCATTCCTCATCGTGGTGGGTTAGATAGAAGAGCTGCGGCCGGCCAAGGGCGGCCGCCCGGGGGGCACCGAATCTACCGACGAGTACACACATCAACCGACCCCCCCCCCCCTTTCAGCCCAGGTGCTGCGGGTGACTGGCCAATCATGGAGGTCATAATCCACGCAGTGCCGACCATGCAAGCGCTCGTAGAGGTCGTCGAGCAATTCCCCCCAGAGATGCGTGACGCGCCAGTTTACGCGAACAGCCCTGATTATACTCAAGGAACCTTGACACGTGTGACTGTTCAGCTATGTCGCGGAGGCAGCCTGAGCTGTCGCCGGTTGGTCGTGCTCCGCGTCTACCATCTGTTGTTGTCGATGAGGTTGCATTGCGTTTCAGCGATGAGACTGCTCGCCCATCAGACTCTGACGGTGGGTTTGCGGTCGGAAGTAAAACTTGTCGAAGGGAATCAAACAGAGTCCCTTTGTATTCATCCGTTCGTCCTGAATGGGAATTTATTAAGGTAGTAAGACATTGGATGTGATGGAACCGCCTACTGCTAGTACGGAGTAGCATGCAGGTTAATAATAGCAGAGAGCACTGGCGAGTTACGAGACGAGCACGGGTGCCTCGGTGTGGACTTTCAGGCCCAGGTCCCCTGACCCGCAGCCTATCCCCATCGCGGTAAAGCCGCGGCCCGGCCCACCACGGGCATGCACGCCGCACCTTTTGACCCTGCATTTTCACGGCCGCCGACGGTCACGCCCTCAACTCCAACCCCAGGGCTCACCACCACATCCCATGTGCCTCGCCGCCGCACGACGCCAGCACACCGGCACCACGCACATGGTCTCGCCGCCGTCCCGCCACACCACCTCGTGAGCAGCGAACCAGCGCGCGTGCGTCGTCGCCCGACCGCCGCCGTCGCCTGACGTGCCCTGTCTCTCGACCCCCCGTCCTCCCGCTTCCGCCTCGTACATAAATGCCACGCGCGAGCCCGCGCGTCGCCACCACCGCCGCCAACATGTCCAAGTCAACGCTCGCCATGTTTGCTGCTCTCGGCGCCGGGGGCGGTGCCGCTCTCACCGCCGCCGTCTACTCCATGCGCTCGTCCGACGCCAAGAAACCCGACGCCCAGGTCGCGCCCTCGAAGGCCGTGACCGCGCCCGTGCCCGCACCCGCTACCACCTCGGTGGCCATTCCGCCCGCCCAGGTCTTCGCCCCTGCTCCCCTCGCAGGCCCCGTCAACCCGGCCGGCCTCTTCGAATACGGCTTCCCCGGCCCGGTGGCAGACGTCGCCAACCGCTCGGCCCTGATATCCAGCTACGACCGGCGAACGCGCAACCCGCACTGGGTGGTTGAGCACATCACGCCCGCCTCGCTTGCTATTCGTGGCGGTGACCGCAAGCACAGTGCTTTCCTCGAGGACGACTCTGTGCCGGACAAGTTCCGCGCCCATCTGAAGGACTACTTCCGCAGCGGCTACGACCGCGGCCACCAGGTTCCCGCCGCCGACGCCAAGTGGTCGCAGAAGGCCATGGACGAGACCTTTTACCTCTCCAACATGTGCCCCCAGGTTGGCGAAGGGTTCAACCGCGACTACTGGGCGCATTTTGAGGACTTTTGCCGTCGCCTCACCAAGCAGTATCCCTCGGTCCGCATCGTTACCGGGCCGCTCTACCTGCCCCGAAAGGACCCCGTCGACAACAAGTGGTACGTCAAGTACGAGATGATCGGCAGCCCGCCCTCCGTCGCCGTCCCCACGCACTTCTACAAGGTCATCTTCGCCGAGGACGGCAAGACCGGCGGCAACGTCTCCATCGGTGCCTTCGTCCTCCCTAACGCCCCTATCCCCAATGAGAAGCCCATCACCGACTTTGAAGTGCCTGTGGAGGCCGTCGAGCGCGCGAGTGGCCTTGAGTTCGCCACCAAGCTGCCCGTGCAGCGAAGGAAGAGGCTGTGCGCCGACACGACGTGTGCGCTCGTCATCAGGGACTACGCGGACCGGCAGAAGGCGTTTGGCAAGGGCGACAAAGGCGCCCTTCCCGCGCCCAAGTCATAGCGTCTTGGTCGGCTGACAGCTGGGATGAAGGGGGAGGGACGAGTCGGATGGTGTCGTTTCGTTCTACGTCCTCCTACATGTGTATTCATAGACCGCTTGGGCAATGGCGTCTTTTCCAGTTCCATTCACATATCGCCTCTTAGAGGGGGAGCGCAAGCGTGCACGGCAGTCACAGACTGCTCATCATAGGTACATTAGCACCCGGTTCAGGTAGAATAAAATTCTTAAATCCAACCCAAGGCTCCCCCATAATCTGTTCTCCATCAAGCATAGATCGGGCCATACTTGTAACGCTACAACAATGATGTTTTCTCAAAGGACTCCCTCCCGGTTTTCTCAAGCGCCCCAAACGCCGTGTGCACCATTTGAGCCATACACCCATGCACAAGAAGCCAAAAACGCGCGCCTCCTGTGCGGAGGCACTATCTGGCCCTGGTGTACTTTCCATGTCGCTGCTCTTGTCGCAAACTTTCCTCCTGGCTAGGTAGAGGGGCTCGTCGTCTCGCGGCTTCAGCCTTATCCATGTCCATCGAACTCATCGGTGGCGGCGGGACCGGCATGGGAAAGTTGCCCGGCGGCGGAATGAGGCCGGGGGGCAACGCACCTGGCGGCGGGAGCGGCACTCCGGCCTTCTTCATCAGTTCGAGGAGTTGAGCCGGGTCGGGCGGGTTTGTCATGTCCAGGCCAGGGAGAGGCGGTGGCGGTGCGCCGTTAAGCCCAGGCAGAGGAAATGGGAGAGGCGGCGGAGGCGCGCCAGAGCCAGCGCCGACTCCGGGGATCATGGGTGGCGGTGGTGGAGCGCCGCCCAAGCCCGGCACAATGCCTCCGCCCAACGGAAGTCCAGGGATACCAGGTAGGCCTGGAGCGCCCGGCTTGTGTGCGTCCTGGTCGACGAGGGCGTCCAGCTCGTCCTCCATCTCCTGCTGCTCCTCTTCCTGCCGTTGTCGACGGTTACCGCGACGGTCCCAAGTACCCTGAGCCTCAGCCGCCGCTTCACCAATGTGATAGCGGTCTTGAATGACGTCGTTCTCTCCCGGTCTGGCGCGCGTCCAAAAGCGGGTTATTCTGTCGTTGGAACCCGTGGCAAGGATGTGGCCTAACGGATGCCAGTCGAGAGACCAAATCGCGTAGTCGTGAGCGAACGGCAACTTGTGTGATGGCCAGACTGACTGGGCCGGTGTTGTGGAGGGGTCCATGCTATCGTATGGGGCGACTGTCAGGGCCTGGCCTGGAGGTGGATTGGGAGTATCGAGAAGGTAGTGAAACAGGGAGCCGTCCATGCCACCCGTGGTGAGCAGGTTCGGATGGATGGGGTGGAAAGTAAGAGTAGAGATGTCCTTCTCATGCCCTTTGAGAAGGCAGATGTCGCGCATCATTCTCAGGTCGAAAACTCGCGCAGTTTGATCTCGAGCCGAGGTAGCCAGACACATGCCGCGCACCTTCTCGAATGTGACCTTCGTAATTGTGCTCTTGTGGCCGTGAAGGGTCGTCAGACAGCGGCTGGTTCGGGGATCCCAAAGCTTTACCAGATGGTCCTTGGAGCCAGAAACGAGAAGGCCCTTGGTAGGATGCCAGTCCACCGTCTTGGCGTCCCATCCATGGCCCTCCAACTTGGACTCCATTTGGCCCAATGCAAAGTCAAAGACCTTGAGCGTTGAGTCGTCCGAGGCGCTCACAAACTTGGAGTCGTTTGGGCTAAACGCCAGGTCCCGGATAGGATCGTTGTGCGCGTTGATGCTCTGAACATTGTTGAAGTTGGGTTGCCAGTACTTGATCTGGCCGTCGTGGTCGCCAGATATCAGCCAGTCGTCGCTGTGAGAGTACTCTAGGGCTCGGATGGCCGAGTCGTGGGCCTGCATGATGGTCTCGAAGTTGAAGCCAGTGCCGTTCCAGAGCGTGAACTCGCCACTGGTCGATGCTGTCAGGAGCCGCCGTCCTTCGGGCGTCCATCTCACCACATTGATCGGGTGCTTGATCTTGTTCAGGGAAGAGTGCAGGTGCTTGATCGGGATGGTGTCGGCAGCTGATGTTGGTCGGCCTGCCGGCGGGATCATCTTTGGGAGTTTCAGCTTCAAGCCGCTCCAATAAAGTTGCTCCGAATACTCACATCCACAATGTAGCTTGCGCTCGGTCGCTCGGTCTCGCCGGTATAGCCGCCCTTGTAGTTTGCTGTCCGATTACGCTGCCAATGAGTGATTGTCGCACTGTAGTCGGTGACGGGTCCTGCGGAATGAACGGTCAGCGCTGTCAACAATGAATTCTTGCGTGGTCTGTGGAGTTCATGTTGCGTATCGACTCAACAGCTCGTTTCATGCGCTGGGGTAGATGAAGTGAGGATACAATTTCACAGGGAGAAATCAGAGTGTATATCGATTGATATGTTCGCTTAGGGCTCATCCGACGACGGAAGGACACCCTTCAAGGATTCCAATGCTAGACCGGTGAGATGATGACTCCAACGATCAGCGATGAGCCCTCTTTTCCTCACACGTCAACCCCATACTCTCGAGGCTTCTCGACCAGCAGAGAAAAGCATGGATGACTGCAGGAATGGGCTAGAACTGAACGGTACACTTTGTCTAGAGGTCTGTTCCTGGCTTTGGGGCACAGATCTGATATAGCGTGCTGGGTGCTGCGGCAGATGATACGCGGGGACAAGCAGAGTGGCATGCAGTTATGCGCAGCTGGATACTTACTTCGACCCCGAACCTTGAGGTACGCCCCATCTTGTCCGCCCTTGTCTCCGTGATCACCGCGGTCCCCGCGATCGCCACGTGGCTCATAAGCCATGGTTGCGGTTCCGGAAGACGAGCTTGCTCAGCATCCACGGCAGGTGGGTAGCGAAGAAATGAGCTCGGTTTCTCGACAGGCCGGGTGGCCTTGTTAGCCGAAGGTGTGCTCGCTTATAAGATCAGTGTGGAGATGAGCGTCTTGAATTGCGAGGGTCGAGTGCTCCGGCGGTCAAAGAGAAAAATGAGGTCTGCCTCTGCATGTCGCTCGCGCGCGTGTGGCTTTCAAGGTCTCTCAATGAAGCCGTAATGCGCCAGCCCAGCGCCATGTCACGTGAGGCAAGCCAGGGGTAGACGCAAACTTAGTCAGCGACGTTGCGGATCACTGCAGCTCGCACTCATACCTGAAGACTCGCTGATCCAGATAACGAACTTTCAGACATGAGGTGGGCTTATCGCTGGGCATGAAGGGTGTTGTTGGCATTCTCCACGCCCAATGTTGCTGCAGTCGGTCTCATTTCCACACGTGCCAGTCGTAGTCACTTCATGACTCCAATTGGTGATCCGTAGGCGCGTGTCCCATCAGGTCCATCAACTGCTCGAGTCCAGTCAACCTTCATGGCAACGAAGAGACTGCGAATGTTGCTGCATGCAAGGACCGCAGCTACTTGCAGGCGGAACATCGCCGGCAGCCCGCAAATATTTCCGAAGACGCAAATGGAGCTGGCCAGGCATGGAATTTCACATGCTTTTTTGACCGTTGGATCTGACGTGCAGGCCCCTGCGCGAGACCACTAGGCTAAAGTGCAGGGGCGCCACGGCCGCTACCGCCCCGCCAGTTTCCGCGCAATCGCCACTGTAAGGGACTAGCTCCTGCATGAAGCTCGTCTCGACAGTTGCATTCGCCCTTGTTGGACGCCGGCTCTTCCCCTCCTTTGCTCGTATCTTCCCGTCCTCCCGTCCCGAGAGAAACGCGCTTTTCGTTCCGCCTCGGTTTGGCCGAGGCAGCGGGAAATTCCTGCTCGATACTGCCCCGTCGACGGTGGCGACCCTTGGCTACGGTGCTTTAAGAGGCCGCCCGACGGAGAACATCGGCCAACCGCCGCTCCGCTGGGAAGCTCTATCGACCAGCCTTGGAACCCCCCATTTATCACTCCTACCACAGCCTCCAAGCTACCATCGTTGCTACCTCGATCACCACCTGCCATCGTCATCTCCTCAAGCCTCTCGCGTACCACTGCGTCTACCCCTCGCTTTACTACCAATCGCAGGGAGCTGGCTGCCGCGACCATGGGCGCCGCGACGGCGACCAGCGTCGAAGCCTCGAACGGCACCGCGACGCGCCGCAAGGCCAAGGACAAGGACAAGGACCTTACCGAGGCCAAGGCACGGAACGGCACGACGGGTGAGAAGACGAAGAGAGCACCGCATACCAAGTATCGCCATGTCGCCGCGGTGCACTCCCAAACGAGACCTTCGTGCCTAAGCCATGACTCCGATGCAGCTCCCAGCTTCATTGGCTTCCGGAACCTCATGGTCATCGTCCTGGGTACGTGTTGGCTGCCTCAAGGATACATCTAGGCTCCATCGCTGACGCTTGCTAGTTGTGGGCAACCTGCGATTGATGATCGAGAACATACAAAAGGTGAATAGTTCCTCTTTCGGAGGATTGTCTAGGCTATGAGTGTCCATGCTGACTGTCTTCGAGTACGGAGTCTTGATATGCATCAGATGCCACGACTACAGCCGTCAAGACGTGCTCCTCGGCGGCATGCTCTACTTCCTCATCCCCTGTCACCTCCTGGCCGCGTACCTCCTGGAGCTGGCCGCCGCCAGACAGGCGCTCGGGTCGAGAAAGCGTATAAAGGACGGCGCGACGGGTCCTTCGGACCAGGATCGGAAGAAGTTCCATTCCACATGGGTTCTCATCGCATGGATTCATGGGATCAACATCACCCTCGCGCTCGCCGCCACAACCTTTGTGGTGTACTTTTATATCCACCACCCGCTCATCGGCACTCTGACACAGCTGCACGCCATTGTTGTGTGGCTGAAGACGGCGTCGTACGCCTTCACCAATCGAGACCTCCGCCACGCCTACTTGCATCCCGTCAAGGGGGAGCTTGTCCCGGAGCTGTACTCCAAGTGCCCGTATCCGCAGAACATCACGTTCAGCAACTTGATATACTTTTGGTGGGCTCCGACTCTGGTGTACCAGCCCGTGTATCCCCGGACCGAGAAGATCAGGTGGATTTTCGTCTTCAAGCGGCTCGGTGAGGTTTTCTGCCTGAGTGCCTTCATCTGGTTCGCCAGTTTCCAGTATGCGGCCCCGACGTTGCGCAACTCCCTTGACAAGATTGCCTCCTTGGATTTCCCGTCCATTCTCGAGCGGTTGCTGAAGCTGTCAACCATCTCGCTTGTCATCTGGCTTGCGGGCTTCTTCGCCCTATTCCAGTCCTTCCTCAACGCCCTCGCCGAGGTCCTGAGGTTCGGCGATCGGGCATTCTACGACGACTGGTGGAACAGCGAGAGTCTCGGGGCGTACTGGCGGACATGGAACAGGCCCGTTTACACCTACTTCAAGCGGCACGTCTACATGCCCCTGATTGGTCGTGGTTGGAGCCCGTCGACGGCCAGCTTTACCGTCTTCTTCGTCTCGGCCGTTCTGCACGAGGTCCTCGTTGGGGTCCCGACGCACAATATTATCGGTAAGTCCATACCGCTCGCTCCGCAAGCCATACGTACTGACTCCTCCGTCATTAGGGGTCGCTTTCCTCGGCATGCTTCTGCAACTGCCCCTCATCGCCATCACAGCACCCCTGGAGAGGATGAAACTCGGAAACGGAGGCAAGCTCATCGGCAACATCATCTTCTGGGTCTCTTTTACCATTTTTGGCCAGCCTTTCGCAGCCTTGATGTATTTCTACGCGTGGCAAGCCAAGTATGGGAGCGTGAGCCGACAACTAGTGCAAAATGGGAGCGTCCCGTGACACTGCGCAGCAATTTTGAGAGACTCCGGCGACGGAGCTTGGATATGCAGCGAGGAAACGGCGAAATAATTTTGGCACGATGGCTGTGGAGTTGGACGGCATTATGGCTATGCTATTGATCAATGATGAAAATACGTCATGACAGTTCACCAGTTCATGATCTTCGGTGTCTTCTTACAGCTGCTCTACGACAGCCTTCGTGGATTTTCTTGGGACTACCGAATAAATGGTATCAGGGTGCCCACGCTCTTTCGATACTGAACGTAGTCGTCTTGAAAGAACTCGACGAGCTTCCGCTCCTCAACGATGATCCTGCGGTTGAAAAATGTCCACAAGACATATCCATAGGCGAAGAAACACACGACGTTGCCGAGTACCAGCTGCGTCCCCAAGCCCCAATAGAAGAAACCAAAGTAGCTCGGGTGCCTCAACACGCCGTAGATGCCTGTGGTAACAAGCCTGTGCGATTCCGCCTTGCGCGTCTGCACGTGATGATTAAAGCTGGCGCCGGCCTCGAGCATAGCGACGGAGCGCACGACCTGGCCGACCGCGACCATGACCAGCCCCAGGACCAGCAGAACGGGGCCCAGGTGCAGCGGCGCCCAGGAACGGCCGGGGAAGAGGAGGTTGACCACCAAGCACTCGAGGAAGGCGGCAGAGTGGGCGATGGCGTAGGCGGGCCAGTTTGCAGTCAGGAGGAAGCTGTCGATGCTGGCGACTAGCGTGTTCTTCTCGGCCGTCGTCCAGAATTCGAGAAAGTGGAAGACGGCCAGGGCGAGAAGGAAGAAGGGGGCGCGCCAGGCCGGGCTGCTGGTGAAGACGAGGACGCCGACGGTGGCGATGGCACCCACGGCCGCGGCCATGCCGAGGCAGAACGCGCGCAGGGCAATGCCTGAGAGGGACTTGGGCTGGCCGGAAAAGAAGGGTTTCAGAGGCGAGTCGGCCGGGGGTGGTGACGATGATGGTCCTTCCGGCTCCCAAGGGCGGTACGGACGGAATGGCTCGGGAGCCTGCGGCACGGCTTGCACCGCCGAGTCCATGTTGTCCGCCATGACGTGTCCCAGAGAGGGCCGGTTGCTTCCGGGTTGTCTCGAGGTGAGGTTTACACCGTGATATCAGACATGGGAATGTCGTTACAAAAAGAAAAGATTGCTGGAGAAATAGCGTCGAGAAAGGTTGAGCGAGGGGTGCGTGAGCAAAAGAGTGTATTCAGGCAGGGCTCATTCTAGGGGACAGGAGGTGATGGGTTGTCGTAGAGGGTTGTGAAGGCTGATTGTTCTAAGTTGAACAATATAAAACAATGGTCGGCTTCAGGGTCTTGGAGGACTGGGTTAGTGGCTGGCCTAATTAACTTGGTTGCTCTGGGCTGCTGTACAGTGAGCAGAGTGGTTCGCAAACGGTGTGCAGGCACACTCTGGGGCGACAAGTAGCAGCGCTATGCGGTACCAAATCCTCCCCCGCCAGCACATGGCCGCGAGACAAATACAGTGCGAATTACGTACACGACTCGAATGTCTTGTTTAGTTATGGAATTGTGGTGGGATGACGGTAAGTAGTTTGAAAAGTTACATGGTCGTGACTTTATAGCATAGACGCGTCCGCTAATTATTTGGCTTTGCGCCCTGGAGTGACGCAGAGTACTCGTAGTCACGTCTCTGCACAGTTCCATCCACCATTGTAGTCATGTTTGCGACGTCCGCCCACGAGCAAGCCTGCATGCATGCTTGTGTCATAACATTGCCGAGCTCGCGTCTTCTTCTAGAGCCCAGGTCCATCTCTCGTATGGTCCCGAGCTCCAAGAGCCCGAGAGCCGGCATCCCAAGGCACTGGCTTTCTTCCTTGGCCACTGCAGCATCTTGATATCGTCTCGGCCCAGCTCAAACGAACTCGGCTCGGCTAGGTCTTCACCCGAGTCAGCAGGAAGCCCATAAAACTATGCGTCCGGATGATGCCTACCTCCCGGAATGAGGAGCCGCACCTCCGTACACCACTTTAATGGACACAAGTGTCTCTATAATCCAGAAGAGGATCTTTGATCCACCGGAGCGCGTCGCAATAGCAGTGAATATATGGATGTGCCATGCTCGTCTTCACCGGAGTGGCTGCCTCGGTATCCCATAGACGGCGTATGCATGGCAAAGTGCGAGGTGTCGCGCCCGGTTGCGCCGGGACATGAGGGGTATCAGTCGCGTCGTTCTCGTCGCCGTAGCAATTACGTTTGCTTCGTCATAGCCCGCCTTGGATCGAGAACGATGCAATGAGCAGAATCAAAACGTTGATGAAGCCCCAGGTGCACGGTATCCAAGTGTTCATCTCGTAGTAGCCGGCGTGGTAGATCGCACCAATCCTACGCACACGTCAGTCCGAGTCCCAGGCTGCGGGTTTGGGGCACGCACATCAAGCCGACGATGCTGCCGGCCAACAGCGCTTCGATCCCCGCCATGACGAGGTAGACGACGGGCACGGCCCAGATGTACTTCCACGAGGACTTCTTCCAGTTGTGCGTGCACATGGCGACGACCACAGCGCCCAAGTGGAAGCCAATGTACGTTATGAGCGTCCATATCAGCGTGAAGCGCCAGATGTCGGAGACGTAGTAGAGCGAGTACATGCGCGACGGCGTCGGGTCGATCAGCGTGTGCACGTTGAGCGACGGGAACCTCGGCGTCTGGTAGCCTGGCGGAGCGTTGTCTTGGGGTGCCATCGCGGCGGCGGGCGTCGGCCGCTACGCACGACGACGTGCGGTCGCAGATGCAGCGCTTTTGCTCGTGTTCTCGCAGCGCGAGAGTTGCGCAGCCATCCCGACCGGAGTGGTGTTTGGCACAGGGGACGTTCAACGCGACAAGGTGGAGCCTGAGCAGGGGGGTCCCGAGCTCCCCTGCGCACACGTCATGTAAGCCTCGGCAAAAGCTCGTGAGCAGCGGCACAGTGACAGCGCCGTCTCCGGCCGCGGCCCCCGAACCGACCACCGCTGCACCTTCACTTCCCATCCGCGACAACGCCTCCGATGCAACACGCTCGCCAACGCTAGCAAAGATGCCTGCGGATAGGCTCCTCAACACGGTGCTGCAGTACTACCAAGACGTCCACGATGGCCCGAAGACGGACCAGATAATCGGCACGACGACGCATCTGCTGGCCCAGCTGTCGAACCCGCTCAACCTCGGCGTTCTCACGTCGCAGCTGCTCACCGCGCCCGCCATCTGGCACCGTCAGGACGGGCCCCGGACCGCGATCCGAGTCATCGGCATATACCACACCGCCGCCGTGCGCGTGCACGACAACGAGGTTGAGAATGCGAAGCGACGGGGCCCGAGGGACGGCGCCGCGCTGCGGTGCGACGAGTGGGCTCGGGCCGTCGTCAAGGGCGCCGACGACCGGTCGAGGCGGTGGCAGCATCTCCTCGTCCTCACTGGAGTCCTCATGGGCATGGAAGGCAACGACAGGCGGGCGCTGTCGAGAGCCCTACGAAACACGCTCGAGCAGGCCGTCGTCACCGCCGCCAACCTTGCCCTGGAGCACAATGTCGAGGATGGGCTGCTTGCGGCGGCGTCCATCATCACGGCCCTCAACTTTGCGTTCCCTCTCCTCTCAGACTTTTATAAGACGCAGATTAATTGCAACGCCCTGCTGCCGATAGCCGTGTGGGCCATTACTGGCGAGGAGGGCTTTTGCGACGGCGAGTTCCTGAAGGCCGTCGCCCGGGACACCGCAGAGACCGCCACACACGCCCTCCACTGGCCGTCACAGTCATCGTCGAGCCAGTTACTTCAAACTTTAGACAAGCAGCCGCTAATGGCAAACATGGGCCCGCTGTCCAAGCTGGCCGGCTTCGCTGTTCAGCACGCAACTGACACGGCTGTCGTCTTGCAGGCGCAGGACGCATTCGTGGTGTTTTCGGGCCGGGTTCTCGACGCCTGGCAACGCAACCCCCTGAGCGCCATAGATCCAGCCTTCGAAAGCATCCACCTCACTCCTGAGACGCAGCAGAAAACCTGGCCCCTGCTGTGGCAGGCCCTCCGGAAACTACTGTTCGGCTCAGTCGCCATCCTCCAAGCCATCGTCTCTCGCGGCTTGTTGGATCCTCACATGCTGGCCAACGGCATGGCGCCTAGCATCGCCGCCAAGTCGCTGCATGTTCTCCGGAACCTCTCTTTCATTTCGTCGCGCAATGGCAACAGCTCGTTCCAGGTGTATACGTTTTCGTACCTGACCTCGATAGACGTCCTGACGCGGGACCCGGCTGCGTGCGATGCCTTTCTGAGGGAGATTGTGCCAGCAGACGTGGCTCCGTTCCCCACGGCCCACGTTTCGAGGACCTTGGATCTGTTTTATTTGAACGTCGCGGAGCATATACCTCTGGCACTCTCTGTGGAGTCGTGCGATAACCTCATCGTCAAGCCGGCAATGACATACCTCTCACACGATGGCCCAATGTCTCCAGCCATGGTGGAACTTTTCGAATCCGCCCACAGCGCCATACTGTCCGTCCTGTCATGTCCCCAGCACGGCCCCCTCACCATCAAGATTACTCCGTTTTACATCGTCAAGCTTTTCGAGTCTTTCCCGAGCCAGATATCGCCTCGGCAATTCCGAGTGGCGTTCAAGACGGTCATGGAAATCGTATCTCCGCCGTTTCCTATCGCGGCGATGGAGCCTCACCTGTCGGAGACACTGCTCGAAATGTTGCGCTCCAACATGGCCACCGCTTCGATCTCGCCGTTGAGCCCGACACCGGACTCGCTTTTGCGGAATGCAGGTCCACAGCAAGAGGAGGATGTTCCTCTCTCAGAACAGAGCGCGCTCGTCATGACGCTCATCGACTCCTTGCCGTTCCTGCCCCTTCCGCTGGTCGAGGAATGGCTCGCCATCACGGCACAGGCCATGAACGAGATCGCGGATCCTAGGTTGAGGGCACCCGTCAAGACTCGCTTCTGGGATATTCTTGTTAATGGCGAAATGGACGTGGAAAGGTCCACGATCGGAGTCGCTTGGTGGGGAACAAAGGGCGGCAGGGAGCTGGTGTTGTTTGGCCGCGGCCGTGAGCCGGAGCCCATGATGATGAGCGGAGCGATTGTTAGTGATACCGACAGGTCAAGTCGGCTGTGAGCGCACTGTTCATGATATGAGATGATACCATAAACATCTGTGTGAAGCTCATTGGTGGGATATCAAAATCCCTCGAACATGATCGTGTGTGATTCAAGACCAGAGATGGCTACGAAGCGCGAGCTGGCACAGGGACGGTCGCCTCTAAATATGAAGTCTGGCTCTTCTCTTGGAAGTCTGTTGAAGACGCTTCAACTTCTCTCCGCCATCGCCATGACTCGCATATCACACTCCGGCTGCCTGAGAGCTCCTGGCCTCACATCTACGGGCGATGCGCTTGCCGGAGCGCCCATCTGGCCACCACATTGGTTAGGATGTCGAGGGCACCAACGACGAGGGCTGCAGGAATACATTTCGTGTCTCCGAAAACCGGCGGCATTTCATGCTTCGGTCTCGAGCAAGCGGCATCGTCAATTGCGTCTCCTGTTCTCATAGTACGTCACGGGGCACTGCCCCATGAGAGGAGATGGATGCCGCGAGAACGTTGCACCTGTCGCAGGGTACCTCGGTGCGCCTGCATCAATGGCACCTAGAAGACACCATACCGGAATGGCGAGTAACGCATGAGGAGAACGGGACAGTCGATGGTTACGGTGCTGCCATGGAATCCGTGCTTGACGCTCCGACCAGGGGCGAGGGTATGAAGCCGCATGTATTCGGAAGGGTGAGCCTGCTTGGCCGCAGACTCTGGGCGCGCGATGGACTTTGATCGCAGTGCTTGACAGAAGCCGTCGCCACGGTGGCAGCAAGATATTCGCCCTCTGGTGTCGACTGTCTGCGCTGGGGGCAGCGGGAACAGCACAAGATGCCGTCTGAGATGCCGCCTTGCTTCGTGCGAGCCCTTCTCAATCCTACCGCGGCACGCATGCGCACTCGAGTCAACCTCATGACACCGGAGACCAAGCGTGGAGGAGCCGTTTTCACCCGCTGCGTGGTTCTAATAATACGACAAGTACCTTGTTTGGCTGGGCAGATGCGACCAGCGAAGTATCGCGCCGTCGGTTTTTACGTCATTCTTGTGCCTGCTGCCTGAGGCTCATTACCATGCGGCGAATTCACAGCGACTTTCCATTGTCGATGTCACCACGAGCAGAGCAGGGGCATCTGCCGCTGCTCCTCCTCGTCCAATTTCCCCAATTCCTCCCGGCGAGCCCGAGGCGCGTGCCACGTATCGCCAGCCAAAGACGCAGCCAAAGACAAACTACAGACGGACCATGTGGGCAGCGGCACGTCGGCCCCGGCCAGCACGCGGGTGCTTTGCGCAGCAACCAGCAACGCGGCATCGACCACTAGCCCGCGTTGGTGACGGGCCGGTCTCGTCATTGGCTTCAGCACGCCTCCCGCAAAGCAAGCTCGCTTGCCCCGGCTGCGGTCCAGAAGCTCCCATTCCAGCTGCGACCGTACGCGTTGTCGGGTGGTTGGGTCCGGCGAGTCCGCCCTCGCAGAGGAGGGGTCCATCTTAATACCCCGCTGGACGTGTTCGTCCGCGGCCAGTGCACGCCCCCAGCCTGCGCCAGATGACGACGCGCTGAGAGAAAGCTGCTGCCGATCGCGTCAATTGACATCATCGCGATCGGTTGCTTCCATGTCGCCATCTGCATGATGCCATCGAATTGGTGATGGCGGTGGCGGCACCGCCGAGCAAGCAGCCATCGGAAACTTAGAAACGCAATTCTGCGACGGGTGCAACAGGCAAACCGGTTTTACCGCGGACTGCGACTTGGTTCGCGGATGGATGTGCCGATGATGGGCCCCAGCCCAGACCCCTGCGGGTGAAACTCGATCGGCAGCTGTGGCCGTGGGGTAGCTGGAAGTAGCTTTCAGCTGGGCCAGGCTGCCCCCCCCTGTGCTTCACGATGGACGTCATCCACAGAGGCCTCAGTGGCGTCCCCTTGCAACCGGCCAGGCCAACGCCCCTCGAGCTCCAGATCCGGACTCGACGTGAGTCCCTCGCCTATTAAACAGGGCAGCTCTCCCACCCTTACCGATTGTTTCTAAAAGCAACAAGATCATCTGCAATTGAACCATCCTTTACTCCACGGACATACCACATCTCGCACTCAAGTTCATCACCAACAAAATGTCTTACGGCGGCAACGACTCCAACCGCGGCGTGAGCCTCCCCACTACCATCACTCCAACTTCGCCGCGCCGTAGTGAGCTTGACTGACATGTCTCCCGTCGCAGACCGGTTTCGGTGACACTGGCGGCTACGTAAGTCGACGAGCTACACTCCGTATGTGAACCAGCACTTACATGATTGTTCAGGGACGTCGTGATGACGACAACAACTTTGGTTCTTCTGGCCAAACTGGAGGCCGCACCGGCGGCATTGGCGGCGACAACCTCGGTGACACCTACGGCTCGTCTGGCTACGGTGGAGACGATTCCTACGGCTCTTCTGGCCGCACCGGTGGCACCGACACGTACGGATCTGGTCGCACAGGCGGCGATGACACCTACGGCTCTTCCGGCCGCACTGGCAACCTAGGCGGCTCCGATACCTACGGCTCCTCTGGTCGCACTGGAGGCAGTGACACCTACGGCTCTGGTCGCACAGGCGGVGATGAYACCTTCGGCTCTTCCGGCCGCACTGGCAACCTAGGCGGCTCCGATACCTACGGCTCCTCTGGTCGCACTGGAGGCAGTGACACTTACGGCTCGTCTCGCACCACTGGGGATGATTCCTATGGTGGCCTAGGGTCCTCTGGCAACACCGGGGACGACTCCTACGGCAGCTCCGGCCGCACCGGCGGAAGCGACACGTATGGTTCTGGCAACCAAGGCAGGCAGGGCGGCGACAGCACCATGGGCAAGCTCATGGAGAAGGCCGGCGGCATTCTGGGCAGCAGCAACCTGCAGGAGAGGGGACAGGAGAAGCGGGCGAGCAAGGGCAACGACAACTACTGAGTGGGTTGGAACGGAATGGAGTTGAATAGCGCTTGGTTTTTTTTTAATCGGGTTACAAAACGTTTTGACGACCTGGCTATATGTCGGCGATATCACGAGGCTTCTGCTTGGTTCTCTCGGTTGCCTTTTAAGGCTTAAATTGATGATGTTTATTGAACGCTTCACCTACCATCAAATGTTGCTAGGGTACCTCTAAAGGTGCAAATGGTTGTACTGCATTGTGATTATCCCGCTCGAGTTGAAATACTCTCCATCACCAGGAAGCATACAAGACGGGTCGCATTTTATCCTTACGACATCGTCTTCTCAACCTTGACAAGGATCACACCATCGGTCAGAGCCCCCTTGGAATTCAACAGGTGTATGAAGCGATATCCTCGTCCCAGGCGGTCGAGCCTCACGCAGGCCCACGCGGCGAGGTCGTCCCTCCCGATCTCGTCGTTGCGCACGGTGAAGCGCACAAACGTCAGCTCCTCGACGAGCCCGGCAATGGGGCCGAAGGAAACCTTGTCGCCGGCCAGGTCGACGTCGCAGCCGCGGCGGGTGCTCGTGCGGGCCTTGTACTCGCTCTTGAGGCCGTTGGCGCCGCCGACGGGTGAGAGGTGCTTGGAGCCGTCGACGTGGATCTCCGTCTTGACGTAGGGGTTGAAGCTCTTGGGCGATGTGTCGCCGTCCGGGAGAGGGATGGACTGCGCGGCTAAGAAGGTGATGGTAAGGGAAAGCGTCTTGCGGGTGGCGGTTGCGCCCGGCTCGCTATAGGCTTGCTCGTCGGAGCTGCTACCTGAGCGGTAGCCTTTGCCACCGTGTTAGCTGGGTGGTCGCGACTACGGGTAGAGAGCTCGTATAAGACTTGCCTTGCGGTTTCAGAACGTAGCCGCCGGTGCCGGCAAACATGCCTTCGTTGAGCATCATGCCCTCGTCCGTCTGCTGCCAGTTGAGGGCGACGATCTGCGTGCCGGCGCCCCAGAAGACGGGCGGGCTCAGGTTGGAGGAGCCGAAGCGCAGGCCCGACGGGTAGGCGCGCAGCAGGTAGCGCGCGTTGTGGCGTAACAGGTGCGCGGCGTGCTTCTCGACGTGGTCGTGGAACCTGCTCTCCGACAGGGAGAAGATGTGCGTTGGCATCGACGCCTCGGGCTGCGTCCACGCCTTGAAGGACACGGCCTGCGTGTAGATGCCCATGCGGCTGAGCTGCTGGATGATCTTGGACGGCTTCTTGGGCTTGTTCGCGGCCGCGTGCTCGGCGCCCGCCCGGTCGTCCTCGTCGCTGTCGTGCTGCTGCTCGTGCGGCGCGGCGTCGGGCTTGACGTACTTGACCTTGACGAGGATCTTGCCCCGGAGGTCGTCGGGGCTGGGCAGCGAGCCGGCCTTGACCTCAGCCTCAGTTACCAGGAGCCCCTTCCAGGCCTCTTGCATGATGCGGACCATGACGGCCTGCTGCTGCGGGTTGCAGTGAACCTCGAGGCTGATGATGAGCGGCAGGTCGGTGACCGCGAAGGCGCTCTCGCGGATGGCGTTGCACACGTCCCTGAACGGCACCTCCTTTGTCAGGGTGTACCCATGGAGCACCCTTGGCTCGATCGGAGAGACGTCCGACTCGTCGGTCGCCCCGGCCGCTTCAGCATTCGCCGACCCAGCTTGCGAGTCACTTTGGCTGTCGACGTCTCGGTGCTCCATTTTCTTGCCCAAGGTCGTCTTCTCGAGCTTCGAGGCCAGAGAGCTTGGTAGTCTCTTCTTGAGCAGGTTGAACGTGCTCTGCCTCTTAGGTCGGGCCTTCTCGCCACCACTTCCCTTTGCTTCAGTGCTGATCTGGCTGCTCGCATCGCTCTCGGAGTCAGAGTCGTCGCCGTCCCAGACATCCACCTCGACGCAGCGGCACCCTCTCAGGAGGACATTGGTGTATGCGCCGGTCGTGCTGTCGCTCGACAGCTGGTTGCCCGTCAGGTACGTGTTGTGGCTTGAGCTGATGTAGTAGCTTGCCAACGGCCACGACAGGTCGCACTTCCACGGGATGCTGATGGCGCTGTCCGGGGAGGTCATGAACTCCAGGAAGCCGTTGAAATCGACATCCGGCTTCTCGAGGAGATGAGCTGCCGCTGGGGTGGACAGGTCGTGAGCCTGAACCTCTTGCAGGAACGCCTTCGTCTGCGCCTCGTTCCACGTCTCATCAGCCCCGGCGTGCGACTCGAAGATGCGCCGTAGGCAGGATAGGACCTTTTCATTGAGAGTCGGAATGGAGCGCATGGACTCGCTAGCGCCGCCGCCAGCCTGCCGTAGAGAGTTGCGACGCTGATCTGCCTCCGCCATGGTGTCGCCGATGTTAGTTGATCTGGTGAGTTGAAGTGTTGAAGTGGCAAGGTGGGCGCGGCAGTCTGCTCTACCCTCTGCCGACACCGGGCAGTGAGACAGCTCCTCCTTCCCAACGCAGCCCAAGCAAAGAACAGCCTTCCAGGAAGTCGTTGCCCACGAGCCTGAAAATTGCTCGTTTCAGAACACGGTGACAGCGCAGGAGCGGTGCCCGACGGAGCGCCCCTACCCTGCACTGCTGCAGCCAACTGACTGACACCGACTGAAGCACTGAATCGCCGCAACCCTCTTCTCGGAAGCAAGGAGCTGCTCGCTTTGGGATGGTATTGTATTCGTTGGCTAGTTTCGTCCCAGCCCGGTGGCGCTTTGTCCCTGGAAACTGCTCGAGTCGTTCACGATCCCTTGTACAGCTGAACTGTATGGGTCCGGCTGCCTCGTGGCGTCACCATTCCCGCTTTGGCCATGGCGGGGCCTGGCTTCGGAGAATACAGTAATACCAGCGCACGCCTGCTTCGCCGCATGATCGTATCGCTTGTGGCTTGGTGGGGGCGGACAGTGTTGTGCCTTGCCCGAAGTCCCCCAAGGAAATACGGAAATAGGTATGACTGTCGAAAGTTGATGCAGAGTGTTGAAACCACAGACCACAGTCTTCATTGCCCACCACGCCACCCTGATGACGGCACAGGAGTCTTTCTGTCAAGAGCTGTTTGCTAAGGGAATGCAAATAAGAGTAGCCATGTGTCTGAACGTCAAGTTCTCCAGCGAATTACAAGCCTAGTTAGCCAAGCTAGCTTGTTGCCATAAATACCTGCCACCCATCCCATCATCCTAAGAACGGTGTGACCTGAGCCGCATGACACTGCTCAGTGGTCCGCAGCCTGCCTCTGCTTGCGTCGCTTCTCCATAAACTCATCCATATCAACATGAATGCGCAGCCCCTTCGATGTCATGGTGGCGTACACGGACCTGAGCTCCTCCGACTTCATGTCGCGAACCAGGGTTACAAACGCCTCCATCATCACCTCCTTTGACCATGGGCAGTGTCTCAGCGCGCGGTAGAAAACGTCCTTCGCCTTGGCTCGCAGCTGGTTCTGCGAGTAGCAGAACCGGATGTAGGACACCCACAGCGGGACGCATGCCTTGCAACTGTCGGTAGACAGGGCGTGTTCGAATGCGGCCTGAGCGCTGTTACCGTTGCCTCGAGTGAGTTCATGCTGAATGGCAAACACGCGGCTGGCGACTGAGTCTTGCCCCTTGACAAGGACTTTGTCGTACAGCAGCTGGCGCGTCTCGTCGACGACGCGTATACTCGCATCTCCCCATTCGAACAAGGACAGAAACATTGTGTTTTGAGGAAACAAGCTCACGAAGCGAGCCACTTGCTCACGCACATACGCTCGTCGAAACGGCCTGTCCTTGTGGTCAATACTTAGATGGCGTAAAGCGCAAGGTGTTCGACATACCCGTTCGTGGCGTTCCAGTACAACAGCCTGCACGCGAATTGAAGTATGCGCTCGTGGGCAGCTTCACTCCCATATCCCCGAGATCGAAACTCGTCCGACATTGATTCGATGATACCCATGGCAGCCGAAATGTTGCCTTGAGATGCGGACGAAGGCTCTTTACCTCCTGTTGCCGTTAGGTAGGATAGGAGTGCCATGCATTCGATGTAGCAGCAGGCGGCTTCAAGTTTTCCTTCGTACAAGCACTGCTGCGCCCCCGACGAGAAGGCTTGACGAGCAACGAGAACGAGTGAAGATGACATGTCCACACCTTCAATTTGTGGCTTACGCAACGACTCCTCAACGGAGGCACACAATCGTTTCGTTGCCAGCTGCTTGTCGCCCGTCTCCAGATGTATCCAGCTCCACGTCTGGAACAAAAGAAACCCGGATGAGGCTGAATCCAGCTTTGTAAAATTTGTTAGGCACTCCTTTAGCTCAGGGGTAAATCATCGTCACATACCGATGCATCGACTGCTGCAGCTGCCAGTACTTTGTTTGCAACCTCGAAGTTTCCATTCGCGAACTCGGCGAGAGCGTAGGCATTGTATAGCTGAGTCCTAGTTGGGTACTTTGTCAAGACAGCTTTAGCTGGCTTCCTGATTGCTGCAGGCTGCCGTGCAAAGCACACAGCCAAGTAGTACATCGAAAGACTTGATATTCCTGCCGAGCGGACGAGCTGCTTCAGCGTGGTTTCCACCCAAAGCATGTCGACAGCAAGCCCCTGACGAGAAACATCGAGATAGTTGAACCAACCACTACCGCCGAAGAGTAAGCTTGGAGATATCCTTGCATGGCCATTTCCACTGTTGAACGACAGTGGCTTTCTCTGCATTTCTTCGGGGGTTCCTTGATCGCCTTCCCACGGTGCCTGCTGCTGTAGATCATAAGTAGCGTTGGTCAAAAACTGGTCGTGATACGCCGTCTCCGTCCAATGGCTGGATCTAAACGCGGGTGGAAGTCCACAGAAGATTAGAAATGCGTCGAGGAGCTGCTCAGTGATGTTCGGCAGGGAATCATCCGGAATCAAGAACAGAAATGGTTCCATGTCCGAGTACATGACCACTTTGAAAGGGTCATCATCTGTTCCGTCATCAAGCGTTCTCGCTGGCATGTTTGCATGTCGATCTTGGAACACCTCAGCGTCCCTCCACGCCTTGAATGCATCTCGTGAAGAGGGGCCCTCGGCCGGGTCCCTCGTCAGCGGCTCAGGCGCGTTTCCAACCCCACCGCTTTCGACGGACTGGCCCCAACCTTTGGCATCTGCATCTCCGATTCGTGGCACCTCGCTTTCCCAGAAATCCCGGAAGGCGTTGAGTGCGTCCGTTTGGTTCTGCTGGTGCCTCGGCCTGAAGAAGTTGAGGTCCAACAAACCTTGCCACGCCGCCACCGCTAGTTCCTTGTAGCCGGCGTCGTGAACGAAGCGAGTGGCTCGCAGGAAGATATAAATTGCTTCCGCCAAGTCATCCCCCTCCTGAAGGCCGGATCGTAGAACAGTTTGCTGTAGTCGGTCGAGAAGCATCTTCTTCACATCCTCGTACTGAACGGTGGCGATGCTACACATGGAGAAATCGAAATGCGTCTTCCACAAGGTAAAGTCATGACGCTCGTCATCAACAACTTCAGCCCATTTCTTGGCGGCAACCTTGCTGCTCCAGACCTTGACACCTTCCCGCATCAATGGGACCAGAACTCTCCGCCGATCATCCGGTCGTGTAGCGTGAGGAAGTGCCGACTCCAGCATGTGCACCTTGATCTCGGCAAAGCTATGCGCAGCGTTGTCTGTGGCCCTTTGATCAATTGTTTCTCCGGCTCTCAATAAATCATCTTGGTGATCAGCCAGCTCCAACCAGGTGTCAAGGTCGTCGGGGTGATCTTTGACCTGTCTGTTCAGCTGTATGGACTTCCATTTCAACGGATTATCGCGCTCCGCCTGAAGCAGCTCCTCCAGCTCATCGTCGCTGTCATCTGTGTCGCTGTCCATATGTTTAGTTGGCTTCGCCTTGCCCTCGATGGATCTCCAAGAAGGCTGCTCATCGTCTTCCGATGAAGCGTCATCCCTTTGGCTTCGCTTCCGCTTGCGAGGGTTCTCCAAGGAGATGTAGTCGCCAGGCTCATCCTCTTCCAGCTCGCTCTTCTTGGCCCGCAGTCTGAGGGGCTCATGCGTTTGCCAGCCTCGTGAGCGCAGGCCGTCTTTCGTTCGAAGCGCGGACGATGCATCACCAGGAAAGCGGAGGCTGAACGTGTCTCTCGGTCCATCGCGGTGAATGAACAGTCGTCCCCGGGTGCCCAGGACGTAGCCACCACCATAGCGGTAGTATGCCGGTATCGTGGATCGGTCGATGCCGTATTTTCTGATTAGCGGGTCGCCTTTCGTGTCAGCGACGAAGAGCCCAGGCACAGAGGGTACAGAGGCTGCAGATGTCCTGCCATGCGACAGCTTCGAAGTCTCCCGATCACGGCTCCTTTCCTCGTGAGCCTTAGAGCTGCGCCGCTCCGTTGTTGATTGCAGGCCATGACGCGGAGGGGAATCGCGATGGCGATGTCTCGATCCTCCCTCACGATGCTTGCTGGATCGATGGCTACGCCGGCTATGGTTCCGATCCTCGTCTTTGGGCCTCTCGCTTTGACTCCTGGAGCTTGGATCTGACTCCTTTGACTTGAAAGAGGAGAATTTGGGCACAATCAGCTCCTTCTCGTCGCTCGAGGGCATGGCTGGCAAAGGCCTTGACGGCGCATGGTACGTCCGTCTCTCCCTGTCCGCGATCTAGATTCCCTTGCGAGATTGGCAGAAACGGCGCATCTCAAAATTCCGAATTCTCGTAAGATTATCTTCTCATTATCCGTGCGTCGCTTACGAGTAGTTGAGATTCGCCGCTCAGCAAGATATCGCAGCACGAGCTAATGGCGTAAGAAAGGTACTTGGGAGCTGGAGGTGCACGTGAGCGCGCTCCAGCTGGTCGCTGACAGTTGACAAGCCCCGGGAGCTTCAGCTCCGTCCCTGGCCCACCCACTACACCGTCGAACTTGGATCGAGCAGCTTGAAGCTCCAGCGCATACCCTTCTGCACCACAGTCTTTCCCTCTGAGCTGCCGAAACTACCGACCGAGCCTCTACCGCATTGACCGCTTGCACCGAATTGCCAGGCGCATTCCCGTCTCCTCTTAGAGATAGCTCCCGACAAGTTCCGCAACGATACCCTCTCTTGCTTCATGGACTTTGGCGTTGATAGGGCGGCTTGGATCTTGATACCCGCTGTCCTCGCCATTGCTATAGCTTCTACAATGGGACTCTTTGGCGGCAACAAGATGCCCGTTGAGGGCAAGGTGAGTATATTGAAGCCATGCTGTGGGAGGCTGGTGCTGATACAATGCCTTAGACTGTCCTTGTGACGGGCGCGTCGGAGGGCATGGGTCTCGCCGCGGCGCGGAAGCTCTCCGCCAGGGGAGCGAATGTGATTCTCGTATCCCGGACTGTGAACAAGCTCCAAGAAGCTCTCAAGGGCGTCGAGGTACATACGCAGCACACCCTCCCGCGCATCTTTCCGTCGGCTAACCACGTCCAGGCCGCCGCCAAGAACCCCAGCACGCAGCGATTCCACTACATATCAGCCGATGTGTCCAAACCTTCGTACGCCGCCCCCCTCATCGCCGAAGCAACGCAATGGAACAACGGCAAGACGCCCGACATCGTGTGGTGCATCGCGGGAGCCTCGGAGCCCGAGCTCTTCGTCGAGATGGACATGGCTTCCCTGCGCAGACATATGGACATCAACTTCTTCGGCACTGCGGAAATGTCCCACGCCATCCTTAGAGGGTGGCTCGCTGCCGACGCCCCCGTTAGCAAGGAGCCCAAGCACCTCATCATGACGACCAGCGTCGTCGCCTTCTACACCATCCCCGGCTACGCTCCTTACGCTCCCTCCAAATGGGCCATTCGCGGCCTCGCCGACACAATCTCCCAGGAGGCCATGCTGTATCCCCAAAACGTCAAGGTCCACGTCGTTTACCCCGGCACCATCCTCTCCCCGGGCTTCGAGCGGGAGACCCTCAGCAAGCCCGAAATCACCAAGATTCTAGAGGCGTCTGACCCGAAGCAGACCCCCGACGAGGTTGCCGAGGCTGCGATTTGCGGGCTGGAGAGGGGCGACTATTTCGTCACGGTGAATTATCTCGGCAGCCTGATGAAATGGGGCATGCTGGGCGGTTCGTTCCGAAACAATTGGGTCTTCGACACGCTTGGAGCGTGGCTCGTGTCCATCGTCTGGATCTTTGTCCAGATGGACTTGCACGGCAAAATCAGGAGCTACGGGAAGAAGCACGGCCACCCCAGCACGTACAAGAAACATCAAGCTTGATAGTAACGCCTCTAGATGCGTTTGCAGCCCGAGTGCGCTGCCCTATAACGAGATACCCTGATTAATATTTAATGCGCATTCGCTCTACACACCGCTCCACTTGCCAAACTTGACATAACGCTTGAACATGTCCCTCAGTATCGCTCTCCCGCTGCTGTCCATGGCATCGTTCAGAATCTTCCTGCCCTCCGGCGACGTGATGTCGAAGATCGAGTTCATAGCCGGCTCCAGCGCTTCTCGCACAGCCCGCGGTACGCTCTCTTCCAGTTGGAGCTTCACGTATTGCATCAAGACCATGTACATGTGTCTGCCCGCAGACCGTTTGGCGGCATCGGTTGCGGAGTCCAAGGCGCTGTGGAGCTGCGAGCGGGAGACGGCGCCGGCGGTCGGCTCGCAGATCAGAGTGATGAGGCGTGCGTACAGGTGCGCCTTTGACTCTTGTGAGAGATTGTCGCCCACGTCCGAAGAGTCCTGGTCGATGACGAGGTTTCGGAGGAGCGCTTGCATGGTGCACAAAAGGAGGTGGTAGTGGCCCTCGAGGCGAAGCCGGTGCTTCTTGATAATGACTTCAACCAGCTTGCAAAGCCATGAGAACGGTACCTTGGATTGGTCCGCACTCGCCGCGGTAAGATCGCAAACGGCGTTCAGCGTGAGCTCGATATTCCATTGGCCCATGGCCTGCGGCTTCTTCTCCAGCAGCATTCGCAAGATGCGGCATAGGTGGGCGAAATGAGGCGACTTCTTCAGCAGCAAGGTTATCAACTCGCTGTGAGCCGCGCTTAAGCTGAAACCTTCAACTTGCCCTTGGAATTCGGTCGAGTCTGTCATGCATTAGCCAGGTCATTTACCGCCGTTTGGTGGTTACATACCTAGAAGTTGGCCAACGACAGTCTGGATGGCCAGAAGCTGGCCATCCGTGTCGTTGCCATGAGAGAATGCATCGAGAAGCTCCTTAAGATACTGGAATTTATCGATGCTGCCCATGTTCCCTGAGACGGATGCAACCAACTCTACCAGGAGAGGCTCTCGAAGTTGGCTAGGCAAACGCTCTAGGCTGGCATACGTGGCCGGCCGAGGCATTTCGACTGTCGCCGACAGGTACTTTCGGAGGAAGCTTTGAATCTTCCAACCTTTCAAGTCTCCCTGCTCCATCATGTCCTTGCTGCGTTTCTCCAACTTTCGGACTGCTGACGACTTGAGATCCACCCGCCCTGTAAAGTCTCCCACCGTCTGAGCGGCATCGACAGCGGCGAAGAGGCTCATGGTGGCACCAGTTTCTTGGCCGTGCAGCAGCGTCTTGTCAGACGTGAAGTTTGCAATGACAGCCATGATACGATTTGCCAACAGCTCTTTCGAAGTTTGCAGTAGCGGACCCAGCTCCCCATGACTCTGACAATTCGGCGACCGCGAAAGCTCCGTTGTTAGGGCCTTGAGTAGAGTGGTGTGAACCGGGTGCCTGATCAAATCGTCTTTCTGCTGTGTCGCGCAGTCGGACACGAAGTTTGACGCCTCTCGAAAGTAATCGACGCTGCGTTCTTGTATATGTTCTGCCATCTGCCTGATTGTGGCGGATGCCAAGAGGGAAAACTTCTCAATGAGCTCCAGGGAAGTCTCATTGACGGATGCCGACTCGGTGGAGACACTGGGCATTGCTTCCGCAATGCCAACGAGATCCGAGAAACTCATGTCCTCGTAGAACGTCGGCCGGCTCATCATCTTTGTTGCCAGACCAAGGACGAGTCTCCAGCCATCCTGCGATACTCGTTTCGGGGACTTTACCATCTTCGCCTGCTGTCTTCTAAGCAAGGTCATAATTCTCTCGCGCTGGCGACGGTTATAAACGTCAAGCGGTACGCCGGTTAGGGATTTGATCCACATCTGACCTTGCTCTCCCGGCCAGCCCTTTTCCTTCCCAGACTCGTCCAGGGCGGTAATCAGACGGTCGAGGAGATCCCGCGCGAGTTTTGGATCGTTCAAATTGACCTCGTTGCGCAGCAAGGCGTCCCAAAGTTTTTGCAGATCAGGATCGCCGGCCTTTCGCGTTGACAGCGCCTTAGACAACGTCGACGGGATCTCCCCGTTCTTGCCATAATACAGGCTGCTGAATCTGCTGGAGCCGTGCAAGTACCAAGCAAGATACTGCTGTGACGCACATTGATCGTCCAACTCTGCCTCCACGTCTGGCCACGCTGTTGGCAGACTGGCTCCGTCTGAGCCGCTCCAGGTAGGCATCTCGACGACAAGGCGAGCCGTGAAATCCTGGACGAGCGAGGCAGCGTCATTTATGAGCTCATCATCTGGGCTCATGGAATCCCAGATTTGATAGATGCATTTGAACGCTTCGAATGTTTCGCCCGAAACAATGGGTGACTTCTTAAGCGTCTTTGACATCTTATCCTTGATCGCATACCATATTTCGAGTCGGTCGTGTAGAATGACCCAAGAATAAGTCTTGGCAACCACTCTCCATTTCAGAGCCGCCTTGCCGGAAGAGCTGCGAATAGGCCCGATCAGGTCGAAGAGTCGTCGTCCCACGGCATCGATGAAAGACTCGGTCCGCAGAGCATGAGAAATGGTGCTAAAGAACACGCAGATGGAGTGTGGATATGACTTGAGCTTCTTCGTTTCGACCCAAGCAATGACGTCCACTAGCTGTTGCGGCGACATCTCGGCTTCAATCAACGTGTAAACGTCATGTTTCTGGGACTTGCGTTGGGCCACCTCGAACCACGGAGAGTCGCAGGCCAACTTTTGTCGCTCAGCCTCGCAAAGCTGTTCAAACCATAGCCTCAAGAAGGCGGGGAAGTCACGGCGCGTGCGAAAGCCATCCATGATGGCGCCAATGACTGCCGAAATCGCCTTGTGGTCAATATCACCAGTCCTGCTCTTCAGAGTCCGGCTGCAAACTTCTCTCCGCAAGTCGGCGCCATCTTCAGACAGCTGGAAGGCGTCGGAGTCGCACGTGGCGACGCTGGCAACAAGCTCCCAATCAGTCTCCCCGCCTTGCAAAGCGTACTCGCGGCACACACGTCGAAGATCTTCCACATCAACAGGTGTGGATTGCTGCACAGCCTGGTCCAGGATGGTCTTCATAAGCGTATTCCGGTCCGGCCGTTCTCTAATCGCCAGCTCAATAGCTTGAAAGACCTGCTTTACCCATTCCACATGGCCCTTGCGCATTTCGCCTTCGGCGACGCCGCTGGACACGCCAGAGCAGAGGAAATACAGTGCAGGAGCCGAATGTTGAAGTATGTCCTCTGATACCTGCAGGGCTGTCGTGAAAGCGTCAAAGACTCGACGGCTGACAAATGCTGTTCTTCCTGGCAGAATGAAGTTCCGATGCATGAACTGTTCAAGATCGTCTTTCCATCGGTTCTTCAAGGATTCGGGCAGTTCGATGTCGCTGGTTATAGAGACGGCTCCAACCATGCTCAAGATAGTGGCGGCAGGCTTGAAAAGTTGAGTCGCGACATCCAAAGTGTCATCGCTTCCGGCAGAATGGAGGTCCCATATCATCGACGTGGTCTTTATCCAATCTTGAACGCCCTCAAGATTGCCACAAGCTCCGCTCTGCAACATAGTGCCGCAAACAGCCAGTGCTGAAGACGCCAAAATGGCAGCGTCTGCTGACGAAACGCAAAACAAAGCCTTGATGTGTTCCGCGCCAATCTTGTCCCGCGAGAGTCTCGTTTCTGGATCCTCGAGTCGTCTGAGGAGAGACTTCAACGTGCCAAAAACTGCTCGGGCAGTCTCCAGGCACCCCTCTTGGGATTTCAGATCGTCCAAGGCGTAGCTGATGGTTGGCGACCTCTTTCTCTTGGGCGACATCGGCAGACCAGATCCGGCAACCGGCGTCGAGACATCCTTCAGCGTTTGCTGCAGCACGCCGATGAATTTTCGGTCAGCCAGCGACTTGGCGAGCGAGAATAACGGAATTCGCTGAAAAACGCAGTCCAGGATCGTCCAGGTCAGAGGGTAGCGTCGCAGCGTCTCGGCGCCTGGGGATGACGCGTTCATGGATTTGAGCAGCCATCTCAGGCTGCTCTCTTCGGCCGCATGATACTGGCTCTCAGAAGCGGCAGCGAGAGAGCGCCAAAGAAGCTGCAAATTTTCGCCATCCGATCCAGGCCCCGCCTGGTCAAGACCTCTCACGGTCTTGATGAGGTCCGTCGTGCTCTGTCACGATTTAGCATTATATTTCAGCGCAACTTGAGATGCACATCTTACCATGGCACAATCTGTCTCATCCAGAGCCGAAAGAATCCGCAGACACCACAAAGGAACGGAAAAGACGGAGTGAAAGATCGGCAAGCCTTGCGGCGTCTCATGAACTTAGAGCTCGACACGCCCCGCGGTTTTGCATGGCGCTGCACCAAAATTTCCAGAATTCTGCCACTGGCTCGTTCTGAAACTGGCAGCGCCACCCACACCGCCCTCGGGTATCCAGAGCAATTGGCCGACTGCTTTTCGTGAAGCTCGACTCCGCCGCATCCTCCTGGGTTGAAGCTCCCAATTCATGCTCCCTGACATCAATTGTCCCACATAGGTGAGCCATGCAAATGCTCTAATGGCGGGCATATAACCCAGTACTTACGCGCCGGCGCAGAACACATTCCACCATGGCCGAGAACGCCGTCACGCCGCCCCCGAGCGCCATTTCCCGGCCCGTGAGCGAGGCGCTGCTCAACGAGAAGGTAGCATGATGGCCCGACGCGACGCCATACTTTAGAGGACGATTGCTGACTGACTTGCGCACTCCAGTGGGACCGCTGCCTCTCCAACCTCCTCGTCAAGTCGACCCTCGGTCTCGGATTCGGTGTTGTCTTCTCCGTCCTCTTGTTCAAGCGGAGAGCGTGGCCTGCGTTCGTCGGCGTCGGATTCGGAGCCGGCCGAGCGTACGAGGAGTGCAACTACAGCCTCAAGCAAGCGGCACGGGATCTCAAGAAGCAGAAGGCATAGGCTAGCATCCGGCACGGAGGAAGCATCTACGATGTACGAACATATCAGCCGGACGAGACGAAACAGCGGCAGGCGGTATAGACGGTGGTCGCGGACCTATAGCAGAGCCTGCGTCAGAATGGACCAGGCGAGTTGCTTCGTTTAAGAATTCATTCATGTACAACATACCCGAAACACTCGCGTGCCTCTCGTCTCTTTCTTATAGCATGTGACAATACCAACACATGCGGTGTCGAACATCGTGTATTACTGGCATCGCGCCGGGATCCTGGGCATCGAGATAATAGCTTCTTGTATCGTTTCCAAGGAATTCGTGCGCCTCTTCGCCGTTGTTCGGGACCTCGTTACAGAAGCCCACGCCATAGCATGAGTAGCATGTCGCCTGCACATGAGGCCAGGGTCTTGTGGAAGCTCCCCAAGGCGAGGGTCAGCGGCAGATGGATAACAGCGACTGCAAGGAAGAGCCCCGCGACCATATTTCACGAGCGTGAAGGCCAGCTTCTACAACTACACACGTATGTTTCTACACAAGGCAAATGCATCTTGAGCAGGTGGCATCACGAGCCAAGTAATCCTTGGCAGAGCCAGCGGAACAAAACGTAGCTATTGTAGCTCCCAACAGATCAATACAGCCCAATCAAATCACTAGACACGCAGGATTGCATCTGCAGCCTCTTGCTACAATTTGAGCGGCAACCCATTCAAGAAATTGAGAAAATGTATGTTGGAAACACCACCGAACCGACGAGACAGTGGCTACATCTCGCCGTAATGCAAAAGCAAAAAAGTGGCAGACGGATCCGTTTTTCTGGCACGCAAATATGACCGATAGCAAGTTGGCGATTCGTTAACGGTTGATTAATCGTGCACGAATGTATGTATGAATGAAGAAGAAAGGAAAGAAAAGAGATCCAAAACGCGGGTCCGCAGACAAGATGAAAAGCTAGCCGGAGGCTTTGCAGTCACGTGGTGCGGACATTCTTGTGGGGCGTCTGGACCAGCATTTAAAACAGCTTTTTTCCATCCCGCCTTTGTCTCCTGCACAAACACACACACAAAGCTCGACGCGCCGCACTTGGACCAATCCATGGCCAGGTTCGGTCAGGTCTGCCTCTAGGCTGCACGGGACTTCAGCTGTTTCGCTCAGCAGCTGCGGATTGGACTTGCAAGTGCATCTCCGAGACGCGTCTCGACTCTGGCGCCGGGGCAGGACCGTCGTCGTGACCGTTGTGAATGCTTTCGAGAAAACCCACAAATTGCCTACACCTCGCCGCTTTCAATGCGCAAGCGTGTCAACTTTATTATATCGTTCGAGTGGGAGAACAATCCAAGGTCTAGACAACCAGTCTGCTCCACCCCGCTGCCATAGACATCTGATGTGGCCCCGGGACTAAAATCGGACAAACATGCATTCATGAGTACTCGTGTATGTGTGCGAAAGCACGAAGTCATATCCAGTTACAGTGATAGCTTTACGCCATAACGCCGGAATACCATGCCGGCGCTCTACTGCACCTCCCTATGTACAGTGTCTCAAACCCATCCTCAAATGCGACTGCCAAAGATGATGTGCTCGTTTGTAAACGACAACAAGAACTTGGCCACCAGCCGGCCGGTATAGAGAAACGACGCGTCGATGGGGAAGGAGCGTGGCTCCCTATCGAGAATGATATCGTCGTCGGTGAGGAACTGCAAATCTTGCCCTGATGAGCAATTAGCACAGCGATCCCGACTTGACAAAGACAGCATACTCACAGTCCTCCCCACGAAGCAGCTCCCTCAGCCCATTCACCATCTCCACCGCAGGCTCATCCAGCTCCCCTTGCTCAATGTAGCTGTCATCGAAGAGCGGGTTGAAGCTTTTGATGTTGGCGTCTTTGCTGTGAGTCTGGTAGATGTTGTGGAACTGGTACGCAAATTGCTTGAAAGGCATGTTCTCCAGCTCCTTGCATATTTTCAGTGCAAAGTCGTGCGTGTACTCTGGAGGCGAGTCGTTCCGCACGTTGATCTCGTTTTGAGCCATGACAAAGTTCTCCGTCGTTGTCTCGACGGCTTCCATGTACAGGCACAGAACGAGAAAGGCGGCCAGGCAGGGTGCCCACTCTCGTCGGAATTTGGGCTTCAGGGACTTGGAGAAGAGTTCGAAGAGTTGCTGCATCTCCCTCATGATGAGCTCGTCGATAAGGGACTTGACTTGCCGAGCCAGCACGCGCGGTGTTACCCAGGCAGTGTTCTGCGGCACCAGTCCCGACGACTGCAGGGAACTGATTGACTGCCGTGTGATGCAGAGATGGCGAGTCATAACGTAGTGCATGCTATATATAGAGAGGGCACGCTTGACCATAGTTGACTGAGTCGTGTCAGCCATGATCCCTTTCAGCTTGTGAGAACCCGCACTTACGTCTGACTGCTGAGCAAACCTTTGCACAACTCTCAGAACCTTGGTCGGAAGCCCTGTGGACCTCAAGCCATCTGTGACCTGTTCTGCGAAAGAGGGCTCGTGGATGATGTCTTGGATGTACGCCTTGGCTGACTTTCGGAGCTCGTCTCTCTGCGCACTCGTATTGAACTCGACTCCTATCGGAGCTGAGCCGTTCGACTGGAGGTCCACTCGGGTCTTGTCCACGCTCATGTGCCAATGCTGCAAGACATCGCAGGTTTTCGCGGTAAAGAACTTGGCTCGGATCGGTAAAGTTGCTGAAAACCGCGGTCCGGAGAACAGCTCAACGTCGCAGGCTTGCTCGAGCCCACCCACGTGGAAGCCATCTACGTTTTCCTTCAGGAACCGAGCCATCTCATCTTTCTTAAAGTGACTTCGAATAAAGTCCGGGAACAAGGTCGTCAGAAAGTCCTGGAACTGCCAGCAGACGACCTGGGGCACCTGGAGCATGAGTCTCTTGCAGTGCTTGCACGGCCGCTCCTTGTCGCACTTAACCTTGCGGCTGTGACAGCAGAAACAGGCGCCACGTCTGCGCACCTGCAGCGCGTTCTCCTTGGTCTCGTTGGCTAGCGGGCCCTTTCGCCCGCGTTGCGTGACCCGCATGGCTTCGAAGCACTCGAAGGGGTTCGGCCGGCCGGCCTGCGCGTTGATGGATGTAGGCGTCATGATGACAAACTTTCCTGACTGTTCCGTCTTCTTCTTCTCGACCTTGCCGACCTTGACTTTGCGTATGCTCGAGGGGACACTGTTCGATGCCTCGGATTTAATAGCTGGCGATGTTGCGCTGGAGGAGTCGGAGCTCGAGGAACCGATGCTGAAGTTGTTTGCCGAGGAAATGAAGTCCTCAAGGCAGACGGTCTGCCCACCATCTTGTCCTACGCCCGAAGATCTCCATGATTGTGCATTAGTATCTTGCTGGAACGGTCGTGGCGCGTTCAAGTCGACTGGCTCGGGCCCGGTATCGACCTGGTCAATGGCGGGAAAGAAGTCTGGCTGGAAGTCTGGCTGGAAGCTCGCCATGAACGGCGCCATGTCTATACACTACGTTACGCTTTGCCTCTCCCGTGTACTGCAAGGGTCCTAGTATCACCCACCATTCAGCTCTTGCTGCGTTAACTCTGTGCTGTCCTGGTTTGCGAACAGGTACTGCTGCGGCGTCATAAATGCTTCGTTCTGGGGAAAGCTCGTCTCGGAAGTCGGAGCAAATGTGCTGGAGTCGAGCTGCTGGGGCTGATGAGGGTGCGACGAGCCCGCCGGCAGGAACATGGTCTGGTCCAGGTCAACCATGGACAACGGGGACACGGCCACCTGTGGTGACGAGGACACGCGGCCGACGACAGCGAATCCGCTCAAGCTCCCGCTTGCCGGGCTCGGAAAGAATCCCACGGATCCCGCTGCCGAGGCGCCGCTGGAGTAGTCGACATATTGCCATGAGTCGTCGGTGTCTCCAGCTGAGTCCAGGTCGTAAGGTGACGAGTGAGGGGAGGCGCCCTGAGACGTGACCGAGGCCATCATGGCGTGTAATCTTGCGAGAAACAGAGTCGCTACGCATCCACTTCGACGTATTTCTGCACAATACTCGGGGGAGGTCCAGACCACTAGCTCTCGATCCAAATTTGAAAATCCCTGAAGTCTTGCCGTCGTCGTCTTCGTTTTCGGCGGGCGGGATGGTCGAGCGAATCGGCTTATTGGCCAACGTCGTCCTGTTGACCATTCACACCTGTCGCCAGCGATCAAGGCGGCAATTAGCCGCAGTCGACGGCACTCGAAGAACAGCAGCAGAAAAGACAGAAAGCATGCGACAAATACATTGTCGCCGTCGACGCAGACATGGCCTGAGTTTATGGGGATGGTTTCCGCTGAAGGCCGACTCTGGCGCTAACCGTAACGGAACACCGAAGCGGCGCTCAACCATCGCCGCTGGACCACCCAGAGTTGTCCCTGGGGCCACATGCAGGCGCCGCACCGCCACCGCGTTACCGAGCCTGACACCGTTCGGGACGCACTTCCTGTATTGCATTGGAACTGAGCCGCCACTGCCAGGGCCACTCACGGGCAGTGGTAGGTAACTTCTGTTGATTTATGGCAATATTCCTTTTTTGAAACCCAACCTACTAATGGCTACCACCCCTGAGTGTTCTACTGCGTTCATGGCCTTTGAGCAAATCCCATGTCGATTAATTCATCAAGACGGACCCTTTGGACAATCTATTTCAGGAGCGGAAGCACATCATTTGCTGCGGCTCTCGCAACATTGTGACCAGTTTGGTGAACACCGTCGTCTCCAGGTTTACCTTCCGTTCTCCCAAGCAGGACAAGAAACACCCATTCGGGCTCCGCCATTGCGGACCCTCTCATTTCCATGGCAATCTGACTGTGTCAGATGCCCATAGTCAAGAAAACCAACACAGCCTCCCTCATATTTGAGCCGTTCTAACTCCACCGAGCATGCCAGCAGCCGAGGAGCGAGATCTGGTTGATACAACTCAGAAAGACATTATCGTTAAATTTTTCGCAGAGATTAGCTGCGCATCGCTGGGTTCAAAATCTGTCCGGTATTCTGATCCCTTGCCCCCATTGCCGATGATCGCAGACATTACCTTGCGGGAGGCTTGTAAAACGTGATCGACTCAGTTCTGTGACCGAGTCGCTACAGGGCAGCCCATCTTACGACCGGAAGCGCGTATTGGCTCGCTCCTGGATCCGCTTCTCTGTTTCAACGTATAACCGGTCAAGGTAGTCCATGGCCGCGGCATCTTTCAGGATCTTGGCAACCTGAATGCCTGCTGAGATGAGCTGGAGGATGTTCCGGTCATCCTTGAGTGGACGACTCTGGTGTTTTGCTGCGTGCCGCATCTCCAACGAATTTTCCAGGATGGTGACAAATTGCTTAATCTGCCCATTGTAGAGAACCCTGGCGGGGATCCGCCGTTTGGTCGCAAGCCGCTTCAGAAGATAGACCCATTCGGTCCATTCCCGGTCTGCTGGCCTCTCCACCGGCCTCATGTCCTGGGTCAGCGGGATTGGGAACTGATACTTGGCCACGAAATCGAAGGCGCATTGTGAGAGACGATCATTGACCTGGTTCAGGACACTGTCCTGTTCCTGGACGTGAAGGTTTGTTGGAAGGTGGGGGAGCTCTCTCTCTTGCATGGCGATCATCTCGGGCGGGGGCCGTTGCAAGAACTGATGAGGACCGTCAAACTCATCTCTATTTGATGGCCGCCGCTGCGACTGCGGACCTCGTTTCCCGGGCCCCTTGCCCTTGCCCGCCGGGCTGGCAACACTCGTCCCATTCTCCAAGGAGTAGTCCGACAGGTTTGGCGAGACACCAAAATCCTCCAATGAGCCGGTCGGCGAGTATCTTCCAGGCTGTTCCCACGATGGGGGTTGGTATGACGCGTACGTTGCCCCCGAGCCCGGATTCATCACTGGGGGGAGTCGTGTCGCATAATTAGGAGATGTGTGAATACCGCTTTCGAGCCGTGAAATGTGGCCATCGTCGGTGACTCTAGGGGGAATGCCCGCGGAAGCATAGGTGGATTTCGGATGATGCACACTTCAAATGCAATTTTTGTTATCTTCATGTCCGTAACGGAGGAGATGCTGGTTTCTACTTACCTTGGAGGCAGGAAAGAACCGCTACCAAAACCTACATGGCTGTAAGAGCCTCCATGGCTGCTGTGCGTTGGGGTCAGTCAAATTGCATTCCTTGTCGTTGAGAGATCGCACCTGCGAGCCGAGTTCCAGGGGTCTCGGGTAATGCCAGAGTTCTTGTACGCAAAAGAAGCTTGCGCCATGTCCTCGGAAATCATACTGCAAAGGAAGCAGACGAAAAGCAAAACTCTCGAAAAGTATGAAAGTAACGAGATTGGATTTTCCAACCGCGAGCCAAGACCTAAAGCAGTCCTTGGGTTCCGGGCGCCCAAACTGGGTTGGGGTCGCTTGAACTCCGTACGCCTTGGTAAAATGGTCCTTGGCAAGTCCAGTGTGAATCTCTTCTGGAGCCTGAAAAGTTCACAGTATCCGGTGCAATGTCCTGGGTGTTCCGGGCAGTACCTGGTGTTCTCGATGAAGCGGTGTGGTCTCGAAGGCCAGGTGACCAGTTCTTGACGGCCAACTTCCACTGGCTTATAAGAGACTGGATTGCTGGAGTGGCAGCGACGCACTAAAAAAAAAGGCTAGTGCGGAGTGAATTCCCAGGTCAGTCACAGCGATGAGCCAGCCTCCAGAAATACAGAGGTGGATCGAGTTTAGGGGCAGGGGGGGAAAGGCCGTCTTTTCAGGTTCGCAGTGAAGGCATTTTATGCTGTATCGCGGACGGGCTGGGGAGAGACCCCGCTGCGCGTCAAGGCGAACCCAAACACGCGGGCTGTAAAGATCCCGGTTGGCGAAGAGCAATACGGTTCTGGGCTGCCGCAGGTGGATGGATTGCGTGGACCAGCCAAGAAGATTGCCTCGACGGGAGAAGCCCAGCGGAGGCAAGCAAAATCCAATCTGGAGTCCCGGTCCATCCAAGGGTCCCAACACGGGGACGGGTGAGTGCGTGCGTGTCGGGTCGTATCGAGCTTGGCTGCCACCGCCAGCTTCAGGTGAGCAACGGAGTCCGTCGGGCGCGTGCGGTGGGTCCGCGCTGTGATGATGCCGTAGTCTGGGGATCGGCTCTGTTGGTCGAGTGCGGAGCCCATGCCATCTGCTCGTAATATCGCCGTGGTAATAAAAAACATTGGGGGCGGGATGGGAACGCCTACGAGCAGGGCGAGTGTCTCGGGTGAGGTTGGTGCGAGATGCTGCGGGCTTCGGGCAACACTAACGACTCGACGACAGATTCATGACGGAACCGAGCGCCACGATGCTCGACCGAGGCAGTCAGGCAGCTTCATTGTTGCCCAAAGGAGGATGCCGACGGTCCAACCAGAGGAGGTTGGATTCGAAAGACGGATTGCATTGGGGAGCGACACATCATGTCATCGGGACAGGGAAGTCCCCGGACGCTCGAACAGCGGTCAGTGGAGGGCTGGAGAGGCCGTCGGGTGGCTCAGGCATCAATTCCTTGGGGCGGGCATCAAGCTAACACGCTAATACCCGCAGCCCAACCCGCCATTCCCCTTCCATCTAGTCTAGCTGCCTGAAGTGCGTCATCTTTGTGCTGCATCAGAACGAGGGAGCCAAGCACTCCAGACTTAAGGCTGTCCTCAGACGCAATTCGCGAAGAGATCGATGACAGCTGCTGCAGGTCACTCAGCGCCCGCATCCATCCTTCAAGTTTAACAAGGGTGGCAACCAACGACGTGCTGCGATGCAGAGATGTGCTGCTGCGAACTGCAAAAAGCCTGCACCTCCCCTTTCACGCTTCTATTTCCAGCCCCAGGACACGGCATCGTCGACTCGATTCTACCAGGAGACTTGTGCTTCTCGGCCGGGCCCAGCCGTCAGGAGGTTCCAGCTGCCCACTGAATGGGCGCCATGAACCAACTGAACGGACGCGCTGGTCATCGTGAACCAGGAGCCGGAGGTGGTGTCGGTTGAGCGGATGATAGCTCACTGTTCATACCGAGCATCAACGGCAATGCTGAAGTGAACCCTCCGCGAGCGGGAAGGATGCATTAGCTGGGCAATGCGAGACATACCCACCACCTCCTATGTCCTGCCGGTGAAGAGCCTCGCGTGCACCCGGCCTGCGCTTGTCCGCCGTAACTGTGGGCGTTGCCGGTCCGAAGCCTCGGGTGCCGCCCCGATGGCGCTCCTGGGCTCACAGAAGGATGGAAAACAACCTGTGGTGGCTCAAGATATCAATCAAGTCGCCTCCTGCTGTTCACTTCGCTTCCTGTCCGCAGGGGCAATTACTTGGGGCTCTACGGATACTCCCTACGGAGTACGGAGTAGTACAAGACAAACATGGTCGGTAAGCTATGGGCTGAGACAATATCGCAGTTCGCCTACAGAACACGATACCACGACTCAAGACGCGTGAATAATGGCTGCAATGCTGGGGCATCGCAGCAACACCACAACATTTTCCCAAGCTGTATTCCCTTCCACTGAAGCGACTGCACGCATTGGAGACATCCATCGCACCGTATCAGTGCGTTTGCAATCTGCCTCAGCACCGATGCCGGAGACAGCTGCGACAGGGAGTTGTTATGGGCAGAGCGCGATGGCGCATCAAATGCCTGCTTCAGCGAGCCTGGAGCCAGCATGCGCGTACCGAAGCATGCATTCTATCGAGCACGAAACTGGAGTTGGGAATCCGCGAGGGTCCTCGTGCAAGTAAAAGTCAGGCAGACTGGCGGTACTTGTACGATACGCGATGATCACGTGTAAGATCCAACTGATGCGTGCTTGAGCCAGCGACGAAGCCACAGCCGCTGCGACCCACGTGCGGCGCCGAGCCGACCCGCCCCTGCCGTTGCAGCAGTCACATCAGGTAAGGGCGGCGTCAACTCTAAAGCGGTGCCTCTTAAGCCTCCCGCCTCTCTCAGCACCTCCCTCTCCTGCAAGCCTCATCACACCGAGCAGCGACAATTGGCTTGGCCGACTTTGACCGCCATTGCTGACCCCCGTGGGGCTGCTGCTATTCGTCCATGCGCTCTTTAGTCGGCCGAAAAAAACTCTGTCTCGCGACAAGCTGGCGAGCACGCGGCACAGCTGCCTACCCCGCTCCAGCTGCCGACAGCCTCACGATGACTCGCCCGCCAGCGACGTTGCTCCCTTGTCGTCCCTGCTCCGCGTTCGGTTGGGAGTCGCATGTCCTCACTTGACACGTTGCCTGCACAGCTGCTCAGAGTCGGCCGCCGTTGTCAGGCCTAGAACGAGCCAAACGAACTCGACAGGACAGAAGGGACCGAGTGATTGAAACGCCCGCGCGGCTGGGGCCGCTCCTCGAAGACCGCTACTCGTTCTCCATATACGAGTATCCACTCCTCCACCAGCCTCTTCCATGTCCATGTCCATGTCCATGCCCGTGGTCTTCTCCTTCTCACTGCCGGCCGTCCCGCGTACGAATAAGACGCTGCGGGTCATCATTTCATCTAAACACAGCTCGGTCCTTGCCAAGAGGACAGCAAATCTCCCACGCCGGTCGCGCGCAATGCTCTCTCGGTGGCTTCCCAGCATGCATTGCTGTGTTGTCCTGCAGCCATCATCCCCCCATCTTGTCACGTTTGGCGCCGTCCTGGCCAGTTAATGAGTGCCCTCTGCGGCCCCCTCCCCACCGTGCCCCTCTCAGGATCAAGGAAGGCAGCCAGTCACCAGATAATCCCTGTGCGGCATACGAGTTATTAGTTACACTCGCGCGCCAGCGCATTCATGCGACCGGTGAGATGTCCCTGCTTGGGCCCTCTATTGGTGTCATTCGACACGCTCTCTGTGGGGGGTCCCTGTCGCGCAGACGAGAGTCGGGCGTCGACTGCAACGATAAAACCCGCATGCCCCCTCGTTGCCCAACGTCGTCTCTTTTTGTTTTCGTTTTCCTGCCCAACCTTCGTGCCCAACCTCCTACCGACCATCTCTCCACACTTGTTATTCACACCAGGATTCTTCTCTGCAACAAAAAGCTTCTTCGCCACCGACTTCTGCGAACAAGCCCAAGGGATCTTGAAGGACGATCCAAGGACTGCTCTGTTGCGCATCATCACCACAACAGCTCCGCACTCTTGCCACTTGCATTTTTGCCACAAGACAAACTAGCCAAGTTGGGTCTTGCCGGATCTCCTGGTTCTGTATCGTGCTCTGGCCCGGGATACAATGACAGTTGCCCTTCTTGTGTCACGTCCGGGCAATATGCCGGGATACACCAACACAGTCGACCTCGACGAGGTCCAGTCTCTATCTAGGTACTGTTTCTTCATTTCCACTCACCAGGATTGCGTATCTGTTATTTTATGTTGAGCGAACACTATGTACCATTTCCTTTCTGTCCATGTTGCACTGGCCACTCCCACGCGGACTTTCCTGGAGAACTACCGGATTTTCGAGGACCGCTTTCTTTCCAGATTCTCACGTCAGGATCTCGAAAAACAGGACTTGTCCCAGCCAGACAAGGGATCCATTCGTGCTGCTGAGATCGGCATTGAGCCGACGGTGAGTATTGCCCATCTACTCGACAAAGACAACCCGAGCCCAGAGGATAGGATTTTCTCCCATTTCCGGGAACATGAGTTGCGGAACCATGGCCGGACACGGATTCGACTTCATAGTCAGGAGCCATTTTGCCCATGACGAGGACGTCTTTGCCTGGAAACTTCGCTTTCCGCCTTGCCACTCGTACGAGAGGTATACGGCGGAATAGCTTGGAACTTCTCAAAGTTCTCGCAATCCAATTTTGATTGCATTCGCAGCCGCGAACAAGGACGCTACAGCTCAATTTGCTTCAAAGCTTGTACCCGTGGATACCCCAACATTGACCGTGGATTTGCTCTGGATTCTGTTCGCACTGCCTTTGTTTTCATGCCTTGGGAAAGACATCAGATTATTTTCATCTGCTTGTCTACGGACACTGGCATTTGCTTCGTCAGCTCTCTGAACTCTGAAACTGGCCTCTCCGGACACGTTTGCCGCGCGAATCGACATGAAGGACCCACCATCATTCTCATGGACGGAGAACGCCCCAAGATAACTGAGCTGCTGGATCATTTTCTCGCCGAATCTTGTCGAAAGCGTTGCCTTGGGACTCGCTTGCTATGGACCAGTATTTGCCACGTGATGCCAGGCCTCGCGTATATTTTTCCAAGCTGGGTTTGTAAAATACCTTCGACTGCGCGAAGCGTGAAATGTACTGACCTTTTGACAGGATCAAAGTTGACTCATGCTGCCATATTTCCTTTTTGACTTCTTTGCTTTATGGTGTTTGGTTTTAGAACAGCGGAGAACAGCACACTGACCATACCCAGCGACTACAGCTACCCCCAGTCAGCCATGGCTTCGAGTGCTTCTAGCATGTTTTCTTTCTCTCAAACAGAACCATCGACGGACCTGCTCAGCGGGTCGTCGTGGGGCACACATGTTGAAGGACCACAGAACATTCAAGACTTCCCGGACAATGGATCATCCCACTCTGGAGAAGCCGAGGAATATCTTTTTACATCCGGTCAGACCACCCCCAGAGGATCAAGAATGGACCAGCCACATGCTACGGAGGCCATGTGGACCACCGCGAGGACTGCCTCTTCCGCATCGACAGTGGCGCAAGCTATGTCGAGGGCGAACTCGAGCAGATCCAACGCGTCTGCCATGTCACGATCATCACACCTGTCGCACATGGACAGCACATCTGTATCCGCCTTTCAGAGTGGATCACAGCCCAATAGCGCCATGGCCGGGATGGACTCATGTTTGCTGCTGGACGCTGATGCCGGTGCTGTGCCACCCCAGATGTACTGGCCTGACTATGGCCTCGACATGAACTTGAATTCCGAGAGCAACGGTGTTTTCCCCCTGGGCGATGTTAGCCCCCTTCACGTTGTCCCCGCCCAGATGCACCTGGGCGCCGAGTCCGCCATGCCGGACAACTCTTCACCTAGCTCGTGGGACTGTTTTTCCAGCTCGATTTCCCGGACCTCTTCCCCAGCTACCATTGATGAGACCTGGATTCCAGGTGGGCCGCTGAGCCCCCAATCCTCTCCCGACATCCAAAGCCAATCACCGAGGTACGTTGATATCATCGGCCTGGATACGCGGGTGGCAATGTCTTACATGCTGGAACCGAGCAGCGCGGAGAGGAAGTTGCCAATTCTTTCGGAAGACGGCCACGATAATGCCGTCACACAACTTGACGGCTCCATCGGCCTCTCCCAAGCGTTTCTCCCACGTCGACAAGGCAGTGACGGGGAGTCGGCAAGGGATCATGCGCTCTACAAGAATGCCGCGCCCCAGGAAGACGGCCTGTTTCATTGCCCTTGGGAGGGCTCGGCGAGCTGCAACCACAAGCCCGAGAAGCTCAAGTGCAACTACGAGTAAGCCACAGTCATCCGATGATGCCAGTCGTTTCTCAGCAACTAACGTTACAAGCAAATTCGTGGACTCTCACCTGAAGCCGTACCGCTGCAAGGCTGACACGTGTGAGGGAGCTCGATTCTCATCTACTGCCTGCCTCCTCCGCCACGAGCGTGAAGCCCATGGATTGCATGGCCACGGTGATAAGCCTTTCCTTTGCATGTATGACGGCTGTGAGCGCGCGGTACCCGGGAACGGGTTCCCCCGCCAGTGGAACCTGAGGGATCACATGAAGCGCGTGCACAATGATCACGGTAGTACTGGGGGCTCCCCCCCTTCCGGTTCCACCGCGCAAACCGCCAAGGGCCGCAAAAGGAAGACCGACGTCCAAGAGGGGCAGACCGTCAACAGCCGAAAGGCATCGGTGAAGTCTATGCCAGTGGCAGAGCCAGTACAAGCTTCAGCCAAGCCGCTCCTTGAGCAGTGGCTTGACCATCGCAGAGCAGTAGAGGACCTGATTCGTGGACTAAACAAGCCCGAGGACTCGAGAAATCTCCAACAAATAACAGAGGTTCAGAAGCGCCTCTCCGTCATGGCCAAGATGACAACGGAACTCACTGCGATGCCGCAGGCAGAGGTTCTTCCCGCACCAAGCCGCAAGAGCTTTGTCTCTGGCTGAAGGAAACTACGTAGGTGTTACCCAAACCCGCACCAAATGCACAAGCAGAGCTGACAGACAAGTCCAGATGAATCTTGCTGCATCAACAACCCAGGCAAAATCACTTGATAGTGCGAGGGCATTGGCAACAGTCTTGCCAAATGGCAGCCCCGGAGCCAAGGACCGCGTCTGGCCGGCAAAGGCCAATCGCAGCGTCCGTGGCGGTGAACTATCTTCGCCCGTGGAGACCAGCGAGCTGGATTCGTTGGGTCTCGCTACCGGGGCTATGTGACACAATTAAAGGCAAATAGCAGCTACTGGAGAGTGGCTTGCTATCCCCCGAGCCAAACGCATCGCTTCACCGGACAGCACGTACCAGGAAGTCGAGGGGTTCTGGGGAGGATAGGAACAACGAGGGGTTGAGAAGGGAGAGAAGAAAGTGCTTAACCTGGGGCTGAAGAAGTAGCAAATAGGTATGGAGTAGAGTCAACAGTGATGGGTGCGATTGTTCCAAGCCGTGCAGGCGCAATTTGAGCCTTATAACGTAATGCCTACAACGCAAGCTGCCCAAAGCAACCCCGGGAACGGTTGGGATCGGACCTGGGCCGGGAGCTTCCGTGCGTGAAATATTTGCCGAGATCGAGGACCTTGAAAGCTCAGTCTCGTAGGAGCTGTGGACGTGGTGTTTGAGATTTGAAGCTGAAGTCGGCGAGGACGGAGGAGGCGTAGGAACGCTAGGTGACGTCGAGAGCTGCCCCAGGGCCATAATTCCTCGATTGGCCTATTCATGAAGGGGCTCAGTCGCATATGACAGGCATAGGAACAGAAACATCGACGTTATCATTGAGAGCTGAAGTGTGGAACCCGGGTCATGCCGATGACGGGATGGCGGTCGGTGGGTGCAGCGACGTATTTTTCTACCCCTCCACAGCCGTTAGAGCTACTCTGACCTCGAAGCATCGTCACCACACAACACAATTCCGACGACCACAGCGGCGCGCTCGATATCCTACTCCCTATAACCCCTGCACCCATACAGTCGTAAGATACGTCGACAATCGCCCAACATGCCTCGTCAATTCTTCGTCGGCGGCAACTTCAAGATGTGAGCTCGCGGCTACCCCTCCATGCGCATGCCAGCATGCCCCGCGCCAGCGCCTCAAAACACCGCAGCCACGCGGGGGCTGCGCGAGGCATGGGATCGAAGGCTGACGATTGTCTCGTAGGAACGGGACCATCTCGTCCATCAAGGAGATTGTCCACAACCTGAACAACGCCACCGTCGACTCCGATGTTGGTGCGTCTACTCCGCCTGACCCGGCAGCTGACGAGGCCAGACAATGCTGACCTCGCCTCCCTTCCCACAGAGGTTGTCGTTGCTCCCCCGGCTCTGTACCTTCTCCTCGTCCGCGAGCACCTCCGTTCCGGCATCGAGGTGGCCGCGCAGAACGTCTACGACAAGCCCAACGGCGCCTTCACCGGCGAGATCTCCGTCTCGCAGCTGAAGGACAGCAAGATTTCCTGGACCATCCTCGGCCACTCGGAGCGCCGCACCATTCTCAACGAGACGGACGCCGTCGTCGCCTCCAAGACCAAGTACGCAACCGACAACGGTGTCAGCGTCATCTGGTGCTGCGGCGAGAGCCTCGAGGAGCGCGAGGCTGGCAAGACCATCGAGGTCGTCAGCCGGCAGCTCGAGGCCCTCAAGGCCCAGGTCTCGGACTGGTCCAAGATCGTCATCGCCTATGAGCCCATCTGGGCCATTGGCACCGGCAAGGTCGCCACCACGGAGCAGGCTCAGGAGGTGCACAAGGCTATTCGTGACTGGCTCAAGGGTGTCAGCGACAAGGTCGCCGACGAGACTCGCATCCTGTACGGCGGCAGCGTCAACGAGAAGAACTGCTGCGAGCTCAGCAAGCAGCCCGACATCGATGGCTTCCTCGTTGGCGGTGCTTCCCTTAAGCCTGCTTGTAAGTCTTGTACTTTTAAGCGCATTCCCGTTCACATTGCTGACATGCCCTCGCAGTCGTCGACATCATCAACTGCCTGAAGCAGTAGGTTCCCAGCATGGATCCAAGCCAATCTATCTCGGGGAGCATCCAAGAGGAGGAGCTCGAGAAACTTAGATGCTGAAAATTTAATGGGATACTGATACAGACGACTGCCCTTCAATGCCGCTGGAGTGTCCGTCGTGACGATGATGATGGTCGAAAGTGATTCAATATGACGTCTCGTCTAGCTAGTCCGTGATCAAGCCCAAGCCCTAAATCCTGCACGTTCCAGCCGCTCAATGCTGCGTGAGTGGTCCATCTTGATACAATTATACATACACGGCACTGTTGCGTGCCTGCTCCAACCCAACTTCACACCACCAGGCCCTTCCCGTGGTATGGAGACCAGATGCCTCGTACGCTGGGCTTGGTGCTCGTCACAGCCTTGTTCGTCTTCTTGAGCTTCTCTCCGCTCGCGTCTCGAAGCAGCTCCACCTTCTGGAGGATCTCGTACGGCGACAGGTTCCGCACGCAGACGGGCTTTGTTCGGCCGTTGACGTAGTGTCCGATGATGACGGGGTGTTTTCCGGGCCGCGGGGAGACGGCGAACTCGACTTGGGGGTTGGCGGCGGCGAACTTGGGGAGGAGGGACTTGATGAAACCGCTGAAGGGGAGCGGCGGTCAGCGATCATGTTCCTCGAACGGATTAATGCCACAGGGTACCTACTTCATGCCCCTTGAGCTGCCAGCCCAGTCGCAATAGTGCAGGTCCAACTTCTTGCACTGGAGGATGAAGGCGCCGAGGCCATTCTGGGACGGTCAGCATCGCGCACAGCAGGGGACGGAGGGTTCCGCAGCGTACCTGGCCCTTCGATACGGCTCGCAATGCCTTTACTGTCATCTTGGCGTGGCCGTATCAATCAACTCCTTCATGATCCGACGGCCGGCGACGATGTCTCTGGTGCGGTCTGGCGCGTGCCATGGCTCGAAAATTCAAGCTCGTGACGGGGAGCACCCGAAAGGGGACTAGCGCCGCCCGGCCCAGCACCGGCAAAACTCACCCCCAGCGCCAACCGCGAGCTCTCGATAATTTCGGGCCACCGTGACTGCTCACCACGCGCGTTTCTCTCGACACATCCTCGCATTCCCCCGCATCGACCTCCATCGGCCGGCTCCCGTCCGCGCTGTCAGCCAATCTCGCCACCGTCGCGATACGAGTGGGCGTGGGCGCCTGGTCGGCACGATGACGGACAAGCTCCCCCCGAACCTGCTGGCGCTCTTCGCGCCGCGACCTCCCCTGCGCTGGGTCAAGCCAGTCGACCACCCGCCCCAGGAGCGCCGCACCAGAGCCATCACTGGCACTGGCCATTACTTGGAGGCTCTGAAGGAGTACAAGGCTAACGACGCTTCCGTCCCAACTGAGAGCTGGCTCGAAGCTCGCGACCGGAAGAAGGTCGAGAAGCAGGAGGCGATTCGAGCGCTGGCGCAGGAGGTCCCGGACAAATGTTTGTAGCTCCGCCAGCGGTGCCATCTGGCTTCACTAGCTGACCGTCCATCCAGTCAAACCCTCGGAAGATCCAAATATCCGTGGCCCTGCGCTCTCTACAATGGTTGTCGCCCGTTTGAGCTACGAAGCTGACGAGCGCGACCTGGAGAGACATTTCAACCGTTTCGGGCCCATCGAGCGCGTTCGTCTCCTGTGGCACACATGACGACAAATTTAGTCCACCAGCTAACAAATCTCGAGCAGATTCGTATCATCACCGATACGCACGCACATGAAAAGCCTAACAAGAAGAAGAAGCCCCACAGAGGCTACGCTTTCATTGTTTTTGAGCGGGAGAGCGATATGCAAGGTAAACTTCATCCCCACCACCAGCGCTGGAAAACACGAGCTCCCACGATGCCCTCTGGAGATGTGGCCCTCAAGCTTGCCTATCTCTTCAAGTCCATCTCGAGACACAAAGGGCCCTCAAGCTTGCCCGTCTCCCACCCCTTTGCATTTCGAACGTCTTCATCATGGTAAGCACTGCTGACACAGGCGCCTCCTTGCGCGATGACGAACAGCCGCTGTAAGAGCATGCGACGGAGATCGAATCAAAGGCAGAGCAATCAAGGCAGACGTTGAGCGCGGCCGGACTGTTGTTGGATGGAAGCCTCGTAGACTCGGAGGCGGGCTGGGTGGCCGAGGCTACACCAGAGCCATGTCGCGACCCGTCGGACCTCGTGGTTTTGGAGACGGCTTCCGTGACGGCGGGTTCCGAGGCGGGTTCAGAGGAGGCTTTGACGGCGGCCGGCCTCGTGGCGGTGGGCGTGGCGGCCGCGGCGGAGGTTTCAGAGGCGACTTTGGCGGCCCTCGGGGCGACAGAAGCGGCTTCGGCCCGCCGAGCGGTGCACCATCCGGCCCGGGATTCGACAGGCGCAACGGCGACCGCGGCCTTTCCGGCCCCGGCTATGATTCCCGAGGCCCTGGACGCTTCGACGACAGAGGAGGCGGCTTCCGGGACGGCGGCCGATTCGGCGACCGCGACGGGGGTCGTCGCACCGGCAGTAACATGGAGCCCGTCGCTCCCCGCCGAGAAGGTGGGTATCGTGACCGAGACCGAGACCGCGACCGCGACCGCGATCGCGACAGGGAGAGGGACAGGGACAGGGACGGCTACCGTGGCGGCGATCGGGACAGAGGTCGAGACCGTCGGGACTACGACCGCCCACGAGACGACGATAGCCGGAAGCGACCGTACGATGGAGCAGGGTATGATGACTCCCGCAAAGCGCCCCGATACTAAGCCACACAGATGGAGGACGTGCGTGGCAGCAGTTTTCGCCTTGTGCTCGCGTCATGATTTTGCATTTCCGTCGTTTGGTCCATTGAGGGTAAGACGCGTTGTTGCTTGTGGTAATGGGCCTTGCAATCTCGATGACGCATGTCGTCGCAGCCCGGATTATTTTTTTGTATTCTGTCGGTTTCTTGGTACACAGCACTGCCAAGTCGTTCCGCGGATGGAGCAGCGAGTATACGTCCCGCAAACTGCGATGTACCTCTAGGCCACAAACAGTTCAGAGGAGCCACGACGGGGGTAAGCAGGACAGTAACATTCCCGCAACCTGTAATTTGTCTGTACTTTGCAGGGTAGGTAGAGATCAAAGCGGATTGACCGGCAGAGCAATTGCGAAAACACAGATGACGGATGAGGTAAGGTCAGAGGTAAGGCACCCTTGTCCTACTGACCACGGTAAAAGGCTGCCGGGAGAATCGTCGGGGGCACCCATATGGGAGCAGTACCTCAACGACGGGACACGGAGCAAGCCACGTACAGGTACATTGTAAGCCACATGTTGCTTGACGAGGAGCCTGCCACCTCTGTTGTAAGTGCAATGGTTTTAATCCGTGTGTCATCCGATGGGGATCTCTTAAAACATGATGTATGCCCGCAAACTTATCCCACGACCTGTGAACGCCGAGATCCTTGAAACCCATGCCCGGTACCAGTCTCGCGAATAGAATATCCCTCCAAGCAGATGCTCAAGACGTTTCCACACCCTTTTTAATTCCGCACCATCACTCTTCGTCCACCCCGTCCATGGCGGTGGGATCAACCTCCGTGACCTCGCCGGTTGCTGAACTCCAGTAGCTGCAAAAAATTCTTAGTGCGGTGAGCGGGAAGAACGGTGATGAGATGGACTTACGCCACGATCTTGACGCGGAACTCGCTCAGGCAGACGCCAAAGAGCTTCAGCAGCCTCGTCTGCCTCGAGTCCAGCACGTCGCCCTCCTTGCAGACAATGTACCCCTCGCCCTCGCCGCTCTCCTCGCCCAGGACGACCTTGCCCTTGACCATGCGGGTGGGGACGCCTAATCTCCTGAGCTCGGGCTCGATGCTGTGCTCCAGAGCAACGTCGTGCTCGGGGGGGACCTCGCCGGCAGTGGCGTACACAACGCCGGGCGGGATCTTGAACTGCCTGGTGGCGGTGACGCCGGCGCGCGCGAAGTCGACCTTGGCGATGCCCTCGAAGTAGTCGAGGATGGCCTGGGCGGGCCGGTTGGTGAGCAGCAGGCCGACGGTGCCGGTGATGTACTGGGTCAGGTCATCGACGCCGGGGGCGATGGCCTCGGAGGGGCTCTGGCCGAGGGCCTTGGCCATGAGCTTGGTCTTGCCGAAGAAGAGGCGGCAGTCGGACAGCTCGCGGCGCACGTCCTTGAGGTAGCTGTTGCGCATGTTGTCGACGCTGAAGACGAAGCAGTGCTGGTACTCGGGGACGGCATCGCGGATGTTCTGGAAGAGCTTCTCCTTCTGCTCCTTGGTCTTCTTGGTCACCTGCGTGAGGTTGAAGACCTTGGCGCGCTTGGACTTGGGCATGGCTGCGGTGTGTGCGTGTGCGCGTGCGTGTGCACTGAACCTTGGGGCGGAAGGGTGGGAGCGAGCGTCCTCGATTGGATACTCGAGACAGAGCGGTCGACGATCGGCCGGGCTTGACGAAGGGAAATGTGCGACTGCTGGGTGCGGCGGCCGTCGAGGTTGTGATAAGATTGTGGAAAAATTCGAGGCGACGACTTTTTTTTTTTGGGTAGGTAGGGGACGGGAGACCCCGCAGTCTCTCAGTGGGCGGCGGTGCGGTGCAGGGGTGCTGATCCGCGACGGAGCATCTTGGTGCACGCTGATACGGCGCGCCAAACGCAGATGCAAAATCCAGAAAATGCTCTACGTGGAGTTTTTCCCTTCAAAGTATTCGTAGTCCGAAGTTTCGCGACTGCATTTAAGGTGTGGAATGGCGAGCAGTCGGTTGTCAGCCAGACACCTCCCGAAGGTACCTAAGGTAGAAAAGATACAGTAAGGTCGGTAGAACGATACGTGCGACGTGCAAGGTATCTACAGGAATTAAATGGCAATCCAGCGCATTGGACGTCAATGTGTGTTTCAATGCGATAAAACGAGGAGAGAAAATGCAAGTTAACATTGATGCATCTTCCAATGGCATTGACGCTCCGACCAGTGTCTCTGCCCCTGCAGGTCATCCCAGGTGTTCCATGGTAGGGTGCAGTGACGGCGCTACAACTCCTCCGCCACCAGGGAAAAGGTCGCTCCTCTTTCTGTCCTTCTTTACCTTACCGTACCTACCTGAAGTATCTAAGGGAGCTTAGAGATAGTACCCGGAGCCAGAAGGGCCATTTATAGCCAGCGCGCAATTGCAACCCTGGTCGCGAACGGTTGAGCCAAGGTCGGCGTCAGTACAGGGTAGGAGCGTGTCTTGCGTCGGAGGGGTAATTCCGTTCCGAAGCTCGCAGCTTACCCTGACTTGGCAACTTTCGACCTGGGGCGTGCACGGACCAGCTTCCCTTTTGGCGATGACCACCCATCGCGTATTTTTTCCCGGCTCTCCTCCGATTCACCACGCACAAAGGCCAACGACATCTCGGTCATTGCACTCCAACAACCCTCCCCCTCCCATCCGCCCCATCAGAATAGGCAGAGGCTCTCCCTCCCTCCAGCACTCCAGTATTCTCAGTCGCCTCTCCGCTTGCGATACCCTCGTCTCTCCCACCTTTCTCGAGCCGCCTACACCTTTGTCATCAGGTGCCGACTACCCCATCCGACTTCATCACCCCCAAAGCCACGCGTTGCGACGTCTTGTGGCCCAATTTGTTGCAGCGACCCCCTTGGCCAGCCCTCCCAGCGTCAGCTTTTCTGAGCACCGATACCCTCCTCTCGGCGCGATCCAGGCTCGTCCCATTCGTGCCTCGTCGTCCCACAGTGCATCTCGAATCTTCCTACGTCCTTTACTTTTGCGGAGAGGGCAAACATGGCGACGAACGGCAGCTTCGCACACCAGGAGCAGTACAAGAGCTCTGCCGAGCAGTACCCTGCCGCGCCAGCTCCGGTCGACGCCGCGGGCAGCGCTGCTGGAAACAGCAACCTCTCGAAGGATGAGGTTGGCTGGTACTTCGTCGAGCAGTACTACACTACCCTGAGCAAGTCTCCCGAGAAGCTTCATGTACGTACTATTCTGCATTCCATAATTGTCCCCCACAGGTACCCAGCTGACTCTTGCTACCCAGCTCTTCTACGGCAAGCGCTCGCAATTCGTGTACGGTCTTGAGGCTGAGGTCGCCAACGTGTCCGTCGGCCGCCAGGTTGGTCATTCTCGTGTGCTCTGATTACTCATGCTCCGCGCTGACACCCGGAATCCCAGGCCATTCAAGAGCGCATCAAGCAGCTCGACTTCCAGGACTGCAAAGTCCGAGTTTCCAACGTTGACTCACAGGCATCCTTCGATAACATCGTGATCCAAGTCATTGGCGAAACTTCCAACAAGGCTGCTGAGCCGAAGAAGTTTGTCCAGACGTTTGTGCTCGCGCAGCAGCCCTCCGGCTACTTCGTCCTCAACGATATTTTCCGATACATTGATGAGGAAGGCGACGATGAGATCGTCGAGCCCGCCGCGGATGCCCCCGTCACCGAGGAGCCGGTTGCTGCTGCCGCTGCCGCCCCCGTAGCTGATGCGGAGCCTGCGAAGGAGGTCGCCGAGACCGAGTCCAGCAATCTGGACGCTGACATCGTGGACCAGAAGCTCGAGGAGGTCAGCAAGGCCGAGGTCACCGTCAACGGAGGTGATGCTCCCGCCGCCGAGGAGGCTAAGTCGTCGGAGAACGAGGCCGAGAAGGGCCCCGCTGCGGACCCCGATGCCACTGCTCTCGAGCTCGCCGAGGAGGATGCCAAGATCACCGAGACCCCTCACGACCCTAGCCCGACCCCGGTGTCGAAGCCGGCGCCCCAGCCCGAACCCGTTGCCTCTGGCCCGCCGGCGCCGGCCAAGCCCATGACCTGGGCCAGCCGCGCGGCGGCAGCTGCTGGCCCCAGGCCGGTTGTTCCTCTCCCGAAGACTGCCACCCCCCCTGCCCAGAGCCAGAGCCGAGCGCCCGCTCCTGCTGCTGCCCAGGCCCCGACTGCTGCCGCAGCGGCTGCTCCGGCCACCGCTGCCGCCGCGGTGCAGCAGACCAGCACGCCAACTGCCGAAGCCCCCGCCAAGGAGTCGTCCGGATGGCAGACTGCGGGTGCCGACTCGAAGCGCCAGAACCGGCCCCAGTCCATCTCGGGCAACGTTGGCGAGAAGGAGGGCACCATGGGATACGTGAAGTATGTCACGGAAAAGGTCCAGGATGCGGACCTCCGAGCTGCTCTGGCTGCTCACGGCGAGCTGACCTACTTTGATATCAACCGCCAGAAGGTAAGAGACGTGCCTCATTCTGGTGACATGGGCGTAGCGCGCTGACTTTGACCTCACAGAACTGCGCATTTGTCGAGTACAAGACCGTTGAGGGCTACCAAGCCGCCGTGGCGGCTAACCCCCACACCGTCAACGGCGAGAATATCGTCGTAGAGCCCCGCCGACCCAAATCTACGGCCTACGGAGGCAGCAACTACGGGTCCGGCCGTGGTAATGCCTCGGGACGCGGACGAGGCGGCTTCGATGGCAACCGCAGCGGGGGACAGGGCAGCGCGCGGGGCAGCTTCTCGGGCCAGAACCGTGGCCGCGGCGGCATGCCGCGTGGTCGTGGAGGCGCTTCGCAGGCCAGCGCTGCCTAGATGATGCATGCCAGGTCTACGGCACTCGCGAACTACCTAGGACTCGACACCGTCGGCAGCTGACGGCGAGACGATCAGCTGTCGGTCGCGTAGCGGGGTCACTCGAACGAACAGGCAGACGTCACCAGTCGAAGCCTTGGACGAGACGAGAGGGAAACAGGCAGGAAAAGGAAGATTAGTGGCATTGGAGTTTTGAGTCGGGGTCGGAGCCACGTTTGGAGCCGGCGCCGGCGCCAAGGTTGTTGGGATTTCATCAGGGTTTGATTCTTGCTGTTGTTTTCTCACTGCATTGCGCTGCTCTTCATCTGCATCTAGTAACGGGACAAGCGGGCTGGCTCTTGGAGACAATGCCCTCGAGGAACGGGCTGGCCGAGGGCTGCGGCTCGAGTTCAGTAATGAGAGGGGGCAGTGTGGGATAGAGGGGCTGAATGTATATTTTTAACTTGGTATGAGGGACGATGACGAGGAAAGGATCACGTCGACGCGGATGCGCCGAAGAGGTGAAAAGCAGCGAGCCAATTGTTTCAGTGTGCGTGTAGGACGGACTACTTCATGGCTGTACGTAGTAATGGCACGGGTGGAGCATTGTGTAGAACAGATTGACGAGCCTGTTGGTGGTGTGGGCAAGGAAGGTCCAGGTGCTACTCGGTATTGTAATTCCTGTACAGCACTACCCTACCTGACCGAGGCAAGCAATTCGGTTCGTGCCTATTTGGGCAATGTGTTTCGTGGGCGCGGATTACGAGCACGGAGCAGATACTACGTGTGGCAGCTTTGCACAAAATGCGAGGCACGGAGTAGTTGTAAGAAGCCGCGGAGTTCGGTGGGGGAAGCTCGGCGTGGCTGGGGCCAACCAAGGCGGCACAGACAGCCCCGGAAGGCGTCGGCTACGGCGGGGACGACGGAGCCCCGAGGAGCCGTCTGACCACGAAAAAAAAAGCTTGCGGCGGCGGAGACGAGACGAGACGAGACGCGGGGGCAAGGCAGGCAGGACCTTTTGTTTCCCAGGCTGAATAGGCCGACGGCACGGGGCTAACACGGCGCCACGGTTGGCTGCGCAGGCTGGCTCGAGGTGAAACGAGAGGCGGCGCAGTGCAGGTACGAGTAAGAAGGCGATGACATGGCCATCGGAGAGAGACCTTTGCCGCAGCCAACAGGTTACGAGAGTACTGCGTAGTTGTACTCGTGGGCGCGGCGCAGCGCGAGGGTATGAGAGGAGGCAATCATGATGCTTGCCGGCCGTCGCAGCGGCCTTCTGGAAGCAGTGGAGCCCTGAAGTACGAGTAGCGCTTCAGCTCCCCCGTCCTAGGCTGGGACGCCACTAGCCGCATGGTGCTCGCTCGCTCGTATTCCCGCCAAACAGGTTGGCTTGTTCGTCAATGCGGGCTGCTCGCCCGCTGGTCCAAAGTACTCGAGCACAACGAGGCGCGAGACCATGGCCGGAGTGGGGGACGACGAGATGGGACATATTAGTAGCAAGCGCTTGGTGGCCTGTCCCTGCAGCAGCGAAGGACAAAAAGACCGCGTGCCGTGGACCCGTGATCAGCTTGCAACGAGCACTCGAGAGATGAGGCGGTCTTGGCAGCGGAGGAGATCGCTGTGCCTGGCCATCGGGGCGAAAAGGACATTTGCGTGCATGGGAACGGGGGGGACGACGGGGGTGCGGGACGAGGAGCGCCGCCAATGGCAAGCAGCCCACGGCAGACCAAGGAAAGCCGCCCGCAGGGTGGGCGGTGCGGGGGTGGTCTCGGGAACATTTGTAATGGAGGACAAAAGGTGCTCTCATCGTACGTACCACGTAGTAGTACATAGGCCCTTGAAGAAGAGTCGTCGACATGCACGTTCGGGAGGGTACCGGACCCGATGCGGTCTAGGAGGGCACCGAGGGCACCGAATTCGTGCGTTGAGCTGGCCGAGAGGCTAACCCGGGTGGTGCGCTGTCGGCTTTTTATGCTTGTTTGCGCCTCTGCCTGGCTGTGGCGCTCGAGATGTGTGTGTATGCGTGTGCATTATCGCACGGCATGGTTCTCGCCCTTGGCTAAGCAGACATCTTCGTGCGCCAAGTCGGCAGGCGTCAGATGCAGCTGGAGAAGCGGACCGGAACTCGCGGGTGCTGCGTCAAGGCGAGCGGAAGGCGACGACGATGACAACGTGCTTGTCCGGAGCGGCACAGGGACATGCCTGGGAGGATGGTCGTGTCTTCGCCGCGGTCCGCCATCGACTCATACTGACTGGCCTTGACCTTCTGGCGGTCTGCGGAGGGACGAGTCACTTACACGGCCACACACTTGACCGTCTTTTGCCGAGAATCCCGTACGTGTACGTAGTAAGCGACGGGACGTTGTCCGATCTGATATGTGGGTTGGTCGGCGGAGGCGCGGCCGGTGTGACGAACGCAAGGAGGGAATATGCTGGTCGACTTGCGTGATGTTCGCTCTTGGATTGTACTGCGCCGATCGGGCCATCTTGTGAACCCTGATGGACCGGGCAATGGCGTGAGCTGGTGTGCTGCTTCTTCTGGCGACGAGTCAAGGCACGTCCGGATCGTTTCCAGATATGAGACATGACACGGTCTGTTTGCACGTAGTATATCATGTGTTTGACGGGAAGCAAGAAATCAGTCCACTTAGACGCGAATGTCGCACAGCGTCCGTCCGGAAAGGCATGGTCGTGCCGTTTCCGGGAAGATGTGCTTCTCGCAGCGCCGGCGTGCGCTGTCGTATTCCGGCGGCTAAAGTACTACCTGCGGCCGCCGTCACGCGCAGGCATGTCACCGGCTCATTGCTCGTCTGGGTACGGAGTAGTGTACGGAGTACTACGTAGCAGTCCAGGGAGGGGCCGGCTCCGGCAGACAGAAAGCGGGCAATGCAAATACGAAGAGCCCGAGATATATTACCAGGTCCTTGGTGTTTGAGAACTGAGCACTCGACGTCCTGTGACCGTGTCCCAGCCGCTCGGAGTAATACTGCGAGCTAGTTCGCAGCTAGTCGCGTCAGACAAAGGCTCTATCCGTCCGGCGAGACAGTTCGCGCAGGGCCCCTGACTCGTGCCGTACGCAGTATGTCGGTGCGCGTACGTAGTACGAGCACGGCGCACGAACGGGAGACGGACCCGGTGGAGCGGCGATGTTGGTGACTCGGCCGGCCGGGAGGACGGGCGGCGCAGCCCTCGCGACGGGATCAGCCAGGCCAACAATGGACAAGCAACAGGATCAAGCCACCAGCCTCTCCCAAGGGGGAGGCGTGGGAGGGCAACCCCCCATCCCCACCCGCAGGCAGGGGTGAGGGGCATGTGCATCTCGGGGGACCCGCGTGGGTGGGCAGGGCTATTTTGAATCGCGCGCGGGCATAACAGCTGCGGAATCGACCATGAGATCGGGGAGGCCGGGAGGGCTGCTGATGCCATCCCGCGATTCCTCCTGCACGCTCGACGATCTGCTCACCCGGGAGCAGCGGCAAGGGGGTGCAGCGGGAGGGTTGCAACTACAGGGCGCGCCAGGACAGCACGTAAAATTTTCTCACGCGAAGGAACCTACCTCATCTGCCTGTTTCGCAGAGGGTTTGCTACGCTGGGACTGGCCGGGGCGCCAGCAACGGAGCGCATTGGACGCGGGCCCGGCCACCTCGCCGTGCAGTTGTCCACGCAGCGGCAACGCGCAGCGCAGCAGCCCAATCAGGACCGGCAGCGAGGCGTGCAGCGAAAGAGCCCAGCGTGGCCGTAAATTAATAATAAAGGGCCAGCGCCGGACGTCCACTGTCTGAGGTATGTAGCGGTAGCGGTAACTGTAGCAGCAGCAGCCCACACGGCGCGCCAGTGGCACACTTCAAAGGTGCCAGCAAAAGTTCCGGCCCCAAGACCAGAAGACTCAGGCTCCGGCGGGGCCCTCCCTCCCTCCCTCCCACTGGCCCGGGGCCACGTTTTTGCGCTCCCTCCAAGGGCCTTTTGGGTTCTTTTGGCGGGCTTGGTACGGAGCACGCGAACGCGATGGGAGGCTGCGGTTCCGTTTTGTTCATGCGCGCGTCGGACGTTGCCAGGAGACAATGGGACAATTGCAAGGTCTTTTTGCTGCGCTGCGCAGCGTTTCGGGGCCCTGACCCGTCAGGAAGGCGGGACGTTTGCCTGCCAGTCGTCCTGTCCTGCAAAAGGTTCCTTCCGTTCGCTGGCAAAGGGTCCTGCGACAAAGTACCTTGCCTACCGTGCCTTTCCTCACCTGGCCCCGTTTACGTACTCCGTAGTAGTACGCCGGACTCTCTCGTAGGAAAGAGCAGCAGCACGTGCAGGCATCACCGCTGCCCTTTGCCCTCCCCTCAGCATCGTCAACTCTGCTCGAGATGCCGATGCCGAGGGACAGACTCTCGTCTATCTGACACATACAGGCACGAGAACCAGCTCTTGCACAGCTGCTGCTCTTGCCAGATTCGCCAGGCGCCGACGGCTCACACAAGGTGCACACAGCAGCTCCGTTGCATCCGCCAGCGGTTCCCTCCAGTCCCACACACCCCCCCGTGTCTTACGCCGCCCTTGTCGCCCTCTACTGGCGTGCCACCTACCAGCTAGGGCCTAGCGCATCGCCAGAGCCGGCCATCACGGCGTCGGGGGACGTTTGGATGGAGGGCGCAGGCACCGTTTCTCCCCCCCCCGAAGGGCGGCCTTGCGTGGCCCATCAGTGGGAACTTTTCGCCCTGTGCGAATGACGATGGGCGAGCGGCCGATTCGGGGGTGGAACCGCGCCGACGGTCGTGCCACACGCCCCCCGGTCACGGCATTGCACTGTTTCGTGTGTGCGGGTTGGGAGCGAGAGAATGCCATGGCAGACGCTTCGCCATGTCTCTGCCCTGTGTCGGGTTCCAGAACCGTTGCGCCGCGCTTCGATGACCGCCGCCGCCAAGTCCACGGCCAACCGTTCCCCTTCTGAGGCTCCTCACCCTTTGCTGACGAATTCCGCCACTCCCAAAGTCGACTACGACGTCTCCGATCTGCCTGCGCCTCCGCGGCCGCCCTCCGTCACCGCATGAAACCGTGAATAACGCCGCCCGTCAACGTCGCGGATATAGCGGACTACCCTCACACTGGTCGCCCAAGCAGAAGAAGCTTTCTGGCGCCACGCTGAACCGGACCCGGGTGATCGTACCCGTCTACGAGGCTCTTCCACTCGCCCTTCCACCGCGTCTTCGCCTGCCTGCTTGGGGGCGACCGCTCACGAGCCAGCTGGTCCGACCTCAGTACCAGTCCGACGCACACGCCCTTTTGCGATTGAAGGCAACTTATTGAGGCTCCTGGACACCCTGGTCTGTGGTGTTTGAGCTCCACAGCTGGCGTCACCTGGGATCGTCAAGCGCTGCGAGTAATCCGTCGGCGGCGACGGTCCAGCACAACGCCGGCAACAAGCCCGACCCAGTCCGAGCGATTGTCCGTCTGCTTGCCTGCCTGCCTTCTGCTCATATTCACACTCTGTCGTCGTCTACGCACCCCCCTCCCCCCCGGTAGCTTACAGCAGGGCGGGATTTCTCCATCTGCCGTTGCGGCGCCGCGCCTCCCGCTTTCATCATCCAGCACTGGACTTTCGCTCACTCACTCTCCAAAACCGCGGACGTCTCCATCCTACATACCTGCTACCACTCCCCACCCCGACCCAGCGACTGCAACTTGCTTGCTTTCGTAGCCGGCCGGCGACACCTTATTTTGCGGATGCTTGGAGCCTCTACCCGACGCCGTGCCCACCCTTGACCCAAAACTCCTGTGGGTTCCATCGGGACTAGCAAAAGAGCCTCCGCAGTCCGCACTGCAACCACGTCCCCCTGGGTCACCCAGACACCCCCATTGCCAGCTCTCTCGGATCCCGGGTCCTTGCTCTCTCTCCTTCATCCCCAGGACTCGCCCTCTCCCATCGACCCATCATGCTGTGAAGCGGGTCGTTATGAGTAAAGACTTCGCCCTGGCTCCATCTACGGGGACTGCTGTTGGAAGAGGGTTTGTCTCGAGTTACACGCCCCGGCGTTAGCTGTCAGACGGCTCTCATCGTCTGCCGCTCCCGTCACATCTGGCTGTGCCTGCCTCGACCGAGGCGGCACATATAAGCCGTCCGTCCCCATGGACCCCCGCGACGCCTCACCCGGAGATGGACAATCATCACCCACAGCTGCGCCGCCTCTCCGGCGGCGTTACTCAATGGAGGAGGACATGTACTACAAGCGCATCATGACCGTCCCGCAACGTCGCCCATCACAACCGCCACCGTACCAACCCAGCTCAAGGGACCCCGAAGGAGATGACCAGAGCCCAGGAGCGGAACGGAAGGCGAGGAAGGGAAAGGAAGCCGCCACTCCCTGGCGAGGAAGCGTCTACAGCGAGGATGACGAACAGTACGCCGAGTCACTGCCGGGTTACCAAAACTCCGTCAGCATCGAGGGCGTATTCTCTAAGAAGCATGAGATTGAGAACACGACCAGGAGGGCCGAGGACCGTCACTGGCACACCGTCTTCGTCACTCTCAACGGAACTGCTCTCAACGTGTACAACGTGAAGAAGGACTGGGGATGGGGCAAGTCACGAGATGGGCCGACGATCTGCCCTGACAACCCCCCGTGGGTCAAGAAAGCAAAACTGGAGAAGAGTTACAGCCTCCTGCATGCTGACGCCGGCATTGCTGCAGATTACAGCAAGTAAGTAACCAGAACACCTGGGTTGCAGGCCCCCTCCGCCTTTGCTCCATCGGCCTCGGACCTGGCTGAACGTCTGGAGCACTGGCGGTTGGGCTCGTGGCCGGACAGCTTGCCGAGACTTGGATGCTGACAGTTCATCAGGCGTCGCTATGTCATCAGAGTACGGGCCGAGACGGACCAGTTCCTTCTGTCCTGCGTCGAACTGAGCACCTTTGTCAAGTGGCTCGAGTGCCTCTTTGCGGCCATCGACGTCGCAGCTCCCATCGATGACCGGGACTTTCCTCGTGACATGTCCATTCCTCGTGTCCAGCGGATTCGCTGGTACCAGGGCCAGTCTCCGGCGCTTCCCGGCTTCGCGGTTGCGGCAGGCACGGAAGTCGAAGGCCAGCCGGCGACGGAAGGCTTTGCCGCAGAGTCTTTAGTAACGGAATCATCAGCACAAGCGTCTGAGGAAAGGCCCGAGCCTGAACCCGCATCGTCGCAAGGGGCGGCTTCACAACCGCGTCCTCAACCCTCGCCATTGGCACCTGGACGCGTCACCCAGACCCCGTCCACCGAGGCGTCTGCAGGCCCCCCGCGCATCGAACCACCCCGTCGCATGAGCACGACGACGTACCCCAACTCATCCGTTGACCCGTACACGGGCAAATGGTTTCCAGAGCACAAGTGGTCGAGTGCGCACGACCTGCTGTACGCCAAGTTGTGTTACAGCAACCTTCTCTTCAGGAGCCCTCGCAAGTCCAACTACATCATCAGCAAGGGCAAGCAGTGGTTCGTGGACTGGGGGACCGGCAGGATGGTCCGGGTTCTGCCGCCGACCTACGGAGAAATCGACTACTTCGGACCATGGCAGGTCATTCATACCGAAAACTCGAGAATTTAAGAGAGCTTCGTGTTGCTGGAGCCGACACAAACAAGGTTGCCACGAGGAATCACGTTGTGCGACGTCCCTGCGGGTGGACCTGCAGGAGGAGCGCTGCGGCGCTCTTCTCACGATGCTGCCATCAGCGAGATGGATTTACGATCGGAGATACCCCCTTGAGCAACTCGAAAAGGAGCATTGCAAAATTGAGCAGGACGCCACGTCCTCGCTCGTAAACCTTGATATGAGGTTTCGACTTGCGGTTACGCTAACGGATTGGCTAACCCCCAACCACGGACTTACGCTGCATATCCTTGCGGCCGGGCCGTCGGATCCCACGAGCAGCACACAGGCTCGTCGTGGGCAACGAGCGGCGCGTCCCACCAAGGGCCCCCAAAAGGGCCCCCAAAAACGCATTTAACCAGGGTGCATATGGTGCGGCGCTTTCATGAGAGCATTATCATTGTATACATTTGGCGGCGGGAGCGACATTCATGGATGGAGTTTTGAGCGTGCGCGGGCACGCTCCCTGGTTTCTGTTATTTCCCTCGGGCAATTTCCGTCGTCGCCGATTTGGAACGATTGTTTCCGTGACGGTCGGACGGAGGAGGGCCCTCGTATATGTAGGTTCTGGCCGACCTGGCGTGTCGGCTGTACATGGCACTGAATCGATGCGCATCGCGACATGCCAAGCATCGAAATTAAGCATCTTTCATGAGCGACCGAGCGAGCGAGTGACTGAGTGACCTGAGATGCTCAGCTAAAGCAAGCCTAAAATAGGGGGTATCATTTCCGCGCCGTGAGCGTCCCAGCTCCAACTCCTTGATATAATCAATCCCCCCCCCCGTATTTGTCATTCCGCAGCGCGGGAAGACGGCAAAAAGACCCATCAGGCGCCATGTAACGCGCGCAACGTGACCAGCCCAAACAAGCCGGCCCGGCCGTGACCAGGCGCCATGCACGCATGCAACGTGACCCGCGCAGAGAGCGACGAGAAGCACAACCCATCCCATCCCATCCCATCCCATTCTCCATCCCAATCCAGAAAGAGAGGCTCCCCTCCTCCTCCGCTTCTCTCCCCCTCACAGGCCCGCGGCGCGCGACTCGTCGGCGAGCTGGGCGGCGACCTGGCCGAGGGCGGCGTTGGCGCCGCGGACGTCGTCGACGGCCGTCTCGAGGCGGTCGAGCAGGGCGGCGATGTCGGCGCGCTGGGCGCGGACGTGCTCGGCGAGGCGGGCGTTCTGCGCCTGCGCCGTCTGCAGCCGCGCGTTGAGCTGGGAGCGGTGCGGCGCGAGCGCGGGGGCGAGGTGCGCGGCGAGGAGGTCCGAGGGGGGGAGCAGGTGCGGCCTGTTTTTTTTTTCTTTCGTGTCAGCGTCTCTCTTCGTCTCTCTCTGCTTGCTGATGGGGTGGTTCCTGAAGCCCATCGTTGGGACTTGGGGGAGGGCACACGTACGGCGTGGGCTCGGGCGCGTCGTCGCCGGCGGCCGCACGCCGGTCGGCGGCGGCGGCGGCGAGGCCCTCGAGCTCGTTGAGCTTGGGGACGACGTTCCTCGCGGCGAGGATGTTGTCAAACTCCTTCTGCACCAGCGCCACCACGGCTTGTCAGCAACAAAAACCCATAAACAAAAAAGGTGTCGGAGCCCCATTCCGTTCCCCCCAACCCGTCCAGCAGATACACGCAGACGGGGCGGGCAGGCGGGAAGGCGGGCAGGGGGAGGGCAAGAAAGAAAAACGCACCTCGCACTTCTCGCCCAGCTTCTCCACCATCTGCGCCTGGACCTGCCGCAGGACGCCCTCGGCGCGCGCCGCGACCGTCGGGTAGCAGCCGGCGAAGTTGTCCCAGGCGGCGACCTTTGCGAGCGCGTGGTGCAGCGCCTCGCCGTAGAGCTGCTGGAGGCGCGCGGCGCGCGGGCCGGGCGTGGCGGGCGTGTGGCGCGCGGGCAGCGGCGACGAGGCGGGCGATGCTTCGTCCTGCTGCCCTTGTCGCGGTTCGTCCTGTTGTCCCTGTCGTGATTCTTCTTGTGCCGGTTGCTGCGCTTCTGGTTCGGATGCTGCTGCTGTTGCTGCTGTGGTGGGAGTCGGTTCGGGGTGTGCCTGGGCGTCGGGCACGGGCGCGTCGTCGCCGCGCGTTTCCGTCGCCATTGTGACGCGGCTGGAGCCTCCGCAGTCGCCCTCAAGGTACGCGATGTGCCGTCGTTGCAAGCTCACTCGTCTGCGGTTCGAGCCGGCCTGGTTTGCGGGAGACGCGCCGGCGCAGGCAAGGCGGCACCGCGGGGCAGGAGACGCGACCGCGGGGAGGAAGCGCGCGCACGTGACGACCGCAATGATGATGCGAGAACTCGAAATAGTTCAAGCAAAACCACTCACGGCAAAGGGGGCGCGAGAGGTCCAAGCTTTGGGAGCAGGTGATTGTGAGTGAGTGAATTGAGCTCGTGGGGAAAAAGTGACAAATGAATTGTGTTCGAGCCGACGGGGCCTGTGCTGCCCGTGCTGTCTGTCCATGTAATCTGTGCCTACATCTGCCACCGTCTGAGCGGCATGCTCTGGCACCGTCAAGGGCACAACGGCAGCGTGTCCAGGCCCTGCCTCGTATCCGCCGCACCGTATCCAAAGTCTAAAGGGTATCGTTCCCGAAGCCAAAGCCCCCCCTTCCCTCCCGTCATCCATCTACCAGGTGTCCCGCCGCCGCCGCGCTCTAGTTGGCCGTGAGTATCGCCGCGGCGTCCGCCGCCGCGAGGTTGTCCGTCTTGCCGCCGTCCCTGCGCAGCCTCTCCTTCTCCTTCCTGCGCCGGTCCGCCTCCTTCTTCTTCTGCTGGCGCAGGTACGTCGCGTACCGCAGCACGCCCAGCGTCACGACGGCCATGAAGATGATGCCCAGCACCGACCGCCGGATCAGGATCCACCGCACGCCCTCGATCTCCGACTTGCTGTCGCTGCTGAGCATGATGCTCATCTTGTAGTTGATCTTCTGGATCTGCCCACCGAGTTAGCACGAGGAAACGCCAGTGGGGGCAGCGTCCGTCGACGTACCGCGCTCTCGGCGGCCTTCTGCTCTTCTCGCACCGCCATCTTCCTGTCGTTGAACATGCCGCGCACGTTGTCCGTCAGCGTCAGCAGCTCCTGGTTGAGCGACTGCGTCAGGATGTCCACCTCGTGCTGCAGGTGCGTCCGCTGCTGCCGCATCTGCTCGTCCCGCAGCCGGCGGTTGTTCATGATCTCCGTCGCCAGCTCCGAGCACGCCGCCTTGAAGAGGTACGCCTCCTGCGACGTCGAACGCGTCAGCGCTCGAAAAAAATCCCGTGGGAAACCGGCTGGGCGCTGGGGGGACTCACATTCTCCACGTTGCTCTTGCTCACGAGGCTCTGCTGGGCCACGTCCAGGTTCTGCGCCAGCAGCGCGCGGATGGCCTTCATGGCCGTCGTCGCGTGCTCCTGCGAGTAGCCGCCGTCCTGCAGCTGCTTGACGAGGGAGTAGCTGTCGAAGTGGTGCACGTACGGCGGCGGCGACATTTGCGGGTGGTGCTGCTGCTTCGCTTCCTGCTCGGGGTTCCGCATGTGCAGCACCGCCTCGAGGGGGCCGCCCGGTCTCGTCTCTTTCCTCATCTGCCGGAGCCGCTCATCCTCCTCTTGGCTGGCCTTGTCCGACTCGGTCGCTTCCTTGGAGGGCGCGTCGGAGAGCGGCTCGCCCGTGTTCGACGGCGGCTTCAGGTCCGTCTCGGTAGGCTCCTCGGGCCTAGGCGTGGACTGCGACCTCTCCTCTGGAGCCACGTTCGGCTCCGCCGCGCCCTTCTTCCCTGCCCGAGCTGCCTCGAGCCTGTCCAGCAAGGGCTCGACGTCCTCCTGCTTGGCCAGCGGCAGCGCGCCCTGCGCCGCCTGCGACAGCTGTCCCTGCTGCGGCTCCCAGGAGCCTGGCTCGACGGCCTTTCCGACCCGCGGCGCGAACGAGCTCTTGGCCCTCCTCGCCGCCGTCCATCCTCGGCTCGGCGCGCCGGCCGCACCCGCCGGCCTCGCCGCCCTCAGCAGCTGCGGGTACAAGAATGTGAGTGGTCGGGCCGCGGGCATGGTCTCTGCAGTGCTACCGGTTCGGCGGCTTCATCGGCGGGGACGCTTGTCGTGTGTCGGGTCGTATCAGTAGACGGTTGCTGCAGCTCGAGGGAGGTTGTCGATGTTGGGGAGCGGGCAAGGAGGGAGGGCGTGTGGTGGAATTGCTGCTATTCCGTTACGTACATCATACCCGCGACTCTCAAGGGTAGCGTCGGATCAGGGTGCGATGTCGCTGCGCTGCTAATGAGTGTTTGGGGCAATGCGGGGACCTGGCCTGGCCTCGTCGGTACCTGCGCCGTCCGCGGCACGCGTCGCCCGAGAGCCGGCGTTTTACCGTCGTGAGCACGAGGCGCCTCAACTCACCTCACCCACCCATGCCACCCCCTCGTCTCCCTCTTCATCTGCCGCCCGGCAGTTGTTCTTGGGTCCGGCTTTCACTCACGACGTGCACCTCACCTCGCCGGGACAAGAAGCATCGAGCACGGAATACCTCGCTGAATGTAGATTTCCCCCCCTGTCTAAGCCTTCCACAAGCATTCCCTACCTAGACCAGGGCGTTCCATCTCCCTCGCTGCCAATATGAATACATCCTCCAACCCTCGCGCCCATAACCCGCTGTGCCCAATACCAGTCTTGTTCCCGTTCAGCCTTCCGCGCGTTCGCTTCATGCCGTGAACGCTGGCCTCCGAACTAAGCAACAAGGGCCAAAAGCACAAATCAACCCGAGGAACCAACCCAAAGAGCTTCCCAAAACTAAAAACAACACTCGTTTCCCAAGTCCAATTTTGTGTGTTTCGTGAACCCCCAAAAAGATAACCATGAGAGGAGAGGAGAGTCCGTTGCAAGGCTTCGATACGCCCATCTCGAGGCTATCGAGTGCCGTGCCCTGGGCCGGAATTTCACCTCCTCCCTCATGCCATGTATTATAGTAATGTATCAGTATGCCGTATATGTTGCCAGCCAAGTTTTGTCGTGGCTGGACATTATCTATAGTGCTCTCGCGCCGTTCTGTTGTGCGTGCGAGCCTGTCCAGGTCTGTTCCACGCGGGGGGGAAGGGGGTCGAAGTCGTCATCATAATACAAATGCGAGAAGGAACGGCCGATTCGATACAGGGATTGCGCCTGTCGAGGGGCGGCGGCAGCCTCTACGCCTCCGCTTCCTGAACCTTGGGCCTCATGCCTTCATCGGCGGCTTTTAAAGTCGTGTCGGACACGTCGTCGCTGGGAATGCCGACGGCGCTCGCATGTGTGCTGGGAGGGCTGCTGCTCTGGGGGCTGTTGGTCTCGTGCGTCAGAAGGGGGGTGGCCACAGCCGAGCTGGCGTCGGCATGAGACGGGGCCGCCTCGCCCTTTGCGCTGAGACCGAGGAGCTTCTCCAATGCCTGGAGTTGTCTGGTGGCACCGTTCTTCTTGAGGGTGAAGAACTGAGGCTTGATGTCTTCCACCAGCGTCTCCCTCTCGGCGCCGTGGAGCTGGCCTAGCAATTTCTCTGTAGTCAGTTAGCATCGGCGGCCGGTTTGCCATGTCTGGGGCGTCGTCGTTGTGCGCTTACGAATCACGTAGTTTCCGTACTGGTCTCGCATCATCTGCTGCAGCGGGCAGGTGCCATCGCTGCCAGCCGTGGTGAGCTGTTCCCGCACGCTGGTCCGCTGCTCCGGCGAGCCGTACTCGATGCACTTCTCGACAACGTTGGACGCGAACTTGTGCTTCGACAGCGTGAGAAGTTGGGCCATGACGAGCTCAATCATCCGCTGACGGTCGTCTGGCTTGCCGTTCTGGATCACGTGTTGCGCAACGTAGTTGCCGTACTGATCCGTGATCAGTATCTGCGCCGACGCGTGCAGTTCGTTCATGAGCTCTGCCTTGTCCGCCTCCGTCCCATGTTCCAACATCCGCTGAATGACCCGGCACCCATAAGCATGCGAGGCCAGGCCCGTCACCTGTCCGCGCACGGCATTCAGGATGAAGTCGATGTACTGCCGCGGCACCAACTCGATGATCTTCTGGACGACGTGGTTGCCGTTCTGGTCCCTGATGACCCTAAGGATCTCGGGCTCCAGCTCCCTCGTCAGCTCAGCCTGCTGTTCCACCAGCACATGCTCGAGAGCCTTTTGCACCACGCGGCAGGCATAGACCTGGACCGACAGATCCACCACCTTGCCTCTCATCTTCTCCGCCAAAAGCTTCTTCTGGACCTGGTTGCCGTGCTCAAAGAACTTCTGCACAACGTAGTTGCCGAAAACATCCTTCATCAGCTGGATGGCGTTGGGCTCGATTTCCCGGAAGACTTGCTCCTTCTCATCGCTGTTGGCGGTTTCGAGCTTCTGTTGAATAAACCTGGACCCATGCTGATCGCCGCTGAACTCGACCACGTAGCTGTAGATGTCCTTCAGCTCGTACCGCTTGCTGGATTTGTTGCTCATGCGGAACTCGTCGAGGAGCGCGCTCCTCATGCCCTTTCCTGGATCCTGGTCCCTCGACGGCCTGACGGGGGGGATGCCAGCCCCCAGCGGGTATCCGGCCTGCATCGCGTGAAGACCGTAGCTGGCCATCATGGGGTGGTGACGAAAGGTTGGGTTGTAGGGATCAAAGAAGCCGGTGGGGTATTGTGCTGGGAGATTGGCGTACGTGTACTGGTTGTGGAAGAAGGCAGGGTGAAAGTTGGCGGGATGTTGGGCGGGGGTCCGCCGTTCGACGTCGGCAGCCCTTGGGCCACGAGACGAAGGCCTACCGGCCCAGTCGTCCGGACTGTGCTGATACGCCCGCGGGCTGTTGTTGGACTCGAGGCGGTAGCCCGGCCCCGGCGAGACCTTATCAGCCGAAGGCCGCTTCATGGCAGCGTATTGCGCTGCCAGGGCATCCGCGTTGAAGTCCATGCCGCCCGCGTATCTCGGTCCGCTGCCTTCACCCATCCACGGTTGCGACCCCGGATTGAACTGAAAAGGCTGCTGCTGTGCCGAGTTGAACGAGTTGCCGTTAGAGGATCCGTCCAGGCCCAGCCGGCTGCCGAACTGCATCGAGACCTCATCGTCGATCTGCTTGTTGAGCTGAAACGCTCGGTGGTTGTGGTTCACGCTCTGCGTCGCGTAGGAAGCGGCATGGCTATTCGTTTGCCTCTGAGAGTGCATCGAGGCGCTCGGGGTGTGGCCGGCGCGGTAGAGCTCCTGGAAGGCGGGCGAGCCTTGAGACTGCCGAGACGGGGGCATCGAAGAGTCACGAGGCTGCGAGTAGCCGGTGAGCGAGTCCATGTACGCATTCGAGTCCTGGACATTCCGCTTCTGCGACGAAAAGGCGGTGCCGTAACCATTGGGGTCTTCAATGATGGACTTGCCGCCGAGACTGCCCTTCTTGATGCCGATTGGCTGGCTATCGTAGAAGCCGGTGCCGTTGGACAAGGCTGCGTCTCGGGTTCGGTTCGGGGAAGTGCTGACAGAGCGGCCGGGACGGTCGGTGTTCCAGGGGTTCGAGCTCGAGGCCCAGACGTCGGCCTCAGAGTTTGCGTTGAGGGCGCTGGAGCCAACGTGGCTCTCGTCGGCGTCTGCGGAGCGTGAGCACGCGCCGACGCGAGACCACATGACGAGGGCCGGGGCGCACGACGTACCTTTATTGCCGATGGACCTCTCGCGCGCGTTGGAGAGGGACGAGGTCCAGATGTTCTTGTTCGGATAGAGGAAGCCGGAGCCCATTGGCTGCTGGGGCTTGTCGCCTGAAGCGGGCGACATGGTGGTGAAGTTGGGCAGCACCCTGGGGCGGGTCTGGGAAGAAATCAAAACTCGAAGTTAGCGGCGCAGGAGAAAACGAGAGGGCGCGAGGGAGCGAGGGCGCGAGGGAGCGAGCGACAAGTGACGATGAAGACGAAGCCCGGCGTCGTGCCAGCCTGTGGTGACAAAACCAAGATGGAAAGAATGCAGGGCAGGCAGCGCAGCGGCAGCGCAGGGAGTGGGGAACCCGGCCCCGTTTCTGGCCTGTGCTGGCCTGTGCTGGCCTGTGCTGGCCTGTGCTGGCCTGTGCTGGCCTGAGAGGACTGGAGACGGGACGTGGGCGAGCCAGGCCAGGCAAGCCTCCTGCCGCGTGCGCTAGCTTGGCGTGTGCGACCTTTGAGACACGCCCTCGAGCCCCCTCTGACGTCGGGGCCGCCGCGCCAGCTGCTGAGCAGGCAATGCGGCGAGCGGTGCTGGCGGGAGGGAGAAGGGCGAGGGTGATCAAACACGACGGACGACGACAGGAAAAAGCGTGCAGCAGCAACTCACCATGGTGCTAATTGGGGCCGTCGCCATTGCGGCCGGGATGCAGGCAGGGCCTGGGGGCTTGCGGTGCTATAAGCCGCAGGCGGCACGGAATCTTCCACCCCAAGGTTCGCGGTAGGGGCCGAATAGAGTTCGCGCGTGCGAGGCAGACGGGACGAGGGGCTGCGGCGTCGCGGTGCAATTAGTGGCGTTCAAGGCCCGGCTGGGGATACGAGGCGGCGGGCGTCGGCTCGCTTGGTCGCCCAACGGCCGTCACCAACCTGCACGGGTGCGCACAGCTGTCTACGAGGCAAGGCGGGCTCTCGGAGCGGCAGAGGAGCGACGCGGGCCTGCAACTGGCGAGCGTCAGCCAGCGTGCAAGCGGAAGAGGGCAGCGACGAGAAGCGGCACGCGAGGCAGCGCAGCCAGGCCAGGGTCGCCAGCAGGCGCGCTAGGCACTCGGCGAGGGCGGAAACTGGGGAGGAGGCAAAAAACCGGGGCGGCGGCCGGCTCTGGCTGGTAAGGCTGATGGCCAACACTGACCAGGGGGCCGGGGGCCGCCTCGAGGTGGTGGGTGTGTGCCGGCGTACCAGCCCGAGGGCCACTCTTGAGACGGACCTGAAGCTTCTTCGGAAGGGTGCTCACCGACTGGACAAGGTTTCGGTGCTCAACGCCCGGCAGAGAGCAGGTTTCCAATCTCTCGGCTGACTCGACGCGTCGCGATACCGACAGACAGCTGCTCGCGTCGTCGATCGTGCTATGTGCTGTGTGCTGTGTCTGTGTTCACAGGGTGCCGATGGTAATAGAAGCCGGCTCGAGTAGGTACACGCAGTATCAGACGGCATGTACAGGCGCTTTCTTTTTTTTCTTTTTTCTTTCGGTCCCGGAAGAGCAATCAGCGCACCAACGATGGGTTTGGTTTCGGCGACGTATTATTATGTGACAGGCGGCGCGGGACAAGTGAAGATGGGACAGCCGATATGTCCACTATGTTGAGAGAAGAAGGAGAAATGAAGGAGCCGCGAAGAGGGAATGGGGGCGCGCAGGCCAGATAGATGTAGTAGCTCTAGCTCGACGCAGGGCAGCCACGGAAACGCGGCTCAGAGATTGGGGCCCGGAATGTGCGTGGAGTGAAGCCTCTCAGGGCCCAGGGGTAATATGCGAGAGGAATGACGGGCGAGACAGGCCTGTCGAGCCCAAGGGAGGGAGACAAAGCGATGGGGGAGAAGCGGAGGATACGGGGCGCAGACGAAGGGGTGGGAAAAAAAGTAAGTGGCCGAGCAGAACAGACGGGGTTAAAGAGGAGCCGGAGCGAGGCAGGAGGGCGACGAGGGAGGACGAGGAAGAGCTCGCGTGAGCCCGCACTGGATCTGACGGAGCTGTGGGCGCACACGACAGCGCAAGGGTGCCACGAGGAGGCGGGTGCGGGCGAGCGAGCGAGAGAGAGAGAGAGTAATAAAAAAAAAAAAAGAGGTCGAGAGTGAGGGGAGGGAAAGGCGGGACGGGCAGAACGGAGAGCCACGACAATTGTTCTTATGCTCGCGCGGAAGCACGCTTACGGGCGAAGAGAGTTTCGGACGTCGAGGCCGGAGGCTGGAGGCTGGAGGCTGAAGGCCCGGCGCCCGTCTCGCGCGAGGCGCAATGCGCAGGCACAGGCACGGCGCACGTCGAGCAAACCTAAACGAAACGGACCTGGAAACCCCCAACAGAGCGCGAGCGCGCGCGCGCGCGCATGCACGAAGCGGCCGCGGCGAGGGGAGCGGCCGGCCTCTCGAGGTGGCACACTGGTGTGTGTGTGCGTGTGCCTGTGCGTCCAGACTCGTCCCCAAAGGCGCCCCAAAGGCGCCCCAAAGGCTAGAATCTACCTTGATGTAGAGTACCTGAGGTAGGAACGGCAGCGGACACGATAGGTACTTGGCGGATGGCATATGCACGAAAGAATTGGAAGCGTCGCGGCCGTGCAGGCAATTACTACCCACGTACGGGGGCAATATGGCGAGGTGCTGCGCTCCCTCACCCTCCTCGCCCTCAACCTTCTCACCCTAACCACTCCCGCTGCCAACCACCACGCCAACCCACCTCATGCAGGTCACGCGTGGGTGGAACCTGTGCCGCCCCGGGCTCTAGAGTGCTAGAGCAAGCAACCTTGCCTATCTTGCCTCCGATGCGCCTCAAGCCACCGAGCTTCTTCTACGTTGGTATACACGTACAAGCTACGCCAGCAGCCTCTCTCGGAGCGCTCCCGGGTGCCGCCAAACTCGCGCGCGCGCTCTTCGCCTTCGCTCGGCTCGGCGAGCCTGGCTGTAATATCGCGCGCCGCCGTCGGCTGCCGTGCTCGTAGACGCCGAGGGGGCAGAAGGCCAAGCTTCATCTCCACCCCCAATATCACCATCACATCCATCGACGGCCCCTTGGCTTGACAGCCGACCCAACGCTGCGCCCACCAACATGCTGGGCTTGCCGTCGACTCCGGCAGCCCTTGCTTTGCTGCTGGAGCCTCGCACCGCGGCAGAGAGAGACACTCGCACGCCGCACGGCGTCGCTTGCTTCCTTGCGCCCCCTCGCCTCTCTCGGTGCGTCACGCCCGCGGACCAGCACGAGTACTCCGTACGCGACTACCTATCCAACTATCACGGCGCGCATCCTGTCTCTGCCTCTCGGGGCTAGCTAGCTCCCTGTGTCAGGGGAGAGCCCACGAGTATCTTGACGAGCGTGCCGTGCGTCCAGGTGCCCTCAGGTCGCCCCCAGCCGGACGCCTCCCTCCGGCCACGCTCCAGTGCTTGACGGGCTCTTGCTTCTGGGTTTGTCCGTCAACGCCCCCATCTTTGGCCCCGTCCATCTGCCGGGCGCGCCGGCCATTTTTGCTTTTCCCTGCCTGTGCTTCATCAGACCCCAACATCGACCGCCCATCCGGAGCACAAAGCGGTCCGTACCACATGCGTACCAAGCCAAGCCAAGCACAAGTACCGCCTATCTGATCAATTCGCGTGTGCAGCACGACCCGCATCTAACCGCTCCTGGCACTCCTCAGCACGCGTGTCTCACCCCGGCCGTGCCCCTGCCCACCACCTCATGTTACCCTGTTGGACGAAGCGAAAGGGCGAAACAAAGATGCGATTTCCCGCCCTCGATGGCCCGCCCTTCGGGCCTGTCCATGTTTATTAGCCCCTCGTCGCCCTCGAGGTCCTGGCGGCAATGCTCGATCGATAGTTGACCCGTTTGCCTCCTCCGCGGGTCCCGCCCTCATCGCTACTCGAAACGAGCATAGCCTTGATCGGCCTGGTGCAATGGCCGGGCAATGGGCCGGGGACCTGAAGCGCAAGTGTGCTTCCAGGCGACGGCGGCAGAAGCAGCCAGTCCGTGAAGGGCTATGACATGTGCCACCTGCTCAGGTACCCAATGTCGGGGGCAGTCCCCCCCAAGGCGCGTGGTATCATCAGGCGATGCCTTCGTCTAATTGCAAGCGACATGGTCACAGACAGGAAGACGACTAATGCCAGCCGTCACCGAGAGGCATGGCATTCGCCGACGGAGCACAGGCCATCTCCAAACACCGTGAGCGTCCCGGCCCGTGGAACGCGTAGATTGCCAGAGTCGCCACTCCCGCAGCCAGACACGGGCCGTCTGGAATGCTCAACCGCATCGCTGTCTACGAGCCCAACGCTTCACTTGCGGCCCGACTCAGACTCGTCGTGCCATCCTGACGTCGTGTCATGCCTGATGACCAACCCATCCTCGCTTTCAAGAGAGCGTACTGAGTACGGAGTACCGAGTACGGAGTAGATCTGGCCAGACTAGAGTCTTTGGGAAGATGCTGAGGTGCACAATATGCCAGAGGGGAGGGCACGATGAGACCTGAAGGACTGTCTGCACCGCTGAATACCTGCCGGCCGACCCTGCAAGATGGCAGTCACTTTTCGGCCAATGACTTCGCGCTCAGTCCAGCCCGTACGCTAGCCGCAGTCGCGGTCTTTCATGAGCGCTGTGTGCACACCGTAAGTGTTATCATGCCCCATCTCAACGGCTTGTCTCTCTGCTTCCCGCGCTGTTCTGTCCGTTTAGTTCTAGACCGTTTGTCCACTAGGCCCATTTCACCAACTCGCCACCGTCAGCCAAACAGTCCTGCTGCAGTTTGCGATGTAGCATCGTTGCGCAGTCTTAGACAGCTGTTCGCGGGGCTTTTACCTGGCAGCCGCATACCACGACATGCACGAACAGAAGGGAGAAGTCGGTCTGCTCCTCTCGAGCGTAGTCCTGTCAGGTAGACCGGGGCGTCTCGGCGGCTCCTCGTTATCGCCTGAGGATCCTGTGATACACCTGAATTGGAGCAACGTGAAAAAGTGAAACGTTCATCATTGTTTCTCCGGACCATGGGCTCAACGCCACCCGGGCATGCTCGTTGTTGGTTCAGTGAGGTTATGAGGCTGTCTGATCGTAAATGTCAGCTTCTGGCCATGTCGACGTCCTTGCCGATGGTACCGCCGTCACCAGACAGCTTCACCCCCAGGTTCTGTATCACGCTTTCGGGCAACGACTGCTGCCGTGCGACGCTTGTCTCATCAGCGGCAAACCACGTTCTACCCCGACAGCCGGATGACTTGCAGACGGGTGGCTCGTGACGTTGGGCCTCTGCGAAGCAGCTGTTGCTGCGACGTAGCCGGTTGAGACTTGCACGGCTGGCGGCTGAGCTCGCGCGCCTGAGTTGGTATGGCGGGCGGCGGTCAAAGGAGCGCCGGGTGGTGTGTTGACGTCGCAGCGCAGGTCGAGGGAAGACGCCCCGACTGCCGACCAGCGGCAGGATGCCGACTGGTGACTGGACGGAGAGGCCATCACCCACGATGGTGTGGTCGTGACGAAGCCACGCTCCTCGACGAACGTGGAGTGCCAGGGACTCTGTTGGCTGCGCTTGCAGGCTTCGAAGGCGATTAAGCGCCGGCGCAGTGGCGGTTGCGAGAGCGAGACAGACGCCACGCAGCAAGCCGGTCTCGCTGCCCAAGCAGCACACGACGAAGCCGTCCGACGTGGACCGACTTTTGCTGAGGTGGCGAGCGCAGGCGGTGTAGGGTAAACGCCGAAGCCGTCCCGAAGCGTAATGTCTTGTGCCTGCGAGGGGGGCTGTCGGAGGTCATGCGGGCGGTCAGGGACGTGTTTGAGGGCTCCGGACGGCCGCCGAAACTTTGTTTCCCGCGACGCCGCCGTCTCCTCCTCCGTCGGTGCTCTGCGCCGGAGCGACAGGCACCCGCCCGGGCGAGCAGAGCCGGAGCCTTGGCAGGGGTTGGATGAGGTGAGCCGTCGACGTGGAAGAGCCAGGCACGCAGCCAATGAAGCGCGCGCGAGGAGCTCGCCGACTGGGGACCTTCGCTCGAGGCTAGCGGCCCCGTCCGCTGCCGGGGCCTGTTAGCCAGGGGCAGCGCGACGGCGATGGGTGCGCCGCGGCGCTGATTGGCGGCACAGCCCGCCGGGGCGCCCTGCAGCGGCCAATGGCGGCGCCGCAGGCCCCCCGCACTGCACACGAGCACGCGGCGAGGCGCTGTCCTCATTTCCCGCCGTCCCATGGCACCGCTGGCGGCCCTGGCGGCGCTCCACAGCGCTTTGTTGCTCTGCTGAGCCCCCCTCTGGCTGGGTTCCCCCCCTGCGCCTGCGTCTCCTCGTTTGCTTTTCCCTCTCTCCCCTGGTGCGTGCGAATCTCTCTGTTCTTCAACATTTCGTCGTCGTTGATCGGCAGCTTCGAGGACGGACGCATTCCCTTGCGCCGTCAATTGTTCCTCTCCGCACGCTCTCTTGATATCGCGAACCCTCCTGCCTGGACCCGTCGGCTTCATTCCTTCAGCCCGACCGTCCGTCCAGTCCTTCGGCTCTGCCAGCACGCCTCGCCTCCTCGCTCCGGCTGGGTAGTCTGCAGACACGCACCGTCCGACCGACACGAAGTTGCCCTGCCAGCCAAAGCTATTGTCTGTCATGAGCCTTTGACGACTTTCGAAGTAACCCCTTCTGCATCTGGCGCAGGTGAGTCTCCCGCGATTCCTGCCCCCCCGCCCGCCGACACCCGCTGGCATGGAATAAGCCCCCCCTCGGGAAGGCTGGGCGTGTCGCACTTGCGCACGCGAGGCGAGCCCCCCCTTCGCCCAGCACCGACCCCTTGAGGGAATGGTGGCGAGTCGTCGACTCGAACATATTGGACCTCCTCGGGTGGAATTTATTTCAATACAATGCAATACTGACGTCGACTACCTGTCGCAGACCTTCCCTTCATTTGTTACCGACAACGGCATCTCGCCCTTGCCATATATTTCAGCCCGCCATGGCTCCCACCGACTTCCTGCGTCGGCCCATACTGAGCCCCTTCGTCAAGGGTGACTCCATTCTCTCCCGCGCCGCCGAGATGCCCTCTTCGGACGCAGCAGCCAAGCCCTGGAGGCCCATTGCCCTGCCCGGCGACGGTCACATCGCCATCCCCTCGTTTGCAGAGATCACCCGTCGCGGCTCCGACGACAGCTCCGACAGGATGATCAACATCATGCTCGTGGTCCTCGGTCTCGTCTTCTTCGCCCTGATCCTGGCCTCGCTCCTCTTCCTCCTCCGCCGCCACCGCCGCCGCACCCAGCAGCGCGCCCAGGGCCTGCCCAGCTACAACGAAACCAAGCAGACGCCCAACCCCCGTGGCCTGACGATCGAGACGTCCCACAACGGCCGCTCGAGCATCCTCTACATCGGCCGCGACGGCCAGCCCATGCTGCAGAACCCCAACTCCCCGCCCCACTCGCCCGACAACGTCCCCGAGATTCACATCACCTTCCCGGACGAGCATGACGACCAGGGCCGTCCCAAGAGCGGCCGCGTCCTCGTCGTCCGCGTCGGCGACAACGCCACCATAGGACTGGAGCCTATGCAAGAGGAGCAGCTGCCGGCGTACGAGAAGGAGGCCAAGGGGCAGTTCCAATCCATCGACATGGACCAGATCGGCGGCCTCAAGGAGAAGGATCGCACGCTCTTCCAATAGCGAGCCCAACCTCGCTTCTCAGTCTTTCATTCATCGATTACGAGCCTCTACACACCTCTCCCCGCCCGCCGCCGTTCGACTCGGCGACCGCATTCATTACCCATCCCTTGGATATACACCGCTGCCATCCGGCGACAACGGACTGATGTTTTCGTCTTCGGACTACGGTTGCATGCTCGTCTTAGCGTGCAGTTTTGGATCTTTGAACACTTCTTTTTCTTTTCCCCACCAACAACATTCTTATGAACGACACTACACACGTCATGTGTACCCGGCATGTTATCGCCCTACCTCCTCGGCACTTGTCGCGACCGCTGCCACCTTCCCCGTCCCATCAAGCGAAGCATACCGGCCAAACAGGAGCGGGCCACGTACATAATACCTACCTAGCAGCCTCGCTATCGCGGCGGGAGGGGACTCACCCTCGGTCACGCGCAAGCCACTCGGGGCGTACCTTTCCGTACGGTGGTATAGTTGTATATTCAATAGTGTATAATTATACAGGAGTACTCTTGCTTGCTTAGTTGCTCGTCCGTTCGCACGAGTCCTCCGCCTTTCACCCTCGCCGTCGTAGAAACTTATCTTCGGATTGAAGTCTTGGACGTCCCCAAAGGCGACGTCTAATGCGGGGGCGGGGTCCGTGTCTGTCACAGGTTGTCTGTCGGAGGTTGGGCCGTCCATTCCAGCGCACCCCAATATACCCGCCATCCCGCCAGCCACCGACGCGGTGTTTACTCTGCGCCTATTCGTACTAACGCGTACAAAGCACATGGCATTCATCCTTCCCCCTCGCACCCCAGACAATGTCTGCGGCCCGCCAGCCTCCTGGGTGCGGGTGGCGTTCACGCGTAGCGATGATGGCATTTTCGCCGACCCAAGAATAGCTCCTGAACACGGCTCGCAGTTGAAGGAAGCACTGACATCGGTCCATGCGCAGTACCAACCAACTAAGTATAATTACGTTGCGTACTCTAAAATCAGGCACGTGAGTACCCTTGGCAACTGGCGGTGAAGAAGAAGAAAAAGTCCCTCGACTGTGGTATACAAAGATATTAAGTACACGGGAAGCATGCGCAGCGCTCCTGGCCAGCGATACTCTCCCGGCGCCGAAATCGACCCATCCGTTCCCGATGTTTTTTGACACATGTCCATACCCGTAGCCGTTTTCCAAGTCCCACTGCCGGACAGGTAGCAATGAACCTGGTGCCGTGTCTGGCTCATTACCCGTTGATATCCCAATTCGGTTCGTGGCATGCCCGTGGCTCCGTTTCTCTCGTTTCGCATTCATTGAGCACCCGCGCTCATCATCCTAAGCATTCGGTGCAATCCGAGTATCGTCCGCCGTCTCGAGATCAGCTGTCGTGCTTGTCCAGGCCTGACTAGGGTATCTTTCTGCAACCCCCCTCGCGCTGTGGTTCAACCACAGACAGGGCTTGCGATTTTTGGCTCCTCTACGGGATCCTGTGCCATTCCAACAAGTCATCTCTTCGTGATGTGAGGCGTTATCGAGGACGCGGCCGCGGTTTGGACAAGATCCCCGTTCATCCAAAAGGGGTCGGTTGTCCATAATTCTTCTGTTCACCTTGCCCATTTGCGTACTGAGCTTGATACCCATCCATCAAAACGCCCTGCTGCGCCATCATGAAGACCGGACCCGATCCCGTCGGGGCCTGTTGATACATGGCAGGATCTATGCCGCCGTTCATCTGCAGCATTGACATGTCGCTCGCCGGCATCGGCGCGTTGCCATCTGGCAGCGCCCCCGTCAAATCCGGCAGCCCCAGCGCCGTGTTGTCGCCGGCGTACATTGTGGCCAGCTCCGATGGGTCCGCCGCGGCTGTTCTGGCTTGAGCGAGGAGGATCGGTATGCCGGGGGTGCCCGGCTCCATCATCATGCCGCTTGTTTGCGGGTTTGAATACGGGAATACCTCGCCCATGGACGCATGAGAGGAACGAAGCCAATGGTCTGCAACTGGCGAGTTGACGGCGTGGTGCCTCGTGGGTTCTTCTATGTTGCCGGCAGCAATGCTCTCCAGCAACGACCCTGACCCGATCACGCGTTCGTGGCCGTCCATCGTTGGAACAACCATCGTATCTGCAGGCCTCTGCTCTGCAACCCTCCCAGTCTTGTCGAACCCGTCCACTAGGGATTTGTTGAGGTCGTACTTGAAGGACAAAGAGTTAGTTAAACCGAAGGCGAGCAGCAGTAATCACGAATACGATGGCTTACCGCAAGCTGTGCTATCCTCAGTATCCCGCACCACGGCTCCGTCATGCGTTGAATCGACTGTACGAGGAATCGCATGTGGGCATCGTCAAGTTTCGCAGGCATCCTCCACAATGGCGCCGTGGTCTCTTTGGTGATGTCGCGGTAGAGTTTATGTTGCGTTGCTATCAAGAGCACTCGCGCAGCGGTCGTCGCCAACTGGATCGTGGAATAGTCACCCGCCAGCTCGACCTTCCCCGTGTCGGTCATCTGGTCCACCTCGTTCTGCACAGCGTCGCAGAAGCGGCCGAAGGACATGGAGTGGGCGACGGCTTGCTTCTGAGACCTCGCTATGAACTCCCGAGGCAACTTTCGCAGAACGTTTACGGGGACCGTCTCGTTCTGGCTGGGCAGGAAGACTCGGTACAGGTCGATGTGGCTGCCGGCGAGGTGGCAGTGGAGAAAGACGTAGCCAGGGCGCTCCGGCATTGCCATGTAGCGCGTGACGCTCGCATCGCTGAGGAGCACGTCGGTGGGTAGGGAGGCGTGGAATCGGGTGAGTTCATTTTGCAGCGCATTGATGTCGGCCATGACCTTGGACGCATCGATGTGGCGGCCATCGCCCGAGCTTAGGTTGTTGATGGTGCTGTGTTCCTGTCAGCAAGCCACGCAGGGCACCGCTGGGCCTGAGTTGGGGGTGCAGCTTACACTTTTATGCGATGCCGAAGATCGATGAGGCGAATCTGATAAGCATGCAGGTTGATGGTGCTAGGGGGGGTGGCCGGTTTGTCATATAGCCTCTCGGCAACCACGGGTCGGTTCTCCCGGAACGCAGCCTCGTCGCAGGGCAATGGTATCTTCATATGCTCGGCCCGGCAGGAGATGTAGCCTTCGAAGCCATCGGCGAGGACGCGGTCGATGTGGAAGAAATGCCAGCCAATTCGGCGAAGTGATTCCTGCTGAATGAAGGACCGGCCCCGCGGCAGGACGTGCCAGTTGATGCGGAGGCCCAGCATCAGCCTTGACGCAACGCCGAAGCACTGCCAGACTTTTGTGATGGAGCCTTCGATGACGTTATAGGTGAGGTTTAGGGCAAAGAGAATGAGCTGACCGTCGGAGAACTTGGAGACGTTGTTGAAGAGGCACAGCTCGAGGATGGTGCTGCATCGCTGGCCGAAATCGCGGCCCTCCTCATGGGGGTTGACGAAGAAACTCGCCACGGCACATATGCCGGCGGCATGGGCCGGCTCAAGCGTACCTTCCTGCGCCGGCGTGTCAGCTGGGTGCGACGACATTTGCAAATCAGAGCACCCGAACCTGGATTGCCCGACAAGTCTCTCCTGGATGGATAAATCCTTGAGAGGGTAGCCAGTACATCTTGTCCATGTAAGCATCCACATGCCGCAAGAGCAGGTCCTTGCGAGCGAGGAGGTCCCTGTACACACAAGTCGTCAGCAGCACGTCCCCCGCAGCTGGCCAAATAACTGCAGACATACTCGGCAGCAAGGTTGGTAGTCTCCTTCAAAAAGCCAAAAGGCCCGGCACTGTCGTTGCTGCTGCTAAGGGTAGGGCTGACGATGCCGTCCGATCTGTTAGCGGATCCCGGCGTGGACGGGTTGTTCCCGCTGGGTCTGGCCGAGTTCTGGATGCGGACGTTGGTGAACTTGCGCTTCGCGGGCGTGTACTCGCAGGCGAGGTTCGCCGCCTCGCACCGCTTGCACCGGGGCAGATCCCCCGAGCATTTTGTCTTGTGAGAATGGCACTGGCTGCAGGCCCTCTGGGCCCTCTTCCTCAGCGTACCGGCCTCCGTGTGACTGTGCGACGGGGTGGTCCTCGAGACTTTTGTTGGGCCCAGGATTAGTCCTGGAATGGGGCGCAGTGGCGAGCGTGAACCGAGCGGCTTACCTACGGCTTCCTCCTCCTCCTCTGCGGTGGTGAAATTACAAGCCAGGTCGAGCCTGGAGCAGTTCGTGCAAGGCCCGTTGCCAGGGTTGCCAGAGCATTTCACCTGGTCGGTGTTAGCAGAAGCTGGATGGAGGCGATGAAAAATGGCACATGAGCGCAACGGCGCCCCCTCGTCTCAACGACAAGTCTGCATGAAGTAGGCATGAGAGTCTTGAATCTCAACTCACCTTGCGTAAGCGACACGTGCGACAGCAATCGGTCATGATGGGGGCGGTCCGGCGGCGTTTAGTCGGCGGCGACACGGACCCCGACGAAGCAGCAGCGGCAGCGGCGGCGGCAGCGGCGGCATTGGCCGTGGGACTGGCAGAGGCGAGAGCCGCCGGCTTGTCAACGTCGCGGGCGGCCGGCAGATCCATGTACGGAGAGGACGAAGGCGAGGGACCGGGTGAGGGCGAAGGTGAGGAGAGGCATCAGGAAGGGTCGAGGGCAGCCCGGGGGGGATGGGGTGCGAGCGGATTGGCGTGGGCTGCGGCGACGACACGAGCTCCAGGAGAGGTGAGATGCGAGATGAGCCGGGGCCGGGTGAGGTGCGGCGATGATACGTGAGTGACGGAGTCGTTGCAGAGGAGAGGAGAGGAGCGCAGCGTGACCGTGAGGCAAGGTAGGGTTCCAGCTCGCTGGCCTATGGCTGGCGGGCGGATGGGTCCAGGCCGGCTCTCGCCCGACGGTGCCGAGTCCGCGGGAGGAGATGCGAGGGGGGGATGGGGGGGGGGGGACAGGATGGAGCCAACGAGTGAGGTGTGACTACGACAACGTCGGTGGCGATCCCAAGCCGCGAGGGCCGGCGAAGACACGGCACCCTGCACGGGTATAAACACTGGGCCGCCGGGGTGGAGCTGCCCAGCCAGGGTGCCCTCGGACGTCTACACACTCGCACCTAGCCCCCCCCAGCGCCGTGTTCCATTGTTCCCGACGACACACTCGCACAACTTCGAGTAGCTGCGCGCGCCTGATCGTGTTGCCCCGTCGAGAGCCGCGAGTCGGCGCGACTCGGCCGCTGCTCCTCGTGGCCAGGTGAGTTTGGCGAAGCTCGTCTCGCCGGCTCCCTGCCTGTGCTCGTACATACGAAGGCAGCCAGCCAGGCGGAACGGCCAGGCAGCCCGTCGACTCTGTCAGCCGGCTTTTGTGCGCAAAACTCCGAAGGTCGCTCGGGCTCGCATCAGCCGCCCTCCACTGGGAAAACTCCGGCCGCCAGCTAGTACGCGCGCTCTGCGGGCGCGACGCTCCTAGGCTAAATGCCTTGGCACCCATGATCCTCCGTTCCACGCCCGCGGAGCGGCGATGGAAGTGTCGAGCATTGGCGGAGTTCAGTAAGCAACCGGGTCCAGCGGGACGGATCCACGGCCGCAGCAGCAGGGGTAGGGGTGCCTTGCTGAAGCTGTGAAGCTCGCGCTGCGCGTGCTCTGCTGTGACGTCGCCGCCCTGAGGCAGGCAGCTATCGTGTTTCCGCCTCTCCGTCGCCCGCGCGGTCGTGCTCGCGCTCCCTGCCGCTCCACCATGTCCTTCTCGTACTCAACTCAAATGCCGCGCTCCCAGGTCCAGATGCGGCTGCCGAGGTGCAACAAGGGCTCGGCAGTCGGGGGAGAATCGCGGGACCCCGGCTGCTCAGTGGCGGTGGGGACAGTGGGGGCGTCGAGCCAGCCCTTCGCGGAATAAAGTGCAGTGCGGAATCAATTTCCATCGGCCAAGTATGGAGACCTTCGCCGTCAGCCACAGGCACACACACACACACACCATCCAAAACGCGCCCTCTCTCGGTCCCAACCCGGGCACGACCATGTCATCCTCGGGAGGCCGAAGCTGAGGCTGACAGGCTACATGGGCTTGTACTGTACCTCATCCAGGCGCATGTACCAGACCGAAACCTGCAGCCCTGGCGCGCCCTCGGCCTCCGACTTGGATGCGTCCCCCAAAGCTCCGTATTCGCTCCGTATTCTTGGCTTCAGCGTTGGGAATCAGCGTTGAGAATTAAGTTGCTTGGCGAACGTCGCGATTGGAAGGGCATGTCCCGGACCCTGGTGCTCAGCGCTGCATCTTGCCTACGAGTTACCCCGTTTGAAAGCGCCGACAGCCGGGCTGGCTGGGGACGACGGGTGGGTATGATGCAACCTTGTCCATCGTCAGCATGGTCAGAAAATCGAGAGACGCTAGGAAGCTTGCAGTTGCGGGCAATTGCACCAGGTGAAGGAGCCGTGACATGATTCCATCAAAAACACCCACACCACACCGACAGTGCCTGGATGGACCAACCACGGCCCATCGCGGTCCTGGTAGGTTTGGCGGATGTCGCGAAGCCATCGTGTTACGAGTACATACGCGTATAGAGATGAAAGTTGATACAAAGGTGGATACCGCGGAGCCACAGCAGAAGTGCCAAGGGCGCAACTGCGGGTAGTCTCATGTTGATTGAGCATCCCCGGTCCACTGCATGGTATAGGCTTGTCAAAGAATGCTGATATCGTTCTTGGGAGATGGCTTACGAGAGGTACCAGCGTCAGAGTATCCTCACACACCGAATACAACTCGCATCCAACACCTGATGCTTACGCCGAGCGGCACCATGCGGCAAGGTTAGAGATTCGGGTGCCTTGACCTAGCTGTCAACCTGGCCGTCCTTGTGTAGCTGAGAAGCACTTCTCGGGTGATGAATGTCCGCAAATGATCTTTCTTGGTCCTCCCAAGATTTTGGCCAGAGAGTTTTCGTGAAGACACATGCCGGAGGTCCATGGTGGGTTGCTCGTTCAAGAGTTCGGTTCAGGCCTAGTCAGCGCATCCTCGGGCTTCGATCGAAGGAATGCGAGACGAATTGCCGCTCGAGGTGGTCATTCTTCTCGCCATGGGACGAGTTAGAGTTGACTGGGGTGGCTGAGCTTGAGAGAGGAGAACCGACCCAAATGCGGGTAGAAAACCGAGAGGGAAGGCGCGTCCACGAGATCAATCACCAGGGACACTTAGCGCGATACGAGACGAGATGCTAGAACCAGGGCGACTCGTTCGCCATTCAGTAGCGCCAAGGAGCTGAGAAAGGAACACATTAGGTTCGGTGGGCGCAAGAGTGTGACCACGAGAAGGGGGCATGAGCCGGGCGCTTGGGCAGATGCGCGAGAAACGGGCTCGTCGCTACCAGGTCCCAGGCCATTCGCTCGACGAGTGGCTAGGACGTCGGAGTCTGCCCAAGGTAAGGCAGAAACGAGGCTGCTGCCAGGGGCGGTGACCACTGGCCGGTAGCGTGTGTTGATGCCGCCAACCTCCTGAGGTGGGGGGGCGACGAGGCGATGACGCGGCGAGGCGCCAAGAAGCAGGAGAGAGCGCAGGTAAATACGGGAGAGGGACGCTGCACGAAGAAGCAGACTTCATCGACGAAGAGTACCAAGACCGGTGAGAGTAGGCGGCGACGATAGGGGGAGGAGAGGAGGCTGCTCAGGAGATTGGAGATTGGCGCGAGCAAAGGAAACCCAGAGGCCGAAGACAAGCACCCAGCGGCACCCAGCGGCACCCAGCGGCACCCAACGGTGTTGTGGCGGCGTGGACTCGTCGTTGCTACCCCTTGCGCCCTGGCGGTGATGCTTCTGTCACATCCTGCAGAGACTTCTCGAGCAAGGTAGAATAAGTACAATCACGAGCGGGCGAATCTGCCGAGCCTCTTGTAGGTGACAGACTTCGGGCGTTATGGAGGATCAACCAAGCAACCTGGAAATATTGCAAGGTCACATCACACCTAGAGAGCATTTCTGGCGTTGTGTTGATGAGGCACCGCACAGTCGGGCCACGTTCGCTCAACATGGGTTCGAATCACATCTACTGCTGAGCAAGGGCAGTCGCTGCGGCTGAATGGAAAGTAGTCGGCATGTAGATAACTAAATATTTATCCCAGGTCATTTTCTGATGGACGAAAGAAGTCCAGTATCACTGTTGCTTGTTGCCAGCCGTTATTACATGTGTTGTCCCAACAGGAGCGCATGACCCATTCCCCCCATTCCCCCTCCAGAAAGACACGGAATCCTCCTCCCCTTTGCCTCCCTTGATATAATTGAACATCAGAAACGGCGTACTCATGAGCTGGTACACGTGGGCCTCTCGACAAACACCGTCGGCGCCGCCTTGGGGCACTTGGCCTTCGGGCACCGGCAGCCCTCATCCTCGTCTCTCATCTCGCAAACCACCTTCTTTGTGTCCATGTTGCAGCAGCAGCACGGCGACAACCGGCTTGGATCACGTGGCGGCGGCACGCATCCCGGCGGCGACGAGCCGGGCTGCTCCTTGGACGGCATCCGGTGCGGCACTTGCGTGGCCGGGATCGGCACCGGCGTGTGGGCGGCGTTTGCCCCACCGTTTGGCGGCGGCGGCGGCGCCGCCCGCGCCGTCGCTTGGTGCATGGGCCCGGGGCGCGTTGCCGACGGCAGGTCGTCGAAGACGGTCGGCGCGTTCTTGGGGCACATGACGTCCGCGCAGACGCAGTCGGCCTTTTTGATCTTGAAGGTGCAAGCGATCTTCGCGCGGTTGATGTCGCAGCAGCAGCATGCGTCTTCTGCGGGCGGGCCCTTGGCCGGTTGCGCGACGGCCGCTACGCCCAGGTAGCCGACGGCCATGATGGTGAGGATAGCGAAGCGCATGGTGGTGGTTCTCTGTTGAAGGTGGCGCGCAAAGTCGTGACTTGGAGCACCTTGCTTTTTTTTTTTTCCTTCACCACGTGCCTGTTGACCGGGAATAAAAATGATGGACGATGGCACGCACTCTGGTTACTCTGCAGCGATGCAGAGGACGAGCGATATGTGACCTGTTTGGTTCGGTGAACTGCAAAGGGCGGAGACTGTGAAGTTGATGGCAATGTCGATGGGAGAATAAAAGGGCAGAGAGAGAGAAGGCGACGCGTCCTTTATGTAGTGAGCAGCATCGTGGCTCCTGCTTTCGCGAGAGGCAAAAGTAATTTGTCCCACGCGCCTCCGACCTCCATCGGCGAATACTCCGCCGCCCCATTCCACCGGGGCGAATGTCTTGATTCACAGCTCACCTCCAGGCACGCTACAGCCCATTCCCCCCCCTTCGCCCGCCCGAGCGGCTTCGGCCTCTCTTCGACATCGTGTCTCTCATCGCGCCGCGGGTCCGCCGATCTATTTTGATCGCATTGAGACCTCCACGAGGGAAACGGCCGAACGCCACCTCAGCTGGAGCGCTGTTTCTCCTCCCATTAAGCTTAAGGTACCTAGGCAGCTTCCAGAGCCCTTGCGCGTCTCGGCTGCTCCGCTGCTGCCGTGCGAGGTTGCACAAGACCAACTGCCGTTGATGCCTAACGCTGATGATGCCCCGATCGGACAGCGGGCAGGAGGAGGGACCCTTCGTCGACGAGCGCCGATCACTCTCCTCTGGATGCTCAAGTTGTCCCCGTATTGACCAAGACCTCTTCGCACCATTTGAGTCAAAATTTCCCCGAATCGCGGAAATGCTGCTGGGTATTTTTAGACCAAGGGAGAACGTGTGCGTTGGCGAGTGCCGCAGAGGTGTGATAATCCGAGACCCCGTTACATCGTGGCCAGATGGTCACGACACACGAGATTTGCGACGGCCATCACGGCCATCCCGCGAGCCTGCGCGCGATCGCCGCAAGGGAATAGTAATCACTTTGACATGCAAAACAAAACATGTTCTCACATCGCGAACTACTTCCTGCTTGTGTGCCATCGTGTCACTGTATTTCTTTTGTCCGCTAGCAATCTTCGCCTCACTATCGTACCTGTCGTGTAGCTAACCACGCACACAAGCGGCTCGGCGCCGGGAGCCATGCTGTCGACAGCAATCTCGAAAAATCTTCAATCCATAATACTTCTCCACAAGTTCATCAACCGTCATCCCCATCGCCTTTACTTGCACAAAACAAAGACTGAACGCCCATCCCAGCATGATACAAGAGAGCAATACCCAGGCCGACTCCTCACCTCGGCACTGGCAGCACCGGGTACAGCGGTGACCCGCATTCCTTGGGGCTAATGGGTTGATCGGAGGGGCTCTTGGGGCTCGTCGCGTCAACGTCCATGGCATCTTCGTCCCTCCTGTACTTGTCTGCGGAGGCATTGCCATCCTCCGCGTACTCCTTGCGTTCCAGGCGGCGCCGGACGTACTCCCTCAGAGACTCGATGACTCGCATGTTCTCGAGCCAGCGGTCGTATTGCTCCTCGCGCTCCTTGATGGACTCGGTGTCCGACTCGGAAGAGGGCGAGCCGACCGAGATCGCCGAGTCGCTAGCCTTGGGCGTGGTCTTGAACGTATCCTCGACAGACCTAGGCGGCGGCGGAGGCGGGGCGGCCCGTGCCCTCTGCAGCATGCCACCCGAGTAACGTCGGCGCTCGTTGTACTCGAAGCTGGGCCCCAAAGTGGCAGTCGTCGACTGGCCAAAGCCCTGAGTGACATTGGGGAGAGTGGTGGGGAGGGTTGGGTACATGGCCGACGAGGTCGTCGAGCTGTGGCGCGACTGAGGAGACAAGCCCGAGGAAGCGGACGGGCTAGGAGAATGGCCTGATGTGTAAGACATGGAGCTCGAAGGAGGAGTCACGGCGGGCGTGCCGGTCGAGGAGATGGCTGTGAGGGGCGATGCCATGTTTGCAGCGTGACCGTATCCGTCCACTTGCATGCCGCCAGGCGAGCGCTGGAGGACGGATGGGGAGGGGCTGTGGCGGTAACCGCCCAGGTTGCCGCCCTCGCCAGCACTGTGGATCTGAACGCCAGCAGTGGCGTGGCTGGCGTTGTCATAGATGGTGTCTTGCATCTGGCCCAGGAGATTGTCAAGCTGAATCAAGTCCTTCTGCGTCCTGGCATGAGGCATGTGCGGCAGGTAGTACTGCTGCGTGAGCGGGTTCGTCGTCGGGGCAGGGCCAGAGTGCACCATGGACGGCGCCGGAGCCGCGGCGGTCTGAGGCATGTACTGGTCCGGGCCGGCCAAGGGACCGTTGGGGATGGCCAGCGAGTTATGAAGAGGCAGCAGAGAGCGGCCGATCTGAGCGTACGACGACGGGTCAATCTGGCGGCGCTTGGCGTGGGCGAAGAAATCATCCATGGCGTCGTAGGTGCGTTCATAGGCGCGCTTGCGGTCGTAGCCGCCGGCAGCCGCGGTGCCGTAGCCGACATGCTCGCCGCGGGGAGCGCTCAGAGGCGGCTGGTTAAAGTAGAGAGCGTAGTTGGTCGACGGCTGGGGCGCGTAGTAGCCGTTGTTGTGGCCTGGCTGATGCGAAAAGCCGCTGGCGCCTCGCATCTGACCGTTGTGGTCGTAATAGCCAGGTGCTGGGAGAAGCATCAGCGCATGCCTGCAGAAAAATGCCAGAAAGAGACGGAATGCTCACCTTTGGCACCTGGGGATCTGTAGTTGAGACCTCCATGCTGATCCTGTCCAGGACGGACTAGGACGGAGTCGTCGGCGTGGGTCTTCGAATGCTGTCAGCCACGAAGACTCGAGACCGGGAGCGGCTCCAGAACTGCTCACCTTGACGTGCTTCTTCAAGTCCTGGGGGCGCTTGAAGGACTTGCCGCAGAAGTCGCACTTGTGCGGCTTGAGAGGAACATGGACGCGGATATGCGACGTGATGTGATCACGCTTCACAGTGGTGGTCCGGCAGCAGTTCCAGTGGCAAGTGAGGTTCAAGTTGTTGGTGCTCTTGCGGCCAACATGGCGCTCACAGATGTGTTCCTAACGGGGGCGTTGTTAGTTCGGCGGCTCTAATGCGCGCCCGCCGTTGGTTCTCGGCGCGCGGGAACTCAACGGCGGCAGACGTTGGCTTACATAGAGCGTCTCTGGGCTGCCAAACTTCTGGTTGCAGGAGTTCCAGCGGCACGTCAGGTTGTCCTCGGCGGGGCTGGAAGGTTGCTGAGAGGTGCTCGACGTGGCGCTGGAGGGCGCGGGCGTGCTGGACTTGGAGTCGTGGCCGTGGTTGGAGTCGTTGCTCGACGTCGACGAGGCCTGGATGGCGTCCGACACCTGGGAGGCCATGGCGGAGTATCTGATGGGCCGGGGCGGCCTCTGAAACAGCTGCGGAAGGCTGACGGCCGGGGGCTCTGCCGGCAAACGGGAGCGCAGGCGCAAGGGCAAACGGCGACGATGCAAAATATCAATCACGGTTGGTCGCGGACGTCAGTAAGGCGGTTGCTTGGAAGCTCGGGGACGAGTGTCTTGGGAAAAGAAGCAGCTGTCAAGAAGGTTCCCGGGGGCTCCTGCTCCCTTTACACTCGCACAAGATGCTTGGGCAGACAGGAAAGGGCGAGCGGAATTTCTTGGCGGTCTTGGCACGGACATTGGGGTAGCCACGATAGGGGGGTACGCGAGCCTCGCGGGTGCCGCTGCAGGCGCGCGGGTACCCGTTAGCGAGGCGACGCGCGGGTTTGCGGCGGAGTCACGCGTGCCAAGACCGCCAAGCCTTGGCAAGCCTGGGCGCTTGGCTCATTGCCACTTTTCGATTGGCGCTAGCTGGCCGCTGCCGCACCACACTGGCTGCCCACCCGCTGCGTCGAGCGTCAAGCGTTTTGGGCGCCCCCGGCGAACACCCGACTTGCGAATGCCTTTGCCTGTCGGACGGCGAACTCTACTGACGCCCGCGCACTGCACCGCCCGCACCCGCCGCCCGAACGCCGCGTGGCATGATGCCTGGCGAGTCATATCCTCCGTGAGGAGCCGTCGCTCGTGGAGGCCCGGCCGGGGAAGCGAGATGGCGACGCACCACGTCCCGTACGCGCCACTTATACCGATCTGGCGCACCAAAGTTGCCCGACCCAGCATTCGCAGCTGCCGGCTGCGTCGCACCCGTACGAGCATGCATGGGCCTACTACTCGCAGCACGCAAGCCGGGCACTCGGCTGACGAGAGCACGTCAGTACGTAGCAGACCCAGGGTCGGGCATCCATCAGCCGACGCTCGACCCCGGAGGCCACCAACCACCGCTCCCACCTACGCTATGCGGGTTGCACAGAGCCCGTACCTGCTGCAGTGCTCCCTTGCGCCCACACGCCATCCGGTGCGCGCATTCTTAGCTCCCTGGCCGCTGGCGCGCGTGGCTCTCGACAGGCACGCAGGAGCCAGGCAATACAAGCTTTCCGCTCAGCGAGCCCTCTGCCTCCGCCCCCAGCCGCTGCAAGCCCCCGCGAGTCGCTAGTGCCGACATTAAGGTTGGCGAGCCCGCACAGCCGACCTCCTGAGCTGCCACGAGCCAGCCCGTCGGCACCGGAGAAATGTAGGGGTCGGTGCACGGAGCCATGGACCCCGAGATGAGGGCGGCGTGTTGGAATTCCGCGGTATTGCTTCTCTATCTCGTTGCGCGTCGGACGACACTCGGCTTGTGTGGTAGTTGTCGACGGCACCCAAGCAAGGGCTACATAGTACGTAGTACGTAGTAGATAGGACGTAGGTAGGTAATAGTATGTGGTTCATTTCGCTCAGCCGCCCCGACCCGGCTCATCCGGACACGGATGTTTCATTGAGCCAAGCAAACTCGGTTGCCCAATCGTCGGCGTACTGTTTTCGTGGATCGCGGATGGTGCAAGAGGGTCGGGACACGGGAACGGAGACTTCCGACGCACCTGTTACTAACGACTACCATCGGCTCTTCAGCTGGTCAACATGCCGTCCGTAGTATGGACGACGCGCGCTGCACGACAACGGTGCCAAGGCCCGAGTCTCAGCCCCCAAAGTGGCAGGTCCATCGACGACGGCCGTTGGAGCGCAGTCCAGGCCCGGGCCCGGGTGTCCATGACACCTCGTCTCCGGTGCTCCAACGCAGCCTCGTTTCGAGCCTCGTAGAACCTGGGGCAGCCAAGCCCGCAGCGCTTCGCGGCACCCGCACCCACCCGGGGGACTGCGCCATCCCCATCCCACGTGTGGACAAACTAACCCGCGCCAAGCTGTCCGTCCAGCGTGTTTCTGGGCAATGTGATCCGGGACTTGGATGGAGCGTCGAGTCTCGGAGTCAGGTCTCGGGCGCCAGACACGCGAACGGACCAAGCCGCCAAGCCGGTGCCAAGGCCTCGACGTGAAGGAGCCGCCACTGCCCCAGGCCTGCGAGCGCCAAGCTTCCGGCGCATTGCGAGTGGCAAGGCCCCTGCCAATGCGCGCTGCCAAGCGCTAAGCGCCAAGCCTAGCGAGGCCCAGTTAAGCTTGTTTCTAGAGCCCACGAGGGGGGGGTTGCCCCGGGCCGGGTCTGCAACCACGGAGAGACCGTGGCTCGGAAGGACCTTGGGAGGATGCGACCCTTGCCTCGCAGCTGTGAACGAGCAGGCACAATAGTCACGTGTGAACCTCGAGCCTGCTTGAGCTGAGGCTTGAGGTGACGACGACCAACAAGATGCCTGTACAAGTGTCGGAGGGTTGAATCCTGCTGGTGGCGATCAATCAAGTAAGTGCCGACGGACGTTGCAGGCTTGCTCGCCAGCTTGTTGATCTGCGACCACCCGTTTCGGCTCCCCCGGCTCCCCCTCGGCGTATGGGACAGCGACACCTCGCTTGGGCCGAGACGTGGACTGCTCGTACTCCGGACGCACACGACCAAGTCAACGAACCTACGTACAACCCACGAGCGATCGTCGGCTTCTATATGCCAAATATGTAAACTGGGCAGTCCGATCGATGCTGGACTCAGGATCGTAGCCTTGGCCCTGGGCGATGCCTAGCCAAGACTGCCACGGCAGATCATCGTGCTTGTGCTTGTGCCGTGCCAGTACTTCTGCGGCCATGACATTTAAACGAGTGACGCCCTGCAAGAGGGTCGGTCTCGGCGCGGCCTTATTCCACGGCTGCGGCTGGATCGATCCCCTCGATATCAGCCCTTCGATCTCTGGGCTGCCTGGCGCCACGGCAAGGCAGATGGCACATGGTCATGGAGCGTCATGTGCCTACTCTACTGTAGAAGCTCGAACCAAGCAGAAGAAAAGAAAAGAATAGATCGACGACCAGCCAACCCCGCAGCTTGCGTCTGCTGACGGTTCAGATGCGCACCAGTCTTCGCTGTCAAAAGATACAAGACACACCGGCACCGTCTAAGACACAGATAGGAGACAGTCCATGATTGACGAGATCGAGTGTCCCATTGCTTGACCTTAGTGTTGAGCCACAATCAAGGTATCAAGGTCTGTAGAAACTACCTAGGCTACTCAACCCCCGCCCATCACTACCTTAGCTAAGGTATTGCTCATTTTGAATCCTCGAAGCCTCAGTGTCTGAGGCCAGTCGGTGGCTAATGCCGGATTCTTTTCCCATCCCTCCCATCCGTCCATCTGTCCAGCTCTGGTTTCTGTGTTCCAGAGCAGGTATCCGATACCGAGTCGCCATCAATCCCTCGCCGCCTCTATCTAATAAATGTGTGTTGTGATTTACCCTCCCACATAGTACCCCGGTGATTAAAAAGCAAGGAGAAGAGATGCCGAACACCTAGGGTTTGGGCTCCAAGATAGTTCCATGCCCCAATCCAGGGTAACAAATAAAAAGGCTGTCCGGAACAGGTCCACCAGCAGTGTTGAAGTGGTGAGTCATTCCTTGGAAGTCCGGCAACCAGGCGAGTCGTATGTGCGAGAATGCGAGATGCAAAATTTGAGTTGAGAAGAAAGTTTTGACACGACGTCCCTTCAGGAAAGAAGTCCGAGCAGGTGACATAGGAAACAGGGTTTTTTTTTTCCAGCGCCGTGGCACTCAGCATTAGCCGGCAGAGGGGTAGTGGCGAAAGGGAGCCAATATCAAAGCTCCACACTCTTCCACCAACGTGAGTCCAAGGACGGAATTTCCCTCGGCGGGAACCAGCAGCCTTTCGTGGCCAGCAGATGCCGCGGGCCTGGTGAGAGCGGCTCATTGGTCGCATTGTCGTGCGGCTCGAAGCCGATATGGGGTATCGGGGGACAGGTTCCTCCAAGGAAATAAAGAACCGTGTCGTCGTGAGCATAAGGGGGTGTGATCCCGAGGTCGCTGCCTCGATTGTCGCGTTTGACAAGTGTCGTGGCCCAGCCAACGGGCCACATAGGAATCGAATTCATCCAGCCAAAGAGGAAAAGGGAAAAAAAGGCAAAGAAGGAAAGAAAAAAAAGCCCACGCCGCCGAAAACGCCTCGCATGCAGTTGGTATTATACAGAGCCAAGTCGTAGAAGAGCCTCGACGGCCTCTCGCTCCTGGGCATCCGAGGTGCCCGCCAGAGCGGAGAGGTCGAGGTTTGCCGGTGGCGGCGGTGGACGCGCCATGCCAGAGCTCACAGAGAAGGACCGAAGCCCACCTGGGAGCGGAAAGTTGGGAGGGCGCAGGTTCCCATGCAGCTGGGCGGCGGCCATGTTGGGGTAGGAGTCGGCTCGGAGGGCTGCCGCGCCCATGGTTGCCCAATCCTCGTCGTCGGTCACATCCTCGGGGTCGTCATTCATGACGACGTCGTCATCGGGTGCCTCGGAGCAGGAAGCTGACGCGGAGCCGTCCATGGACATCTTGTCGGCTTCCGTCTCCATCATGTGCATGTCGTGGTCGTCGTGGGAAAAGTGGACCCAGTCCTCCTCAACAGACCCGGAGACGTCAGCCCTGGCTCTCCCCAGCCCTCTTCCGCCAGTCTTGGAGATGGGGATGCCCGCGCTGTACGAGGATGGCGGAGTGCCTTGACGGTCGCGCGCAGCGAAGCCGCGTCCGCGTGCATCCCACCGTCCCCACCCTACCTTCTCAAACTCCACGTCTCCTTCCAAGCCTCCTCCCTCTCCCCCTCGCCCCTCCAGGGCCCCCACCACCAACCGCCGTGCCTTGGTGGGCGGGATGCCGGCAAAGCCCGGAACCGACGTCGTCAGGTAGCCCATGATGTGCCGGATGGCCAGAGGGCCGTGGTTGAGCAAGATATCTGGCAGGTGGTACTTGGCGAGCAAGGCGCAGGTAATGGCGCCCGAAGCCTCATGGGTGGCCGGGGAGGATGACCTGTCGCGGGCGTCGGGGTTGTCCTGGAGATCCAGGTCCGAGTCGATGGGCTCGAGCTTGGCCTTCCGGAGCTGCGCCTTGAGGCCGTGGGCCGGCAGGGCCGGGGAGATGGAGTTGGGGGGAGTCGGGAGGGTATGAGAATGTGCCACAGTCGCCGAGGCGCTCCGATCCGCTACAACAGCTAAGTTGTCTCGGTTCGAGGAGTCGGCCTTGGGGATGCTGCGAGCAGCCGCTGCCAGAGAAGCCATGTTGCCGGTGTTGTTGCGTCTGCTTCAGAACGGAGTCTGCGAGCGCGGGAAGGTCAGCAGGCATTTCATACAAGACCAAGACACGCATCACCAAGTGTCGTCGTAACATAGAGCCATGAGGGTGGCGTAGAGAACGGAGGGTAGAGAACGGAGAGCTGGCTCGTTGTCGGCCAACGAGTTGAGTCACCGCAGGGGGAGAGTAGGGCTCGGGTACGTACCTGACGCAGTGCTGGAGCCGCAGTGGGTGTTTTGGGCGGCTTGTGCGGTTGCTGGCAAGCAACGACAAGATATGGGCAGGCTGGCAGAGCTGACGCAATCCTCTGGACTGTGACAGGTGATTCTCGATGCGAATCGTGCGGTTTGTTTGCGTTGTTGGTTTTGCTTTGCAAGAGGAGGAAAGGGAGAGGCGCGCGGCGGAGACGGTCCGGGTGTAAGTACGGATATACCTTGTTGGCTGCGGCAGCAGGTGCGCGCTCCCCAGCGCACTTCCCAGCAGGCGCAAACAGGGAGGCGCTGGGCACGGCTTGGGGCAGGGCGGGCTGGCTGACGACTGGGACGCTAGACGCACGCCCCCTCCGGTCGCTCGTCGAGGGATGCGCCTGCGACATGCCGTCGCCACAGACACCTTCGCAGGCACACGAGGCGCAGCAGCGAGCAGCTCCTGCGCTGCTGCGGGGGGGCGTGTCTCGCGCACGCCGTCCAGGGGCGTGTGCGCAACTCGCTGGCGCACACACTTCCAAGACGTCGACGCAGCCCATTGGGCCACGCACCTATCTTGTGACTCTTCCCGATAAGCCAAGGCTGCGACTTGAATGCGTTCAATGGCGGCCTGGTGGCCTGGGGCCGATGATTGCCCTCCGCAGTGCTTGCCATCGAGCCACGGAGGCTTCGCGGTGGGTTTCCTTCGCGGCGACAGAGGCACAAACCTCGTCGTCGGTTGCGCTACTCGTGCTCGCACGCCCCACGAATTCGCGATGGAGTCGACGCCTCCAGCCCTTCTCCGCCCGACGCGACGCGCAAACGATCAAGGCGGGGTGGCATCGGAGCATGTCGGCCACGGGCTCAGCAACGTGCACCCGAGGAGCGCCCGTGGGGAGCGCTCCGCACCAGCGCCGGCCGCGCGCACCTGCGGAGGCGCGCTTCAGCCACGGGGCCAGAGCAGGGACAGGTCTGGCGCCCAGAGTCACAACGTGGCCGCTGCCATTCGACGGCGTGCCATTGCGAGGCCGGCCGTTGCAAACCCTCGGCGCCGCCTCGTCTCGTCGCGCACGGTAGACTCTATCCCCTCCGAGGTGAGAGTTTAGCAGGGGGCTCGTGCAAGCCGGGCGCTTCTCGTTGGTCCGTCAAGATTGACCCTCCTCTTCGCATATTCTCAATTCGCAGGTTTGTGCGAAGATTCGTGGCACCATTGGCAGTTGTGCGCACCTGGGTCCTCGTCGGCCTCCGTTTCCGGCTGCTGGCCATGGACCGAAGACGTCATTGTCCAGCGGATCTAACCCTCTTTCAAGGATACGGGTGAGTACATATTCGTACGGACTAGACGAGGGGCCTGGTACGGTGCCCCGGTCTTGATGATGACTGTCCGCATGAGTCTCCTCTAGGGCTTTTCACTCGGGCGCTCAGACGAGTAATCGTGTGTGTCTCCGCGGCCCTCAGCTCGGCCCGGCTTGGCTGCGCTGCGCCGACGGCAAATACGAGACTGTGATATTTTCGTCAATAACTTCCGGTTCGGGCGGCAGCGTTGTTGGTCTCAGCCAAAGGGGTGCCACTAGCATCTACGAGTAAGAAATGCAACTCCTCTTCGGCACGCCCCTCGGCCGGAGGAGGGGCATGCCGGGCGATGCCCACGCGTGTTCTGACGTTTCTTCATTGTCCCGGCTGTGGTCCGTCTACTATACGTACTCATACAAATGCGTTCCTTGTTCCACTGGGGCACTCGCTGAAGATGCGTCATGACTGCTCCCATACCCCTGTCGATGGCGGCCCCCACGAGCCGTCATAAGTCACCTCCCAGTCTGATCTGATGTTTCTATTAACGATAGTGACGTGTACGAGTACAATAGCTCGTGCGGCAAACCCAGGGTTTCTCACTCCACAAAATGACAATTCGATGCTCCGTGTCAAAATGGTTCGCGAAATTACCCACATGGGCACCTTTGCGGTCACTCTGACAGTGCGTCAGTGGTGGCCTGTCCAATCGCCGACCGAGACTCGTGACAGTTGTTATGAAATGCCAACGTAATATTTATGTTCAAGGCTGAAGCGTTGCGATGCCACTGCTTGCCTTGCCCGAGCCATCACCCAGCCCCAAGCCTGATCTTCTCCCTGGGCGTAGACGTATGATGCATGTTGCTGCAGTGTTTCGAAGCCACGCGCAGCCGCGAGTTCCACCGTGGCCCAAACGGTCGTGTCGCAGCCATCACGTTCGCCCCTTACCGCCCCGTGATTGGGCGCCGATGTCCCGATGAATCCCGAATTGGCAGCCCGACAGCTGTGCTGCTACTGACAGTTGCCGGGCCTCCGAGGCCCTCTACGCCGTAGAAGGATTCTTCAGTAGGATTCATCAATTTAGGATCAAAGGCGCTTGGTGCCGTTTTGTGTGCTCTCAGCTTTTGCCCAGCTTGCCCTCTGATCGGATGGAAACCCACCGAGAAGAAGCCAGGCAGTGGCTTCTGACGAGGACCGGGCACCGAAACAAGTCGACGCTCTGCCTTTCGAGTTGCCCATTGTATAGGAGACATATCTTAGATGTCTCTACGGAGTATTTGTGTCTAGTCTGTGAATGGAATGACCAAGGCGCGCCCATGCTGCCAGGACGAGCCAATTCGCCCCAGCCGGCAGCCAACTCTACCCTGAACTTCCGGGAATGTCAGACACCGTCAGATAAACAACGTCATGCATGGAGGCACGGGAAGATACCCCTCTTCGAGTAACCACCCATCCACCATGGCGCGGGCGGGACGGGCAACGGCCTTTCGCTGGATGGTGCAACCCCTCGTTGCTGCATGCTGCACCGCGGGCGCTCGCAATGCATGCTTGCTCCAGACGAGCCCCGCCTCTTCGTTGCTTTGCGGTCGCGGCTATGGCGCCAGGCCAAGCTGTACGCGAGCGTTCAGAAGGGTCCCAGGCTCTCCGGTCCGCACATCGCCAGCCGTGCTTGGTTGTGTCCAAAGTCGGGCTCCATAATTTGCCCGGCAGCTGTACTCAGCTCACAGACTGGCCAAAGACAAATTCTCGACATGCCTGGGGACAGATTAGACTTCGAGTCATAACAGGGATGCCTCCGCGTGGACTGACCTTTCGCAGTTCGCCCAGTTGGTCCTGCGACTGCAGAAAGACCTGCTTGTATTGGGCAACGCTCTCACGGAGAACAGCCTCCCGCGTCGTGTTGCCTTCGCATATGGCCTTCATCTTCAGCTCCATCTCCTTGCGCAAGAAGGGCTTGCCCAGGCTCGTCTCGAAGTTCATCCGGTCGAAGCCCAGGATCAGTGCCACGCCCAGCTGAGTGGGTATGAAAACCTTCTGGCCTCCTCCGCGTCGTCCGCCGGCTGCGGTGCCTCCGCGACCACGGCCTCGACCTCCTCTCGCGCCGCCGCGTCCGCGACCACCGCGAGCGGAAGGCGCATCGTCAGGCTCGTCACCTCCCCCAGTGGCCGCACCACCTCTGTCTATAGTGGCGACGTATTCTCTGACCTGAATCTTTTCAATGTGCTCGGCCATGGTGGCATCCGTTCCGATTCCATTCGCGTCCATTAGGGCAATCAAATCGGCTTCCGTCAGGTAATTCGGCGCGGACGTCTTGCCTTCCGTAATCATGGCTTCTGTCGGCTCAAATTGCTCGCCTCTCGTGAAGTTGGGCAGCTCAGCCGTGTTTTCCCACTTGTCGTATATGAAAACATCGAGATAGTTTCTTTCAAGGACAATAACTCCTCGCGCACTGAACTTCTCGTCTCCGTACTGCAAGTCGACCTCTGTGGCCATGCCCTTGGCGTCGTCCGAGCAGCAGGCCAAGAATCTTCGAACAACGTACTCGTATAATCGCCCCTCGTCAAAGTTCAAGACTGTAGGTGCTGCGTAGGTAATAGGGTGAATCGGTGGATGTGCCTTGTCGTCGTGTCTTCCTTCGCGGGGTTGATGGAAGGCCCCGTCAACCAAGCCTTGGGCAAACTGCCCCCACCGTTGGTCTGGGGTCTGTTTCTGCACAAGAGCTCTGAGATTCATGCCCTTGTCGAACCTGTCCGTTTCCGTTCTCGGGTAGCTTATGAATCCCTTTTGGTAGAGCCCTTCGGCAATGTTCATGGCTTGCTGACCGCTCATCCGAAGTAGGCGCGTGGCGGCTTTCTGAAGCTCAACCGTCGTGAGTGGCAGCGGCTTGAAGTTCCGAGTCGGCTTCTCCTGGACCTTGGTTATTGTGGCCTTCTTGGCAGCGAGACATCTCTCGTAGAGGATGATGGCGGTCGTTCGGTCGAACAGCCTACTTCTCGCCCAGCTAAAGTCAACCGTCTTCCCCTCCTTTTTGTGCGTCACCTTGATGCCCCAGAACGGTTCAGGTACAAAGTTTTTAACTCGAAAATATCGGTCCACGACGAAGCCCAATGTTGGAAATTGGCATGAACCTTTCCAATCAGCAATGAATTCTTCTTCGCGGAGGGGAGACCACCTACCATAGCTGAGCGTCAGCTCTTGCAGAGGCCCTCCGAGAGGCCTAAGGCTGTTGGTCAAGAACCGAGTAAACGCAAAGCCGATACGCAAGTCCAATTCCATCCTCGCTGATACAGCGCTGACAAGCTTTTCGTCCAGGTTGGCAAGTCTTCTGGCCGCCGAGAGCACGTGCCTAAAATGAGGTCAGTTCTCGAGGCCACTATCGCAGAGAGTAAGATACCGTTACGTACGCCCGTTCGACGTTGCTGAACCTTGCACGCTTGACCTGTATACGGGCGTTGCCTTTGCGAGCAGCATTGACAATCTCCTGGCCAATATGCTCCCCTTCACGATCACAATCGGTCCATATCACCAGCAGCTCTGCAGACCGGGCCTCGCTTTCAATGTTCTTGGCAATCGTCTTTTTATCCTGGACCTCGTTCAGCTCAGCCATGCAGCTCTAGGGGTCAATATGCGTACGTCATATATGTTTGTTATCACAGGGGCGCTGAAAAGGGCTTCCGGCGGGGGGTGGCTCCAGTTCCGGAACTCTTGGGGGAACTCGAGGTTTGTGAGATGGCCTGCGACGCAGGTCATGGTCACATCACAGTGCCCCCATGGCTGCTGGAAATCGAACGTGAACGAGTAGTTTTTGACAAATTGGTTGCGTGTGTTGTGCTGCATGGGCACGCGTCAGTAGTCTGTCTCCGAATCACGAAGCGAGCGAGTTCTTCACTCACGGTCGAAAGATGGCCACCAGAGAGATGACCAGCAACGGCCTTGGAGATGGATGGCTTTTCAGCCACGCATAATACCCTCATCTTTATGTGTCTTGTACGGGTGTATCGCGCTCCCTGCGATGAGCGCTCGGTTCGCGGACTGGTGAGTCTGGGCTTCAACGCGACGCGTCTCGACTCAGATTCGACCGCGAATCCACGCCATATTTGCCCCTTTTATACCAGAACAGCGTGTTTTTTCTGCCAAGCACGGCCTCATGTTCGATTTTCTCACTTCAGAAAGCCGATAACTCGGCGTTGATGAAGCTGAAGACCTAACAAGGAGGTCAGAATCGCTCAGCATGGCGAAGGCTAATGAGCCCGAAATTGTCAAGGCAGCGCTGGTAGACCCACTGGGTGACTTCAGCTGTCGGGCGCCCTATAGCGGCAACCTAACGGCGGTTGACGCCGCCGAAACTCAGGAGGTTACAGTGGGGGCGGTAGTGCGGTCGCACCCCAAGTACCTTCGCTCCCTGCCAGCAAGCAGGGGTACATCGTCCAGCTATGACGCTGCCCTGCCCTCAGCCTTTCTTGCACGTCTCTCAGCCCGTCTCCGTTCGCTTCCTCGACAACATCAATTCCAAGTCTATCTGCCATCGCGTGCACCATAACAATGCTTCTCCCTGCTCTCAAGTCTCTCCGGGACTGTAGCGACTTCTCGCTATCGGTCGAGCCGTTCATTCCCCAGCTCTACACTCTACCGCAACGGCTGATCCAGGTCAAGACCTTCGATGGCTTCACGCAGCTTTACACTGAAACGAATCCGCTTGTTTTCGGTTTCGCACTGTCCATCTTTCTCGGCTGCGTGTTCTTGCTTGTCTCCGAGGTGAACAAAAACTACTCGCAGGTTGACCGCCTTTGGAGCATCCTGCCCAATGTCTATGTGATTCATCTCGCGGTGTGGGCGCGTCTTGCCGGACTGCCCCATAGCCGCATCGATCTCGTTGCCGCATTTACGACCGCCTGGAGTGTAAGGGAGCCAATAGGATCACTTTTTTCGCTAATTGCGCTAATGCTTGTTCGTTCAGTGTCGCTTGACGTTCAATTACTGGCGAAGAGGTGGCTATAGCGTTGGTTCCGAGGACTACAGATGGTTTGTCACTGGCACCTGGGTCGTCGTGAGCCTTGAGGACTGATGGTTGTGCACAGGAAAATCGTCCAGAGCAACATGTCGGACGTGGCCTTTTACCTCCTCAATGTCATCTTCATCTCATTCTTCCAGAGCGTCGTCCTGTTTGCCCTTTCTTCCCTTCCTGCGTACGCCATCCTGCTCTCTTCTCAATTTGAACCCGAGGTCACAACTGCCGATCTTGCCTTTTTCATCGTCGAACTCGCACTTGTCCTCAGCGAGTTCTTCAGCGACGGCCAGCAGTGGAGTATGCCTGCACTGTCCTCCCCCTTGCTCCGATTCTTGACTGACATCAATCCTAGCCTACCAGACAGCGAAGCGCCAGTATAATAAAGACGCGAAGCTGCCCATGGGTTGGAAGCAGGTCGATCTTGACCGAGGATTTGTCACCTCCGGTCTGTGGGCGTACAGCAGACACCCTAACTTCGTCGCTGAGCAAACCATCTGGTTTGTCTTGTACCAGTGGAGCTGCTACGCCACGGATTCGCTCTACAGCTGGACCTTCATCGGCTCGGGAGCCCTGATGCTAATCTTTCAAGGCTCAACCTTACTAACCGAGGCCATTACCGCCGGCAAGTATCCGGAGTACAAGGAATATCAAAGGCAAATTGGCATGTTCATCCCGACCTCCCTCAGAGGATATAAAGCTCCTGCGGATATGCCACCAAAGATTATTAGGACAAGTGATCTTTCGAGACGTCAGCAGGAGAAGGAAAAGAAGAAGCAAAAGTAGACAACGATCTTTCTCGAAGACTCAACTTGATTCAACCCGTGAGTGTCTTGTCATTTCAATTGTCAGAACCGGGCGCGGTGGCGTCCCGTACCTCTATAGTCTAGTTTATCTCATGCGGCGTGTCTCAAGTCGCTCAATCTATCAACATAAAATGAAGGAACAGCAATAGCATCTTTCTTCTGCCAATCCTCCTTTTTGTCCACTCCAGTCTGAACGTGAAGGGTGCCGCCCAGCTTGCCCTCGATGCCAAACTTGATGTCGGTGTTGAGGCGGTCACCAATCATGCATGTTCTTGATCGGTCGAGCTGGAACTTGCCTTCAATGGCGTCCATCATGGCTTGGCTGGGCTTGCCAAGCTCCAGCGGCTTCTGGCCGCTCGCGTTGGCCAGGGGCACCATGACTGACCCGGCTCCGAGAAAGAGGTCATGGTGAAGCGGCAGCGTCGAGTCGATGTTGGTAGCCAAGAACTTCGCTCCACGTTTCAAGTAGTGCATCCCATGGGCCAGCTTGAGGTAGTTTATGTGAAAGTCCAACCCACACAGCACGACGCCGACTTCCGGGTCTAGAAGCGACCCATCTGCGATGCCCGCAAAGTCGGCGGGAGTGATGTCTCTGCGGAAGTTGTCGTCGGTGCCGCCGATGAATGGCACTCCCTCTGATGCAAGCTCCTTCTCCACGCCAGCCTCGCCGATGACAAAGACCTTGTTTCTCCCCGGGGGCAGCTTGAGTATCCGCGAGATGTAGACGGCGGAGGAGTAAGCGGAACCGAAGACGTCCTCGACGTCACTCGGGATGTTGAGGTCATTGAGTTTCTTGACGTAGTCGGCGCGTGACTTGGTAGAGTTGTTGGTCACGAAGACGGTCCTCTTGCCTGTGGGTGGTGAGTGGTGCGTGTACGTCAAAGGGGCAATGAGAGCTGACCTCTCGAGCGGAGGAGCTGCAATGTCTCGGGCACGCCTTCGTAGACATGATCGCCGGACCACAGGACGCCTGAGAATTGTCAGCCGTATCCGAGAAAGGAATCCCACGGTGACTGACCGTCGCAGTCGAACAGGAAGGTCTGAACGTTGGCATGTCAGCGGAAAGTCTCAGCGTTTCGCGGGAGGCTGACGGTTTAACCACTCACATCGAACTTGTCGATGAAGGCATTGAGCGCCTCCTTGTCGCCGGTGAGGTACTGGGGCTCGGAAGCCATATTGCCAGTCTATCTATGAGCCTCCCAAGAAGAAGGTCAATAGCTTTAGGAAGATGACCGTGATGAACAGCGAGGTTCTCACTATGGGGGGCGTGTCGAGAGTAGATTGAGTCGTGATTAGTCAGGAGTCTCGACCGATGTCGCTTTATCCCACTGCCGCAGGCATGGCGCTCCGCATCCGCAGAGCGGACAACTCGCCGCGCCGCGCCTGTCTGGTAACCGAAACGCACGACCGTGTTTGCCTGCCATGTGTGAGCAACCTGGCCATTTCAATGCTCAGGTGCCATGTCGCGATGGCAAGGTCTAGGGTAGCGCTACAAGTGTGCTGGCCTGCTTCCGAAGGTGCGCCCATCAGACCCGGGGCCCTGCTGGAGCCTGGCCAAGGGCCTGTGCCGAGTCCCTGTAACTACCTGCCGGCGAAACCGCTTGGTTGCATGCCCCTTGAATTCAGGACTCATGCGCCGGCTGGCCTTCCCTTACCCGAGTCCGAGCCTTGTCCTATTGCGTAGTACGAGTGTCCAACCTGGGACGAGGAAGGCCCCGGTCGCACCGGTCGAGGCTCGGAGAGGCACGGCACGAAGCCTCTTGGCCGGGTCTCAGTGCTACTGCAATGCACGCTCTCTTAAAGTAGTGCCCTCCTCGGACATCTGCCCAGGATGCTGAAGGTGGTGGCGCCTCTCCACACCTAGCCAATGGCGTTGTGTCTCCTGTGTGTCTTAAGAGATTGAGATTAGCGAGTGCGAGCCTGCTGGCCCCTCTCGCACCACTCTCCGTTAGCCCCAGCCTTTGCGATATCCACACGACTTTCTGGTACGGCCAACAGAGCAAGCGAGTGACGACTAAGAATGCCCAGTCATCGTACGTAGATCGTCTTTGTCCGTGCGTTACTTGCAACACCCGCTGGCAGTAATTGCGCGTGTCTGCGAGCTGTCCCACGGCGGCGGGTCCGTCTGTCTTACATCAGTGTCCGAGGTTGGCCGCTGACTTGGCCGGACTTCGGTTTGGGTTGAACAGAGACCAGTACCGTGCACCGAAAAGAGGGGGATCAACAGGTATCGATGCATGGATACAAGAAAGTTGGTGCACGTCGACGACTTGCGAGTCCGAGGCGCACTGTTACCCCATCCGAAGGTTCCCCGAGGCCTAGACTCGTGATCCCGCTGGGGAGGGAACAAGGATTATTGCTACATCACGTCGTGGAATAGTTATTTCTTCAATCAAATAAGAAAGAGGCACCTGCTGCCTTGGTGCCGCGCAAACGATCTCCTTTCCTTGGCAATCCGTGACTCGAAAATTCCACTCAATTTGACCACGCCTATCTTCTCACATCAAGTCGACTCGAGCCTACGCTTATGCCTAGTGCATCCGCCATGAGCCGCCCGGCTACAACAGAGGTCTCGTCACCCGACGCTTCGGTCCCGAACGGTGCACCGCGTGCCGATCCCTCCGTCAGTCGAGCCAACCCTTCGTCGTTACCCGCCGCTCAATCTCCTGTCGACGCCACTATCCAAGAACGTAACCACCTCGATCGGGAGAAATCTGCCTCTCAACCCGAGAAATACGGCTCTACTTCAGATCAATCTCGATGGGCGAGCCGCGAGAGCATCCTGAAAGCAAGCCTAGACGGAGACGGCAGGCCGGAGTGGCTGCGCAAGAGCAAGGCTAGCAATGCGGAGATTGCAGAGAATTTGGAAGCGGCGAGGCAAGAGATGCTGAAGATATCTGAGATTGTAATGGCCAGCTATCCGAAGAACGGGTGAATTACGCCATTGGAAGACCCTCGGAGGCAATAGAAGGAGCTGCTCCAGGCGGCACGGAAGCCACATACACTCTCGCAACTCGAACGCACTGGCGTTGGGACGGAAGTATAAGCCTAAAGTCAATGGTGGGGGTACAGAGCGCCGGGCCCAGCATTGATGGAAGATCCAGAGCATGTGCGGTTGTTATGATTTGACTAGTAGTTGCGGACTATCGAAGACTGTACGACAGGTGGATTTCACAATACCATGCGGGCAGCACTTACACCCTGTCTACAACGGACTGAAGGCGGGCACCCAGAGTGAATCCGTAAGTGACAACGGAAACGAACGTCGCCAGGTTGACAAGAGAAGAGACACCGTGCAGCATGCCAAATTTCTTGTTCAAAGCGCGCATCTCCTCCGAGTGTGGCCCCTCGGCATACCACTCCTTGCCATCTCGCTTGACTGTGTCTTGTCAGCTTGCGTCGAACTTCCAGTGCCATGCGAGAAAGAGCGTACCTTGCCCGCGGCGCTCCTTCATCGTCTTAGCCGATGCCGGCAGGAGCACGAGGTAATTCACGATGCCTGTCAAAAACATTGCTGCAATTGGTGCCAGCGAGTTCCATCGGCTAGACACGTCGAGGAGGCCCGAGATCCCAGAAGGAACCCCGGTCAGCGCATTTCCGGGGAAGGTCAATGCAAGGGCTACCGGAAGCGCCGTCTGGAGGCCAAAGTAGATCGGGAAGAGGTTGCTCATAGCGGCGGAGAAGGCAGGCCGCTCAACTGCCTTGAACAAAACGGGGCCATTGATGAAGGACTAGATTGGTGCGGTTAGCTATCCGCTAATGCTCATTTTTGAGAGCGATCAGAGCTTACATGGAAGAACGACGTCCCCAACAACGTTCCGTACCTAACGCCTTGTAAGCCAATTACTCGCCGGGAACCTCGGCAATTTGAGCACCCACGATATAATGTGATATGGAGCAACGGAGAACAGAATTGAGCTGGCCATCTTGCTCTTATGCGTCTTGGACAACGCAGTCTGACGAAGACTTTGACACGGCAGAGGTGGTGGAGTTGGGAACTTGGGATATTGGACATGAGACGATGAGGTCATGCCCGACGGCCATGAACTCACGTGATCTCGCGACGCACCCGCGTTGTGGCGCGATTGCTGCCTCAGCCCCAACGTCGTCTGCCTAAAACGGACTGAGCACTCACACCCAGGCACGCTCTTTTAAGGCATCCGTCGCCGTGTTTGATGGATTCTCAATACGAATTCACATCGGTTGCTCACAATCCGTCACCTGGCTTTACGATTGCACATCATGGCGGAGAAGGAGGCGACCGTGTTCATCCTGGACCTTGGCGCGTCCATGGCCAAGACGAATAGCGGCCGCAAGGAGTCTGACCTAGATTGGGGCATGCGCTACGTCTGGGACAAAATCACCGACATCGTGGCCGCGAACCGCAAGACGCTGTGCGTCGGCATTGTGGGTCTGAGGACAGACGAGACCAGCAACAAGCTGCAAGAAGACGAGGGATACGAGAACATCACGGTCCTGCAGGAGCTGGGGCAGATGACAATGTCGAGCCTGCGGTCGCTTCAGGCGTCTATCAAGCCGAGCCAGACGTTATCGGGCGATGCTATTTCCGCCATAGTGGTGGCTGTTGACATGATTGACACCTTTACAAAGAAGCTCAAGTGGATCCGCAAGATCGTGCTCATCACCGATGGTCAAGGGGAGCTGGATGCTGATGATCTTGGTGACATAGCCAAGAAGATGAATGACTCCAAAATCCAGCTGACGGTTCTGTGAGTGCCGCTACCTCGCACGCTCCCAGCTGAGCTGACCTTTTCAGTGGTGTTGATTTCGATGACTCGGAATATGGCTTCAAAGAGGAAAATAAGTCATCGACAAAGGTATTTATTCGGATATTATTTCCGCAGAACTCACTTACCAAATGTCTTCTAGGCCACGAATGAATCGACGCTGAGAAACTTGGTCGATCTGTGCGAGGGTGGGATCTTCGCCTCGATAGCTGAGGCAATCGACGAGCTTGATACCCCCCGAGTCAAGGCGGTCAAGCCATACAAGACCTACGACGGGACGTTGACCCTTGGTGACCCGCAAACGTTCCCTGCAGCGATGAGCATCAACGTGGAGCGATACTTCAAGACGCATCTTGCTCGACCCTTGGGCGCGAGTACTGTGGTAGTGAAGTCCGAACAGACCGGAGGCACCCAGTCTACCCACACGCTGGACGATGACGAGATGGAAGGCATTGACTTCTCTGCAGTGAAGCAGGCTCGCGCGTACAAGGTCAATGACCCCGATGCGCCAGGCGGCAAGCGTGATGTCGAGTTTGAGTCGCTGGCCAAGGGATACGAGTATGGGAGAACAGCTGTGCACATCAGTGAGTCTGAGCACAACATTACTAAACTTGAAACACAAAAGGGGTTTTCTATCATCGGCTTCATTCCATGGAACAAGGTATGTTGCTACCGTGTTTACGAGGACCGTGCTGCTGACGCCCTGCCCAGTATGAACCGTTTCTCAACATGGGCGAAGCCTGCGTCACACATGCCCGGAAGTATGATGCAAAGTCCGAACTTGCACTCTCTTCCTTGATCTGGGCGCTCATGGAGCTCGAGTCGTATGCAATTGCCCGCGTTGTGACCAAAGACGGCAAAGACCCTTTGCTGGTCTTGTTGGCGCCCCATATCGACCCCGAGTTTGAATGGCTGTACGATGTTCCCTTACCATTCGCAGAAGACGTGCGCAGCTACCAGTTCCCCCCACTGGACAAGGTCATCACAGTCAGCGGACAGACGTTAACAAAGCATCGGCTACTGCCGTCCGATGAACTGAACGAGGCCATGAGCGAATACGTGGATGCAATGGATCTCTCCACGTACGGCATAGACACTGAAGGGTACTTGGAATGCCCGAATGCCGACACGAAAATTCTTCTTATGCTGATGCGTTGTAGGAGTTCTGCAGAGTACGCCCCGATTGATGAGACGTTCAACCCGGCTGTCCATCGCGTCAATCATGCAGTCAAGACGCGCGCGGTTCATACCGAGAAACCCATTCCGGATACGCCCTCTGTGCTTCTACGGTTCTCATCTCCACCCGAGGATCTAATAGAGAAGGTCCAGAGCAGAATAGATGCCCTTGTGGAGGTGGCCGAAGTCAAGAAAGTGCCACCAAAAGCCAAAGGTCGACGACAAAGAGAAACGATCAAACCCATTTCCGGACTGGACGTTGATGCCTTGCTCGGCGAGGAGAAGAAAGGTCATGTTTCTGAGGAAAATGCCGTTCCAGACTTCAAGCGGGTGTTGGCGTCGACAGAGGAAATCAGCGAGATTGAAGACGCTGCTAAGCAGATGGGGGCGATTATCCGGTCTCTTGTCACGGACAGCTTTGGCAACAGCAAATACTCGCAGGCTCTGGAGTGTATCGGTGTGATGCGAGAGGAGCTGATCAACTTGGAAGAGCCCGGAGTGTACAATTCGTTTGTGCGCGACCTGAAGAAGGGCTTGCTCTCCGGCGCGCTAGGTGGGGACCGGAGAGACTTTTGGTTCAAGATACGGTGGTCACGGCTGGGGCTGATTGAAAAGGAGCAATCAGAGGTGTCCGATATCACGCTCCAGGAGGCAGAAGATGTAAGTTCCCCGAGCACGTGGGCTGAACAGTTGCTGACCGGACGAGCAGTTTTACAAGTCGAGATAGCGCGGAGCTGTTGGGATGGGCTTTACGTTTACCTTGCATGGCGGCGGCATCGATAATGAATGCATGCGTACACCGTCTAGATTTTTGGCGAATGATGATTTCAACCCTCGTAGGATTGTACCGTAGTGAACCATGCTGGCGTTTGAGAGCCTCAGGCACCCGGTTCTTCAAGCTTCCACGCATTGTCACACCAGCCTCTCTTGCAAGGAGGCCGTTTGCACCTTCATTTTCAGTTCTGCACGGTCGCACTTTTCGCGTTTGACCCCCAACAACACCGCAGCCCAAGTCTTCCACACCGTTAGGCTCGTACACGCCTCTGTTATTGCACCTTCACCCAGCAGACCGCCACTTCATAGCTTCGCGTCCGCTCCATCTTCCATCATGCCTGACAGCAAGCTGCTCAAGCGACTAGCCCTGCTCCAGGAGGTCCTGGGAGAGAACGTGACTCTTCGAAACTCATCCGAACTGAGCGACGAGGAGACACTTCCGACGCCAGAACCATCGGGGACGAATTCGGACTGGGAGCAGTGGCAGACCAAGAATAGCTCTGCAACCAAGGCCAACAACGCGTGGATCGGAGAGCCACAAGCAGAACGAGAGTCGCCGACAATCTCAGACGGCGGCAGTCCGTTTACCGTTACGGACCATGACTATTCTTCGCTTCGCGTCGGGGAGGTTCTCAGCAAAGAGATCACCTTCAGTCCCTGGAAGAGAGTCCTTAATTACCCTAACAACTTCATCGGAAAGGCCAACAAGCCCCGAGTTAGTAGAGCCATGCGTACTACTTCCAATCTGAGCTGACATAATGATAGGCCCGTCCGTTTTTCGACAAAATCCTCGAAGGCATCTCCTGGGACATGTGCGTGAAATTCCAGGCCTCTCATGGGTTTAGACCACTGACCTGTCCAGGTTCTATCTGCATGATCCGACAGCACCAAAGGAGCCACCGCACCTTCTGGTGCCGACGGAACAATTTGAAAGATTCTTGGCAAGAGTCAATGATGTGCTCGACACAGCGCTGACGATCCCTCATGGCGTGAACCGGCACAAGTTCTGCCTCGAGTTCGGAAATGGGGGCACCCCTCAGCCGCGATATCTCCTGCGGGCGAAAGACGAGGAGAACTTGCAGATCACGTCGTGGCCTGAAATCTTGGAGAGCGACACTGAGGGATTCAGTCGAGCTCCGAAGATGCAACAGGATGCTTTCGCACTGGCGCTAGCCATTGTCAAGCGGTCCAATGACAACTCGGACAAGAAACAGAAAGCCAAGGCAAAGGCCCATCAGAGGTATCTAGACCGGCAGAGAATGATGACCATCGCCCAGGAGTATCTCGGACTTCGGCATGGTGATAGCGACAGACGGGTTGTGTTCGTATGCATGGATGTTGAAGCGTTCGAGGTAGCACCTCATTCAGTGACGGAGGTAGGCATTGCCATTTTGGACACAGACGACCTCCGCGACGTGCAGTCAGGCCCCGGTGCCTCGAACTGGTGGCCATTCATCAAGGCGTACCATCTCCGAACGAAGGAGTACTCTGGTTTGGTGAATCATCAATACGTGCAGGGCTGCCCTGATGCCTTTGACTTTGGGTAAGACCGGCTTGAGTATGGGCGTTCTCAAAAGGCATGCACTAACGATGCCTCCAGAACCAGTACCTTTCCCGAAAAGAGTGAGCTTGCCGATGAGATTAGAACTATTTTGCAGCCGTACACCGTCGAACGACCCGACGTGGTCTTTGTTGCGCATGACGCACAGTCAGACATCAGATACCTCTCAAAGATTGGCTTCGAGGTCCCCGACATGCCTGGCATGATTGCCAGCATCGACACTCTTTTCTTGCACCAGGCGTGGCGCAATTCGGGCGACGCAAGGAGCCTGGGGACAGTTCTCTCCGACCTCTGCATTCCGAACAAGAATCTGCACAATGCCGGGAATGATGCGGTGTACACACTGCGTGCCATGATGGGTCTCGCCGTGGAGCAGCTCTGCAAGGACGAAGCCGACGCAAAGGGAGCAGAGTATGTGCCGGCGCTGTGGGCAAGGTCGGATTGAGAGAACGTTCGTAAATTTGGACTTGAGGAGAGAACGGGGATTTCTGTGTGATCCCGGAGCTTATGGTACAATATCTCGCCGCCTTGGACGTCTTGCCTGCCCAGGTGCTCTAGCTACCTCTCAAATCAACACAAACGCCATCGCTATGTAACACGTATTTGTACAAAGATATACAGAGCCGCGCCATCCAGCCTTCGATGCAGCCGTTCTCCCGGACAGTCGTCCGAAGTCGTTGTATCGTTTTGTAAAGTGGCTGGGTTGCAGCATGCATGTATGGGTATTCGTGACGACTCGAGCTCGAAGGAGGGGGCCACGCGCGGGCTCAGCTTGGCGTCGATTTGTCCAAAAACTCCTTCGCCTCGTTCACCTTGGTCGCCAGGTACGGGCTGCCACCACGGTCGGGGTGGTTGAGCAGCATGAGCGTGCGGTGCGCCTTGCGGACCTTGTCCTTGGTGATGGAGCGCTCACTAGAGGGCGGCCAGTTAGTAACGTGGTGCCGCAACCATGTATCACGGGGTCGGGATTCGTACTTGAGCGACAGGATGAGGGAGGCCTCCTTCTTGTTCATCTTGGGCTCGAAACCACCCTTGTAGAAGGCCTTGCCCATGGCGCCAACGCCGCCACGGGATCGCCGCCATGCGACGAGACTGGCTCGGCCCTGCGTCTCCTATGTTAGCCTTGCGCGCGGTGCAGCGGCTCGAAGGGGGAAAATGCGACGGCGGCGTACCAAAAAGGCGGCGACAGCCGCTCCGGCGCCCCACGCAAACACTGAAGCCATGTCGGTTGGAATATGCGGTTGGTGACGGTGGTGTTGGCGATGTAGGGGATTGTCGCCGCTTGATGAGGAAGTTTTGCGATGGTCGGACGGGATCGGGCGGAGAATTGTTGCTCCGACCCGGCTTAGGGTGGGGCCGCCCGGCGACAACGAGCGTTCTCCATGCTGTCCCAACTTCGTTGATGTCGAGATTCCCGGTACTCCGCCGCCTCATAGCCAATCCATGAAGCCGCTCATGGATGACAGTCAAAATAGCACGGCTTGCGGTTTGGGATGCCTCTTACATGAGAAAATCGATGCTGGCGACTTTGCCAGGATTTAGACTCAAATGATGAGCCCCTCGGCAGGATCCGCCGGAGCTTTACACAGGCGCATTTTGGCGGCGCTATGGTATTCGGGAAAAGAAGCGCGAGACTGCAGACAATAAAAATTCAGTTGGTATTCAACCGTGCATAGAAGCCATCCTTCCAACCGCACCAACACGCCAAACTGTGAGCCTCGCGTAGCGGCCCTCTCCCTGTGAATGCCGAGACTCACAGGTCAGGAACACTTTCCTTGCATCAAGCCGCACACTCGATCAGTACATTCAACCAGATGCTTTGGCCATCAAGCTTGATACGAACGGTTAAAATGACCGCCGGGTGCAGGACATCATGATGGAGCCTCCGTCTGATAATGCCGGCCAGCTCCGAAGAGCCTTACGAGTATACTGCATGCCGCCACTCCTCCCTGATCTCGTAATAAGAACTACGATGCCTCCGCTTGCTTGAGTAGACAAAGTTCAACACATTCCGTCTTCCTCTGGGCAAAATTCGTATAGCCTGCTGCCTTGTTGGTCTAGCAAGCCCAGATCGTGGTCCAATTTTGTGCCTGGATTTTCATCGGAAATTTCCAAAGGATGTGCGCAAAGAATTTCCTGTTCAAGTACAGAAGCACTTCAATTGATATTGAGGGGATTAGAGTTAGACTTCTGCCGGCAGTTTGGGTTATCTATAAGGATAAGGATACTTTGCCGACAGACAGCGGGGCCGTATCTCTTATAGGTGGATGTAAGTTGCAGCCTCGCCATGAAATGCCGAGACTTGTCGGATCCGTTGGTCTAACGGTAAACTGGCGTACTGCTCGGGCTTAGCACCCCTCATAAACTGCCACGTTATCGCAATAAAAGCCGGAGTCTATATCTATGTCGACGATGATCCGGGCAACACCCCGGCCTACCTGATACTACCTCAACTTTGGAGATGTGTGGAGCAGGTCGTCATGGAAGGCTAGGGAAGGGAGATGGCATTGTTGCTTAGAACTATTGTTCATGTCGAGAGCATCGTTTCGGTTGCATCGACTCGCCAACCCATAACCTTGGTCTCCTTCAAGCTTGGCCGACATCCTTCTGTATCCCTTCAGGGTGGTTCGATCGGCATTTGATTTTATGAGTAGCCCGCAAGCTTGAGGCAATGCAGGTGATTGTCTCATAATCCGGCAGTTGAACAACGCCAAGGCCTCGAGCGCGGATATAAAAGACTACCCGGCGCCTTCGTTCAACAAGTTGCTGGCTATCCGCAATTCACAGAAACTCATCTTTACAAAGCAATCAGATCATTACACATTCCCAAAACAAAATGTCCATAGTCAGCCTTCTAGTTGCTGTCGCTGCATTCGCGAACTCCTGCACCGCTCTCGGTTACTCACGCGTTCTTAACAACTGCACATTCAGTGTAGCAATTCCACCCCATACACTAGAGCCGCTTGGCGGTTTCTTCGCAGAAAAGTTTAAGGACGGACACGACGGAACTACGGTCATCCATGATATTCATAGAACAGCACCCGTGACTACGGAAATGATGCTTACAGGGTTGATGTTTGGATACCACGCCTTCACTCCGGACCTCACCTACGCTTTGGACACGATTTGGGGCATCAATGCGTTTGGGGATCATAAGATGGAAGTTCGCAGTGACGATGCCACATGTGAGGTTATAACTTGGTTACATGGTGACAGGCCTCATGCAGGCTCCATCGTGACCTGTACTGGAGGCGCGTTATCAAATCTAACCTTGACAATCTGCGCGGGTTGAGGGCGCATCAGGAGTGGGAACGGCGGTTGTGCTCGTTATAACAAGGCTGAAATTTGAGAACTCTTACAACTTGGGCCGCCATTCAATTGGCTTGAAAACCTGGAGAACCCAGACGAAAACTTCGCTGCAAGGCCAAAAGAAAAACTAGGGGGACAGGCATTCTAGGACAGAAAATTGAGTATCCTTGTAGCTCGTCAAAGATTAGATTTTTGACTTGGGTCGTTCATGGGTGTCCAATGTTCAGGACGTAGAGACGTGATCACATTGCTTTTAAGAAGCGATGGGAGAGTTGACGGAACGCATGTTATATAAAAGACGACTAATGTTAATACCTAAACTTTCACGAACCTGTGGATGCTCCATTCGGGAGTCGGGCTGAAAGCCAGCTTAGGAGAGCAACTCGCCTGACGGGCCTCCCGTTCTCCAAATTCGTTTCCTAAAAGAAAGAGAGCAATCACATTACAGCACGGGAGGGCACGGTACCCTGCGAGACACATCTATGCTGTAGTTGTATGGGAAAATCCGTCCTGTACATGCAATGGAAGTTACCGAAAGAGGAAGTCCGAGGTGGCACTTCCATCGGCGCGGGGGTGGGGCGACGCGTCCTCCTCTGTCTACCAGCACGAGTACGAGCACATCTGAAGAGGATCCGCGCTTCAGATGCAGGCACTCATGCTTCTCCCCAACACGGGCCTCCGTATCGGAATTTCAAGATCACTTCAACGGCCTGCAAGGAGCCCAAAACCTTCTCAGTCCGAGGTATAACCGCCCCTGGACCTAGGGAGTTGCTTCGGATATTATCCTCGCTATCGATGCGCGGTTAGAGTTACCGTCATTACTCTTAACTTAGATTACGAGCCTAAACGGGTGTCTTCATGGCCGAAAAGCTATTCCAAAATGAGGCCCAGCCGCCGCCGCCACCGCCTCCGAGGCGGACGTTTAAGCGCTTGGTGAAAACGCCCCTCATCGCGGCGCTCGGCCTGATGGCGATTGTCTCCGTGTGGACCAGGTTCCCGCATCCTATAGTGCTGGGCGACGACAAAGATAAAATGCCGTCGTGGAGCTGGGAGGATGTGAGGGCCCCACCGCGTTCAGTGTATAGAACCGTGCTGATGACGGGACAGGTCAAGCCAAGCAAAACCTTGCAATGGACCAAGTGCTACGATAATGCCTTGGAGTGCGCAAGGCTTGATGCAAGCCGGCCTAATGACGCTCGCCTGATCATAGAGTACTGACTTGTGAGCTACGTAGGTACCCATGGACTGGAAGAACCCGTCCGACGAGGAGCGCGTTACACTCGGCGTGGTCAAGCTGTCGGCCAAGTCAAGGGAAAACCCGCTGCCGCCAGTCTTCGTCAACCCAGGTGTTTGTCTTCCCTGTGCGAGAAATATTATCAGATGAGATGCATGTATTAACGAAGATATGCCATAGGGGCCTGGCGGATCCGGCGTCTATCTTGTCGAAAGGGGCGGCGGCGCGCTGCAGACCATCGTCGGGGACAACCAGGTAAGCCTCCCAGACAAGATGACTGGAAGCGGTGTGATATGGGGTGCTGACTTCTGCAAAGGACATCATCTCCTGGGATCCGCGAGGAAGTATGCGTGCCCCCTTCCTGGACCAGCTCTGGTGTCGAGAGCCCGGCTAACGCAACTCTGTCCAGTTGGCGTCTCCACCCCTCGAATCGAGTGCTGGGGAACTTCTCAAAAGAGAGAGCTATGGGCCATGCAGGACACGGGCGTCATCGATGAGCGAGCCGGGCTGCTCTACGATACCTACTCGCGCAGTCTCGCCTACACTGGAGCCTGCGAGAGGGCCCTCAACGACACCAACATCCTGAGGCACGTCAGCACGGCGTACCACGCCCGTGACATGCTGGCGATCCTGGACGGGACCGGACACTCCAAGCTGCGATACTGGGGGTTCAGCTACGGCACCGCGCTGGGAGGCGCCTTTGCGAGGCTCTTCCCGGATCGCGTGGAGCGGCTCGTGAGCGACGGTAAGCGACAGTGCTGGGTCGTTCTTTTGCAGACACTACATAGATCTCTGACTGAGCTTCACGTCCGCAGGCAACGTAGACTACAACGAGTGGTTTGGCAAGGGGCTCCGCAACTACCTGGCCGACGCCGACGCCGTCTTCGACGCCTTCGACACCGCCTGCCACCAGGCCGGCAGGGAGAAGTGCGCCCTCTGGGCCCCCAGCGCCGCCGCCGTCCGGAGCCGCCGCGCCAACCTCCTCGCGAGCCTCAAGAAGCAGCCCGTCCTCATCCCCGCGCGGTCGCGCGCCAGCGGGACCGAGATGCCCGAGCGCGTCACGTACAGCAAGGCGCAGCGCCTCACGCAGGCCCTCGTCTACACGCCCGCCCGCTCCTTCGGCACCCTGGCCGCCGTGTACGCGGCGCTCGAGGCCGGCGACGGCCTGCCCTACTACGACGCGCGGCAGGCGGCGGGCGACAACGGCGGCGGCGGCTCCGAGCTGCAGTGCTCGCTGACGGACACGCCGGCCTCGATGCCGCGGGAGACGGCCGCCGAGCCGGACGCGCTGCCCGGCATCATGTGCTCCGATGCGCGGGCGCCGCGCTCGCTCGACGAGTTTGAGGAGTACGCGGCCGAGCTGCAGGCCAGCAGCCGCTGGATGGGCGCGACGTTCGCGGAGCTCGGGGCGAGCTGCGCGGGCAGGACCGTCGAGCCCAAGTGGCGCTTCACGATAGGTAAGGGAGATGAGGGCGTCGACCTGCGAAGTCCTTGAACCTGCGTCTGCTCGCAGTGCTGACCGTAGACCGCACAGACGACATCGAGGCAGACACGGCCCACCCCATCCTCTACATCGGCAACACGGCCGACAACGTCACGCCCCTGGCCGGCGCGTACAACAACTCGGCCCGGTTCCCCAGCTCCGCCGTCTTGGTGCAGAAGTCGTACGGCGTAAGTATGCCCCCGTCGCGACCCCCGCGCGTGCTTTCGGCTGACTGCCGGTGCCAGCACTGCTCGCTCGCCGCGCCCTCGACGTGCACGGCCAGGAACGTCCGCGCGTACTTCCAGAACGGCACGCTGCCGGCCCCGGGGACCGTGTGCGAGCCGGACCACGGCCTGTTTGATGCGCCGGCGCCCGGCGACGTCGAGGCCATGGATGAGCTGTCGAGGGCTGTGCATGAGCTGGCGAAGAAGACGAAGATCACGTTGCATGGCGCATTTTGAGAAGGGGACCGCCCAGTCTCGATTCGTGCTGAAGACGGCGTGTATGAAAGGTAAAGGCAGTAGATTCCGTTGGCCTAAATTGCAAATCGCTTCTCATGATCAGTCGTAATTCTGGTGCGCAAGATGACGTTCCCACCCCTTAGAGAAGCCTCTCCTGGCTCCCCTTGTTGTGGCTTCCATGATGCACCTTCTCTGGCATCCGCAGCCCCTTATCCACAGCCTCCTGCACCCTCCTCTCCAGCTCCTCCACCTGGTTGTGCCCGCGGCCGCTCTCGTCGCCCGCGGCCCCCGTCTTCGAAGCCCAGTTGCCGGCGCCGCCGCGCCCGCCCATGCCGCTGCCAGGCGGCGCCTTTGTCTTCAGCCTGGCTTCCACGGCCGCGCTGACGTGCTGCTCCGTGTCTCGCGCGTCCGGGAGCTGCGCCGCGTCGACGACGTTGCCCGCGCCCCCGCGGCCGGCGCGCACCGGCCCGGACGAGTTGGCCTCGGTGCGGAACGGAGCCGCGTCTTGGGCTTCAAGGTCCTGCGCGTCGAAGGCTCTTAGACGGTTGTGCGCCGGCAGGGCAGAGTGGGCTGAGGATTCATACCTTGTCGTCGGGCGCTCGCTCGGCGGCGGGGACGAAGTTGCCGGCCCCTCCACGGCCGACCTTGCGGAAGACGTCTTGGCTCTGCGTCATCGCTGTAGGGGCTGGCCGAGAGACAGAAACGTCGTTGAAGCTTGTTCCAGGTCGAATGGTCCTTGGAACTGGATGAGCCGAGGTCGCTCCCCCTTTCTCACTGACGTCACTGGCCGTGTGGGGCAAAGCCTACCACGTCCGATCCAGGAACACCAGATTTCCCATGGATCTATCCGACAGGTGAAGACGTGGCCCAAGGCCTCGGACACTTTTTAACTTTGGGCTAGGGATCTCACGCAGCGATACTGGCCGGGGTGCAGTGCACACGGTGCCTCCATCAGGAAATGCTCTACACTTCAAAACCTGCCAGTCATCTAGGGCAGCAAGGTACGATCTTCGTCGTCAAGGATTGGCGGATCGGAGACCCCAGATGCCCGGCTGGTACCAAGAAGTTCTTGTTAGGGCAGCTTCGTACGAAATCTGTCGCACCGAGAAGGACTCAGCGAGGAGCCTGGCCGGCGACTCTGAAGGCGAATTCTAATTTACAACAGCCAAGCATCGTACCTCGCTCCGCGCTCTCGCGACCAGTGTCCACGGACCCAGCGAAGAGCTGTTGCTGCTGCTCTCTCAACCTTGACACGGCTTCTGAAGATTGTATATACCCGAAGAGAACATACCCGCCTCTACCCGAGGATCTGGGGTTCTCCACGAATTTGGGGAGCACAGGCGTGACAGGGTAGCGTGTATCCACGCCGTTGGCCTAGTCCAGCCACCGCGTTCGTCAGCTCAGCGCAACTCGTGAGAATTCGAGACGATAAACGATAAACAGGTCAAAACCCTAGGGCCAGGGCAACAGGATCCCAAGCCCACCCCCGTGCCGCAAAGGAATGCCGTCGCCCGCGGCGTGCCCACTTGGGGTTGTCGGCCTATTTTCAGCATCCCGATGTATTGAAGGAATCGCGATCCAAGGCCACGCAGACAATTAACTGGCCCGCTCGCTAGTGACGTCCCCGCTGGAGGGGTTGGAATCAAGTGGGCCAACACCCCGGTCCTTTGTCTGTCGCAATTGAGCCACGCCCTGAGGTTACAGCTCGCTGAATGAGCTTGTGTGCCTCTGCGCCAAGTGCAAACTAGCCATTGCCAACGCGAGCACGAGTACCATGAGCGCTGCTCCGTGCCCGCGCAGGTTTTGGGGCCATGGCTCGGATCGGCGGCCTTGATTATCTCAGTCGGATGCCCGCGGGTGGTTGGTCTATGCGGGTCATTGTCCGCATAATTGGCAGCACCTTGCAGGCGGCGCGCACCAAGGCCCATCGAAGGCCCGGTCCTCTGCACGAGGCTCAATCGAGTTGTGATTGTCGCACGCGACCAGGGTAGCTTTCGACAAGCATGGTCAATTGGTGCCTGCTGCAGCCAAGACTCTGCGGCCGACTCTGTTCTGTTCCAGACCGGATCGCCGAGCGTCTTATTTCGAATTGGACGCGGGCAGGCCGAGGGTGTTGATAACAGAAGCAGCAGGTTGGATACGGCATTTTCTGGAATCAGAGGGCACGAGTACTCGTCTTCCGCGTTCCACCTGACCGCCCAGCCACGGCACTACTATGCAAACTTGCTCCGCTCGCTCGTGGCACACGGCTGCGCCGGTCAAGCCCCATCCGGAGCTAAATTCGAATTGACAGCGCTGGGCGCACATGGCAAGGATATCTGCAAATTGCAGCTACATAAAAGGGCAAAAGGGGAGGCTTCTGTTGAAGGGCACAAAGGCTTGGGCGCATGACCTTGAGGCTAGCGCGGTGGAACTCGAGGGAGGAGAGGAGGTGGCGTCAAGCCAGCAAGCTGCATTCTTCGTCAGGTGGACTCGAACGACCAGAGGTGAGTCTCATCGGGAAGCCGTCTGGCAACGACCTGGAGCACGGCGGTGTTGCATTAAAGCGAGGGGAGTCGGCCGCGAGTTATTGGACGAACTGGCATTATCGGGCTGCCCCTTAAGTTGGGGTGTCCCTGGGTGCCGCCGCCAGGAACAGCCCATTAGGGCAGTCAGGCCAGGACAGCATCCTTCAAGACCAGTGTGGTGTGCAGTCGGCTCTGCTCAACGCGGTATCTGGAGACCACGATGCCCGGAGCTGTCGTAGTCGTCATGTGCTGGCCCGGCGCGAATGGCTCTTCTGCCGCGAGCTGCTTGAATTTGCGGGGTATGCGCAATATATGTCGGCCTGCTCCTTCGAATGGGACACCCTGGCATGACAAGTTGCATGGGAGCTTCACCACGAGACAGGCTTCAAGACCGACGCACAGGGGACCTTGCACGCTGGGCTCTCCGCAAGCCCTGTCCTTCGGTGGGTAGATGGACGGACAGATCGTACTGCTACTACAGTACTGTCGTGCCAGGCGGCCGTACGAAGTACGAGTACCACGTACGGACTGCTCGTCTTCGTAGATGCATACGTGCATGGGCGAAAGAGGGGCCCTGTCCCGCGTCAGCACTTCGCCCCCGGGGTGAGCGGATGCCCGAAAGGAGGCAGCAGACCCAACAATTAATTGCTAGGCGCACCCCTCGTCATTGGCTGACCGAGCGCCCGCCGAGGAGGCTTCGAATTGCATGGCCCCCGATGTTTGGATTTGGAAGCAAAAGCGAGCGCTGGTCGACCTGGGAGGAGCCATTGCGAGCGAACGCCTCTGGCCGTGGGGGATCATGGCGTAGACGCCGATGGCGATCAATGCCCAAGCATGGTTGATTCACAGTGAAGACAGCACGGAGTATGGGGAGAGAAGCCCACGAGCTGCCTGAGTTGCCTTAGGCATCCCCTCGGCCGGTTCCGAGTTCCGACATCGCAGGCTCCTGTGCGAGAGGGCGCTGCCGGCTTAGCAGTAAAGAAGGTTCTTGGAAGCGCTGGCGGACTGGGCCTAGATGACATTAATTACTGCCCGGCTCAGTAGGGCTCCCCATTCGCCGCCCTTTCTGCCGCCCTTTCGCCGCCCGTAGCCGCGCTCCAGTGCGCGTGGGCTTGGAGATTGGCCGACGCGCCTCACACTCGCCGTGTCTCATCAGCGCGATCGCCTGAACGCAGTGCGCACCAGAAAAAGGTCAGACACCCAACGTAAGCGTACTATCAGCAATAAATTTCACTGCCATTGTCCCTGCTCTTGGCTCGGCTCACGAGGCAAGCATCGTGCACGTCTACGGACAGGAGGACGGTATACGGGCAGCCATCTGGGTAGGTACCTAAGTAGGTAATACTGGTAGGCTACGAGAACCCCCGGTTCGACTGATTGATAGCGGATCCCCCCCGCCAAGATTCAGTATACCCCGCCTCCAACCCCTCATTCGACTGCGGCGTTCGGACAGCAGTGCGTGTCAAGACAAGCAGTCGTTCCTGGCTGGGCGAAGCAGAGCAGCTGGTAGGCGTTGGGGCAGCGAGCGCTGTTGCGGGCTCGCGCCTCGTACAACAGCACAACGCGCATCGCAATGCGAACACGTACCCTACCTACCTATGCGGCAGGCCATTCGTCAGGAGAGCCAGCCACCGCAGTGAGAACAAGCTCGTGGGGGCAGGCGGAGAGCCCACACTTCGCTCTACCACAGCGGAGCTGCTGGCGGCGGCGGAGGCGGCGGCTTCGCCATTCCCCAGCAGTGCGTGCGCTGTCTTGTCGCCACGTACTCGTAATGATGACTTCGTCGTGATGGATTGCTGGATTAGGGTTGGGGCTGGCCGCTGTCTCCTCCCGCACCACCATCAACGCCCGCCTCCGCGTGTCCTTTATGAAGTTATGCAGAAATGCCCGTTGCCCTACGTGCATACATGGCATGGCGCTCCGCCCTTGCCGGAGCCCAGGAACGAGCAAGCGCCGCCGCGACACTCCGTTCCTGCAAGAAACATGAGAAGGGCATGGGCATCGACGTTGACTACCGAGTGTGCTCTCGACGGATGGGTCAAATTGAACACAAACGTTGGAGCCGCGGATGCGGTCACGTTGTCTTTTTCTTTTTCTCTTCTCTTCTCTTCCGGGCACTCCGTATCGAGACTCCGTACTGGCACTCCGTACGGACTATGCTCAGCTCGGCATTCCTGGCCTGGGGTTCTATTTATTTCGTGCTGCGCAGCCTAAATGTCTCTGATGCATTTACGCCCCCCATCGTCTACAGCGGCTGCCACTCGTCGCGCTTCACTGGCGCTCCGTGCGAGGAACCAACTTGGGACTTTGGCGCCCGTCATGTGAGCCGCTGTAACCAAGCGGAAGGATGAGTGCCTATAGTAAGAGCGTGCCCCTCGGCTCTGTCCACGCCGGGAGGGTGTTGCCAAGTGCTAGGCCAGGCTCGTTGCGTGGGCGAGACCGGCTGCAATGGAGTCAATGAACTGACAATGCTCCCGGGTCAAACGGGAACGCACGAGGCGGCGCCCAACGCAACTGGCACTCGAACGCCGGTTGCGCAATTGGGGGGCAGAGTGGCCACGATGCTCTGATGCGAATATTGACCGTATGATTGCGGTGCGCTTGGTGCAGGGAGCCGGACGTGCCAGAGCCCCGTCGCGGCCTGGCTGCTGGCAAGGAGCGGCCGTCGAGGACAGCAGGGGCGCGCTGGGACCCGGGGAGCCGTGCCCCTCGCCCGCTGAGACGAGCCCCCGACAATGGAACCTAACGCCTGCGCCGCTGCTGACGGATGGACGCTGGCTCGACCGGTGGGCCGTGGCCCTGCCTGCGCCGTTTCGCTGCCCGAGACGCCCGCGGTGGCCAACCCTACTGCGTACGAGTACAGTGCTCGTACAGGGACGCAGGTCTGGTGCGCCCAATCCGGCTGGGTACCTGCTTTGCAGCTCAGCCCCAACTGGCATTCCTCGCCGCACACCCACCCTCCCTCCCTCCCTCCCTCCGCGGTTCAGACTCACCAGCAGCGACATGCCCAGAGAGGCCATGGGATCCGTCCCCCACCCATCCACCCTCAGAGTCGACCTGATGATCAACCGGGGGGGCTCAGCTGGCCAATGGTCCGCCCGCCCTTCCCCACCTTCAGCCCGGCGCGACAGTGCGAGCGGCCCAAGTGGCTCCGACGCTTGGAAGCCGCTGGAAGACCTGACGTGACGGCCAGAGGGCATGCCGTGTCCAGACGCCCCACGCACTCGTCGCCGGCCGCCAGCCAGCGAACGACCGTGGGCTGACGAGAGTGAGCGGCCGAACGCCGTTGGTGGCACTGCCGCCCAGCGGTCTCCACGCCGTTCCCTTTGCTCCCGGTAATCGCAAGACCAGAGGCGCCGTCGATTCACGTAGGCCGGATACTCCAGAATACGGAGCTGCTACATGCGCCCCCTCGCCATGCGTCACACACACACCCCGTGCCCGTAGTCCGCCTGTGCCTGTCCCAAAATATTATTTCTCGTCCTCGCAGTAGTCGCGCGGGAAACCTGGTCCTCTCCAAACCCCCATCCCCAACCTTGACGGCGCAATCGTTCCCGAGCCTGTGTATCCGAACGCTGTCACGCACAGGAGAAGGCTTCCGCCGCAATCCTCGACCCCGCGACGGTCTGGCGTCTGTCGTCTCGCAACCCTGAGCAATCCAAGCCGTTGGCAATGGCCTCCTCAAAAGTACGCTGAGCTGTCTTCTTGGGGGCGCCTTGCTGCCTTGTTCCCGCTCTCGCGAGGCCCAGTTGTGCTGATCAGTCTTCGTCTGCCTTCAGGAAATGCAGCATTCCTCCCGGCCATTGACGCACCAGCGTCCGTCGCTCTCGAGTTCCTCCCCGTCCGGCTTGCCCGGCCGCCAAGCACACGCCCGAACCAACTCGCATTCCCTCCTCACCGGCTCCCTCAACGCTCACCACCGCATAACCCGACGCAAGTCCGTCACCTCGGGCCCCAACATCTCCGCCCTCACGGCCGTCGTCGCCCAGGGCGAGCAGCCGGGGGCAATGCCGATTGCCGCCGGCGGACGACGCCACACCATGCACAAGGTCAAGGTTGGCAGCCTCCCCTCTCCGCCGGCCAGCCTACCCTACCAAAAGACCATCCCCGATATCAAGGATAGCGCGATCGAGGACGATGTGAATGAGGGGTCCGGAGATGAAGAACTAGGCAAGTTCCAGAAAGCGCGCATCAGGCGTGCCAGTGACGGCCAGCCTCTGGTCAAGGAATCCAAGAAGAGCAACCGCGTCGAGGTCCGTTGCGAGAAATGCGGCAAGGGCTACAAGCACAGCAGCTGCTTGACCAAGCATCTGTTAGTACCCCTCCCGCCTCTCCGGCTCAACCCGTGGCGTGCCTGCTCGCGGACGAGGGACATGTCGCTGAACCGGCGCCGGGGGCCGTGTGTGGTGACATGAGTGGACTGAAGTTGTTAACACGTTTGTCAGTTGGGAGCATACCCCCGAATGGTCCTTCACCTCGAAGCTCCTCATCTCCAAGCACCAGCAGGTCCAGCTACTCGAGGCTGCGTCCGTGCTGGTTGCCATGAACGGCAAGGAAAGCTCGACGACGCCCCCCGAATCGACCAAGGATTCCGGCAGCGAACCGGACTCGGCCTCGCCTGCGGCTTCTGGCTATTCGGAGCAGGGAGAGCGCCAGAGCTCGGCCGATACCACCCCGCCGCCGACGAGTGAGGGACTCCTCTTCAACGGATCGTCATACCGAGAGAGGATGCACAGCGTCAGCAGCGGAATCTCTCAAAGCTACCAGTCTTCGTCGTTGAAGCCCTCCTTCCTCTCTGGAAGTGTCCCCAGCGGGCCTGGGCTCGGTCACTTTCGACAGCCCAGCCACGAGCGACGCCCGCCGTCGTCGGGGGCCAACAGGACTGGCCAGGAGGATCACGACCTTGCTGCTGCCGTGGAGCTTCTGAGCTGCAGCTTTGGGAGCAACAATGGCTCCCACGGCACCGTCACGCTTCCAGCGGACGCGCCGCCGGTCCCGCCGGTCCCAGCCCAATATCTCGATCACGCCACATCACTGACGAGCGCGGGGTTCATCAATAGCTTCCCCAGCCGCCAGCCGGAGAGCTTCACCCGAGGCGAGCTGCGACGGGGCAGCGACGATGTAAAGATGGAAGACAGCGGGGACGATGACGACTTCGACATGCGGTCCCGCACTCGAAGCGACGAAGATGACGATGGCGTTTTCGGCCGCATGGAAGAATGATTCCATTAATCAGCATAACAAGGAGCGTGTTTGGGTTTGCACACGCCGTGATCGTGGAGTTGGACAATTGGATAACCTGAAACCCTGGGAAGGACCGGCGCGACTGTTTCTTTTGTATCACGATATACTCCATCTGTATGAGGTGGTTCTGCTCCGCCGCCAATTCTTAGCACCGAAGAGTGGGGAGCCTCGTCCTGCATTGGTCATTCCTTGGCCGCGACTGGCGGGCGTGATTGCATCTCCACGAGGTTAAAGTGAGGATTCGGAGAGGCGTCGAGCGTACACCCGAATAAATACCAAATGAAGCGCATTTTGTATATGAGACCCTGCGAGCGCTCCAGTCACCGTGAGCCCTCCGATCCCGAGCTGCACGCTTGTGAGCCGTGGAGTGAATATGTGACACGACGGCCCGGTAGGGTGATGAGGCATATAGCTTGTGGTGCCGGCAGCAAACGCGAGGTCATACACAAACGGGTTGAAGTGCAGCAGTCACAGAATAGCAGCAGACGTCGCGAATCGTCGAGGGAGCTGAAAGCAGGAGGCGAGGGGAACTGGAAACATTCTTCCTGCAAGAGATGAAGAATGATGGCATTCATTTTCATTGTTGAGGTGAGGAAGATGGAGCAACGAGAAGAAAAGTCGAACACTGCGAGGCGCGGCGGGGCGAGCGTAGGTTTCCCTAGCGACCCGACGTCACTTGTGCCCCACTGACGAGCGCCGCCCACGTCTCTGGCTCGTCTTGCTCGCCCCCCCGCGAGCTCCCAAGCTCCATCCGCCCACACAAAACACGCCATGTGCAGATCCCTCGTGGTCGCGATAAATAATAATCAAAAGAATCCAACGACCCGTGCCTTCTTTGAGGACGCGTCATCCCCGTCGTGACGTGTATACGACAAGAACACGCGCAACCGGGGCGCCGCGCGACGACAAGCACACAGCAGCACGCAGCCACAATGCCGGTGACGAAGCGGAGCGCGAAGTCCGACGCAGCAGTTGCTGCCAAGGCGCACGCTGCGCTGGACGAGGTTGCGGACGTGGTCGCGTCGCCCCAAGGCCGCGGCAGGGTTCCCGCGGCGCTGAAGTTCCCGGTTGCAGCGGCCATGAGCTTCGCCATCGCGAGCCTGGGCTACAGCGTCGTCGGCGAGCTGAGCAAGGGCGAGCTGGCTGCGGTGACGCGCAGCCAGGACACGTGGGAGGAGGTGGGCGTGCTGGCTGGATGGCGGATGTGAGTACTCTGCGAGCGTTGAGACGAAGAACAAGGCAGCTGATGCAGCCCAGTGTTGAGCTGGCGCTGGCCTGGTTTGGCAACTTGGACAGCTTGGATGTCGCCATGATGGACCTGCTGTCTCATGGACCCACGGTAGGAAGCTCGGGTCGCGCAACACGAACGGCCTTTGCCCAATGCTGACAGTCTCGCAGCTCTATCTTCTGACCACGTTCTACTCCCTGAGCCCCGTCACCGCGCTGTCTGCACTGGCTGTCGACGTCCTCTCGGCCGCAGTGCCGTTCTTCTTCCTGCGCCCACTCTCGGACATCCACAGAAAGGGCGCCAGTCGCGAGCTCATCGACCTGCCCTTACAGCTTTACACGGCGGCGCTATCCACGGGTATCTACACGGTGGTGCTTGTCCTGTCGCTCCGTTTCGCCCTGCCGCGCATCCTTGCCGTCTACTTTTCGCGCCTGCTGAGCCTCGAGCCTGCGTACACGGCGAGCTACGTCGCCATCCTCCCCGTCACGGCGCTCTTCGGTGCAGCCGCCAGCACCTTTATCTTCGCGCCGTTCGCGACCACGGGCAAGTCCAAGGACGACGACGAGATCGAGCAGTTTGACCCCGCCAAGGCAACGCTGCAGCAGACTGTCCGGTGGAATTTCTGGGGATACACGACCAAGACAAAGGTGGTGATCCGAAGAACGGCGGCGGCCATGTTGGTGACAGGCGTCAGCACCTATCTCGCGTGCACGATGACCATTTACGGCATCGAGGCGACCGGGGCCGTGGCGTACGCGGCCGTCTGGGTCTTCGCAGCGTTTTGCACGGGCCTGGGTCTTGGACTGGTCGGCGGAGATTAAGGCGGCTCCGGGAGTCGTGCACGTAGTCGTCATGATGGGCCATCAGCCTTGCGCCCGCGCAAGCAAGGCGTCATACCGGCTTCCAGACGCCGTCATGCCGGGATGGATTGCTCACGGAATCAGGACGGGCGTCAGGGAAGAGAGGTGGCTTCTGGGTGCTGGAGGCAACGCAACGGTTTGGAGGCCTCTTCTCCGCGCTCCCAGCGAACCTGTGCTTGGGTATCATGGGTATTTAATTTAATATAATACCACTGTACTAAAAATGTCATACTTCTGAATATTCGTCCGAGGCCCGGGACAATGCCACGCCGCGATGCCGTAGTTCCGGAGGCATCGACGCGCTGCAGGGGTGAAAAACGTGGGTGCCTGGGATGGCCGCGCCCGAGAGCCGGGGGCGGCCATCGTCGATGGAAGCGGCTGGTGAGCTTCCCTGCCGTCTGGAGGCGTCGCAGACGCGCTGATTGGGGACCACGGAAAGCTGGGGAAGCGTTACCGCACCTTGGGTTACCACAGATTGGCGGCGCCCGCACTAAAGATAGGCGAATGCAGCCTAAGGTAGGGACGACGGTTAAAACTCACGTCAGTTCGACGTGCCCCGTAGGGCTGGTTGCTCATCTTCGCGGTCCACAGTCGGCCCCCGTCTGCTGGTCCGTCTTCGCTTCCAGGCGAGGCATAATAACACGTCGCTCCGTATGACGAGGCTGCGCCGCCCTGCACGCGCGCCTACGAGCTAACACGCGCGACGAGGCCTAACGCAGCTCCCCGAGGCTGTGGGTTGCGCCCTGCAGAAGCGTCAGAGGTGCATCCGGTCCCCACCGCGCGTCGCCCTGCACAGCGGGCAATTGCACACGCGCCAGGGTCGACAGGCTCGGGGAGAGCGAGCAATTACGTCGGCAGCACGAGAGAGGCAGGCTTCGGCAGGGCCCCCATTGGCGCCGGGCACGACAGCGGCAGCGCCGACGACAGCGACGACGACGACAACGACGACGACGACGACTGACGACGACGACTCTGCCGAGCGAGTGCACGGGAGTGAGTCGTGTCGACTCTCCGACCCCAGCTTCACAGCGCAGGGCTCCGCGACGTCCTGCTCGGGAGAACATAATGCATGTTGCGGCCGGAAAGCTCGACCCTTCGTCGCCCTCACGGAAGCGTCTCTTTCGTGGCCCAGCCATCCATTCTCGAGCCGTCTCCGACTGAACCTAGCTCGTACCGGGAGTAGGAGCCCATTACACCGTCTTCCACTGCGTTCCTGCTTGAGTCATCTCGCGTGCTGGGCTGGCGCAGTCATATATACGAGTACATCAGACGAGCGAACCGAGGAACCACAAAAACTGTCCCTGGCAGCGATACCCGAAGACCCATTCTCACACAAACCAGTCCCTGGCAGCGACACCCGAAGACCCATTCCGTGCGGCGGTGATGTCAGACTATTACGCTACCAGCTCTTCCAGAGGATACACGTCTGCGCGGACCTTCAAGAAAACCAGGAGCATCAGGAGTGACGAGCGCCTGGATCTCCACGGCCCCTTGGAAGTCGACGGGTCTGTTAAGTCTGGACGCAGCATCAACCTGGAGGGAGAATTCATCATCAGAGACAAAGTTGACGCCTACGGCGACATTGTCATAAACGGCAGCGTCAGCTGCGAGTGCGTACCGGCTTCTTCCCACGCTCGCGCGCCGAGCTGCGCTGACAAACGTTCCAGGGGCATAATCAAGGCTTACGGTAACATCTCGGTCACCGGGTACCTGTCTGCAAGGTACCAGCCCAGCCGGACCAACCAAACCCCGTAGCTGACATGCGTGACAGTGACAGCATCAAAGGCTACGGCAAACTGAAGATTGACGGGACGCTGGAGTGTGCCGCCGTGGAGGTGTACGGGAATCTGAGTATTACGGGATACTTGTGAGGAGCCCTGCATCGTTATGAGATGGGCCAATCCGCTGATTCACTCTTCAGAAAATGCCGAACGCTGGTAGTGTACGGCTCATTGACCTTGATCGGACCCGGTTCCACCTACCTCGTTGAGGAGTCAGAGGAGGTGGCGGGGGCAAAGTTGATGAGAGAACAAGAGCCCGACTGGGAGTTCTAGGCGCTCTGAATAGCTTCGAGCTGTTCGTAGACATTCTCGGTCCGTATCGGTTACCCATTGGCTATAGATGATTTGAGCAATCGCCGTCGACAGGCATTTGAGTTGTAAGAATAGCAGCGGTCCAGCAGTGACACACAATAATATCGCGAGGTTTCGGTGAAAACCAGCGGTCCATTGGCTAAGTTAATTGATGACTCCCCTGACGCATGACGCAAGTACTCCGTAGACATGGGTCAACAAGAAGTGTCACTCCAAGTGAAGAGATGCATTACCGGTCGGCCGCGGGCTTCACGGCCAGGAATGGTCTGGAGAACTGATATTATTAGCATGCAAGCAAAACGGCCATGATTAACGATGCGGAACTTGCCAAAATTTTGTATTTTGTATTTTATTTTTCAGCCTCACAGCTAAGCTTACAGAACAAGAGCGTTAAGTGACACCAAAGGCCGTCAGCTGAAATCAAGGAACTGGAAACGACGAGCTCGTTTGGCGTCAAGTACTACGTAGACTCAGCTGCGGCAGAGCTGGGATGCCGACCCCAAAACGGACTGGCGCCGATGACTCAGCGGATCTGGGAAATCGTTACATAATCACAGACGGCGCTCGTATCCACACTACGTGGGAGCTAAACACGGGATGCTCCATGGCATGGGACAATCCATCGCGCATCGCGAGTTCGCGACACGTCCCGCGGCACGAAAAGCAAATGGCAGCGCAGATGCCGGGTCCATTCATTTTCACCCACCTCCAGCGACCATTGTGATCAGCGACGCGTCACACGCGTCAGTCTTGCGGCGGCCATGGCCCCAGGAGGGACGGATCAAGAGGCGCAGACCAACGGGGACGCCCTGTCGCCAAAGACCCGAAGCCTCGCATTTCAGGACGCAGAGCAGGCTGCGGACGCGGCCGAAAAGAGCCTGGAGCCACGCGCGGACCCCGACGCCCAAACGACCGTCACTGATTTCCTCGACTTCACCGAATACCTGCCCTCGGACATTGTGCGCTCGCTGACGCTGGTCGGCAAGCTCGACCAGGCATACACGGATGCGTCGCTCAAGGTCCACGACTTGACAACATCATGGGGCCGCCTGCCGGCCCTCCCTGCGAGCGAGCGCCCCGACCCGGTAAAGCTGCGCGCCGACATCTCGGAGCAGCTGGACCAGGCGGTCAGCTGCAGGGTCTTTGCCCACGCCGAGGCCGTCAGAATGTCCGAGAATGTCAACCGCCACTACAACAAGGCCAAGGTGTTGCTGTCGAAGCTCCAAGCCATGATGGACAACTACCCGACGGAAGAACCCAAGAGCCCGGTCGCGTCCAAGTCTCCGCAGATGTCTCGCGCCAAATTGACCGTGCGATCGACCGGGGAGGATGGGAAGAAGCTGCCCCGTCACAGAATCCCAAGGATCACAGTTCCCGGCGAGGTTCTGGCGCCGTACGACATTGAATACGATACCTGCAGCGACGACAGCGACATTAGCTCCGACTCGGAATCCGACATGCTGCCGGGTGGTCGACGCACGCCCGCTCCCGGGCCGCGAATCAAGCTCATGTCGAGCAAGGGCCAGAAGTCGGCGAGCCGCTCATCTCGCCCGCAATACAGCAGCGCCGCCATGACCGCGGCGGCGGCGGCAAACGCGGCGGCGCTTCTGAACCCGCCTCCGGAGAACGCCGTCATTGGTAGCGCTGACGCGCCCTGGCTGCAACTGACGCAGTATGAGCTGGCCAAGCTCAGAAAACGGATGAAGAAGAATGCTACGTGGACGCCAAGCGACACGATGGTGGCAAGAGAGCTGAAGGCGCTGGGGCGCGGGCCAGACGAGTACCGGGACGCCAAGAAACGGGCAGAGGAGAACGGCCAGGTGTTCAACCCTACTGTGCCAACCCTTGTGCTCGACGATGACTCGGGCACACCGCTGCTTCCTGCTGGCGCTCTGAGTGCCGATGCCTTGGCTGCAGACGAGCAGCCCACCAGCAACAGGGGGATGAAGCTCAACGAGGCCAAGAAGCTCAAAAGGGAAGCCCTGGCCAAGCTCGCTGCCGAGGAAGCAGAGGAATCAGCCCGCAAGATGGCACAAGCGGCCAAGCTCTTCCTAGGCAACGGTGCACCAAACGCGCCCGAAAATGCAAAGGAGTCAGGGACGCCGTCCGGAAAGCCGAGGACCAACTCGCGGTCCAACGGCAAGCGGAAACGAGACAACGACGTCGAGGTCTCGGAGGCCGTGGAGCGAAGCGAGACGCCGTCGCGTCGCATGCCCAAACGAACCAAGACGGAGACGCCCGTTCCTCCGCCACAGCAACTTGGATTTAATCACAATAACACATCAGCGGTGGACGTTTCCGCAAACCCAGCGCTCCTCACACCCGGCGGCACGGCGGTTGCAGCGCAGTCAGAAACTCCGGTGCCCATCCCCATGCCTCAGCAGAGCTCGTCGGCGAGGTCAGCCGCGTCTCCGTCGTCGAACGCCTCAAACGGAAACACGATCACGACGTCGGTGCCGGTCAAGCCACCGGCTGCCGAGACGCCGGTCCCGCTCCCAAGGACCGATCAGAGAACGGCACTCACGCCGGCCCCCGCAGCCGGACGCGACTCCATCAAGCGCGAGACTCGGGGAGACGCCGCGAAGCGTAGCCAGCGGTTGACCCCTGATTCACGTCAGCCAGCATCGTCGGCACAGCCCGTCATCAAGCAGTCCGCCTCCCGGGCACAGACTCCCGCCGCCACGCCTGTCCCCGAAGCCCAAGCCGGCCGTCGGCCCGGCTCTCGAGGTAAAGCGATGAGTCAAGAGCCACCGCCCTCGTTGGCCGCCGACCGGCCGCGCCGCGCGAGCACCGCGCGCAACACCCCCGTCCCAGACTTCAGGCAGCCGCCGAAGCGCGCCAAGCGGCCTGCCCCCGGCGTTGTCAGCACCACTAACGGCGGTGGCAACAGCGCCGTCGGCAAGCGCAAGGCGGCGCCCAGGAAAGCCCGCACGACCAGGAAGGAAAAGGGCCACTCAGCGGAGGCGGAGATGGTGGAGGTGGACGACGAGGGGAAGCCAATCGACCCGAACGAGCCCCGCTACTGCCTCTGCAACAGAGTCAGCTTCGGCATGATGATCCAGTGTGACAACGTCGATGTAAGTGGCTGCCCCTGCGCGCCCAGCATAGCATGCAGCAGCTGACAACTGCAGAACTGCAAGCACGAGTGGTTCCACCTGGAGTGCGTGGGCCTGTCCGACATCCCGGCGCGGACGACCAAGTGGTACTGCCCCGACTGCCGCAAGCTGCTCAACATCGGGGAGAAGGGGGAAGTGAGTGCCCGAGGCGTGAAGAAGTAGGACGAGGACGACCGGCATGAAGGCGTTTACGGACCTTGACTTTTGGAGTTGCGGCGCAGGGCTTGGGAGCTGCCAGCCGGCGGCCGGCGGCCGGGGGGGTTAGAGGGGACCTGCGCGAGTCGTCGGGGCGCGGGCTGGCGCAGCCATTGGCGGCCGCTCGAGTTCAACGGCCACCCCGTTTGTGTACTATAGTTGTATGGATAAATGCAGCGAGCCTCATTTCCTTGACCCTTGCGTTTACACGGCATTACGTGGCCCTCGAGAATGAGACCGGAGACGGCGGGCCGGAGTGGGGCTCGGTGCGGAGGGCAGCACGGCGCCAGGCTCCGGCCCAGCCGGCTCTGGGGTGCGGCGTAGCAGGTACCTATTACTACCTACTCGTACCTCCATACCTCCTCGCCTGAGACTGAGTGAGGCTCTCAGTCCTCCCCATCCCTCCATCCCTCGCATCGCTCGCATACGCCGTCACACCGGCGTCCGTACGTGCCCAGCCAACACTGAAGTCCTCTTCTCACCAGCACCAACCGCCCCCCCATCCATCCATCCATCCCATTTCGAGCACGCCGCCCAGCATGGCCGGCGCGCCAGGGACGGCGGCGGCGAGGCGGCGGTGCCGTGGGCGGGATACGCGGTGCTGACGAGGGAGTCGGACGGCGAGAGGCCCGAGTGGAAGTTTACGCGTTATCGTGTTTGGCTGCAGAAGTGAGACGGCGGGAGGGTTCTTTTGCTACGAAGTGTTTCTTCACAGTTCCTCACTACAATAGCCTCTTATGACTGAAGTTGGTGACTAGCGTGGCTTCTTCATTAACGTTCTCGAGAGCTAGTCCTAAATGCTACAAAAACCTCCCACGCATGCACCTGCTAAGATCGTGGTCGTTATCGAACTCGTCGCGGCGGGGTCCTGGAATATGATCGCTCTCGACCGCGACGAGGCGGGCTCTTGGAACCCGTGCGCTCACGAGCATGACGAGGCGGGGACTCGGAGTAAGACCGCTCCCGCGCGCGACGCGGCGGGGTCCTGGAAGGAGATCTAGATTCTGAGCGTCCTCGAACGCGGCGCGGTGGCGTCCTGGAGAGGGACCTGGAGTCGGATCTCTCTCGAACGCGACGCGGTGGGGTTCGGGAGGGAGACCTGGAATCCGATCGCTCACGGGCCCGGCGGGGCGGAGGGGGAGACCTCGAGTCCGATGGCGCCCTCACGCGACGCGGAGGGGTCCTGGAGTCCGACCGCCCTCGGCCGCGAGGGGGCGGGGACCTGGAATCTGAAGGCGCGCGGCCACGACGAGGTGGAGACCTGGAGGGCGACCTGGAGGGCGACCTTGAGGGTGACCTGGAGAGGGACCGGGAATCCGACCGCCCCCGGACACGGCGGGGAGGGGTTCGGGAGAGTGACCTCGAGTCCGACCGCCCTCGACCACGGCGGGGAGGGGTCCCGGAGGACGTCCGCGCCCGGACGCGACGCGGCGGCGTGCGGGAGTCGGATCGTCGGCGCTTCCTGTCGTACCGCGACGACGTGTCCGAGTCGTCGCTGTAGGACGAGTAGCTCGACATGGACTCCGAGTCCGACGAGTACTGGGGCGGCGCGGGGAGGGCCGGCTTCGGCATGTTCTGCAGGAACTCTCTCATCTCCTCGGTGAGGGCGCCCATGCCGATGCTGGTGAAGTAGTTGATGGAGAAGCGGATGTTGCGGGGGTTGTCCCTGGGGAAGAGGCCCTCGAGGTTGGGCCGCAGCATCTCGTCGGTCATGCGCTGGCGCAGCTTCGGCAGGCCGATCTCCTCGACGATGCTCTGGAACAGGATCTTGATGAAGATGCGGCTGCTCGACGTCGTCTCGTCCTCGTTGAGGTGGATGACCGACAGGCAGTGCCAGCCGATGGAGTCCACCCCGAGCATGTGCCCGAACAGCTGCGCGATGTTCCGCAGCTTGTTGTTCTCGTATCGGTGGATCGTCTCGTAGTACTTGGCGAACGACTGCTCGAAGAGATCGCACCACAGGCGGTTGATCCTGGCGAAGCGCTCGCCGATCAGGCCGAAGAACTTGGTGTACGTCTTCTCTTGCGAGCAGCACTCGACGATCATGGACGGCAGCTCCGGCTCCTGGCCTGCAGGAAGGTTGATCTTCATGAGCTTGTGCACGGCTTCCTCGGGGTCGGCGCTCGACATGATGGTGAGGTAGATGGTCCTCCGGAGGTTGACCAGATCGGCGTTGGACTGGTCCTTGATCTCCATGGCTTTGGTCTCCTCGTCCTCTTCGTCGGAGCTTTCCTCCTCATCCTCGTCCTCGTCGTCTTCGTCGTCACTGGCCTCGCCCAAAATCTCGGCCCTCAGCTTCTTATACGCCTCCTCGTTTTCCTCCCAGTCGGGGTCGAACTTGAAGATGTTGAGCCCGTCCTGCACGTCAACTTCGCCCTCCAAGTTCACCTGATGCGTAATCTGATCCTCCTCCTCGACCAGGTCCAGCTCCTCCTTGACGGACGGGTTATCCTTGAACTTGTCCTTCCGAACCTGGAACAGGACCTCGATCATGTACTGCGTTCGCTTGTCGATGTCGGCTTCGTGCAGGATGTTCCTGAACTGGTCGAAGACGGCCATGGCGATCGACGGCTGCATCTCCTCGACGTACTGGCCAACCTCGCGACAGAAGCCCACTGCAATCTCGACGCTGTCGTCGGTCGGCTTGTGCAGCAGCAGCAGCAGGATCTGCCCGGCGAGCATCTCGTGCTGGACTTGCTGGTTGATGAGGTGCGCGAGGAAGGTCGTCGAGGACAGGCAGACGGCCTTGTCGTTTCGCTTGAAGCCTTTCCGGAACTGCATGATGAGGCGCTTGATCAACAGCTCCCCGACCTGCGGCAGCTTGGTGTTGACGATGGCCGCCATGGCCGCGTAGATGGGCGTGAAGGGCAAGCTGGCCGCCTGCGCCTTCATGATGGACCGGCAGAACAGGCCTCGCCCGCGGATCAGGTTCTCGCCGAACAGCTCGGGGACGATGTGCTTGATGTTGGCCGTGTTGACTTTGTTGATGAGGCCGTTGATGCTCTTCTTCAGGGCCTCCCACGCCATGCGCTGGTACTCCTTGCTCGTCTTGTCGGTGATCTGCGCCTGCAGCGCCCGAAGCCGCGCCGGGGGGATGTACGTCCCGCCGGACCGCATGTTGAGGAGCTTCTCGTACTCGGCCTTTGCGGTCGCCTGCTTCTCCTCCTCGGTGCGCACCGGCGGCGGGGTGCGCTCGCGCTTCGCCGGACGGTACGAGTCGCCGCCGTCACGGGGGGCGGCACCGCCTCGCTCGCCTCGGTCGGGCCCTCGCTCGCGGCGCGGCACGTCCACTCCGACGGACGCCATCGTGGATGCTGTCTTGCTGGTGCGGGCACAGGAGGGTGCGGGATCGCGACCAGGCTGGCTGCGCGAGTGTGTTTGGGAGACGTCTGCCGGCTGCATCCTGCATCGTCGGTCGCCTCGAGAAAATAATGGTGCACGGACCAGCGAGGCTGCCTGGTTGCGCCACACCCTGACTGGCGCCTTGCCTAGGTAGGTGCAGTTGGTGTGTCACTCGCACTATTACTCGCACTACAAGCTAGGAGGCCCGCACCGCCACACCACGCGCCTGCGAGCGAGTCCCCTGAACCGCGTCCAAATTTCGGGCCAGCGTGGAAGCGAGGCAGCTCGTCCGTCGTCTCGTCTTGTCCCCTCGAGCTTCACCGGCGACCTCACCATCTTGCAACCACACTCCTTTGAGCCCCTTCCATAGCACGGTCGTTGCGCCCGCCTGCGTCCTTACAATGGTGAGCGCCGCCTCCCCTGTCCCTGCCGGCACAGGCCGTCAGGTCGTGCGCCGCCGCTGACGCGATTCCGCAGCTCGACAGACTCGTTGGCCTCGCCATGCTCGTGGCTGCATCTGTCGTCTTCCTCTACTATACCATCTGGACGCTTCTCATGGTTCGTATTCTGTCTTGCCCCGTCTTGTCTTGCTTCCCCCCGCCGTGCTGACCTCCGCTACCAGCCCTTCGTCGACGATGACCACCCTCTCCAGAACTTCTTCCTTCCCCGCGAATGGGCCATCCGAATCCCCGTCATTCTAGTCCTCCTGGGCTCCGCCGTGGTAGGCTCGTTCCTGGGCATGGTCATGATTCGAAGCAACCGGAAGAAGGCTGCGAAAGCGAAGGCTGCGGCCAAGAAGAAGGCTTAGGCAAAGGCGCAAGCTCACTACCGAGATACCGCATTGATGGATCGAGTCGTGATGGCATCGCAAAGCCTGGATCCCGAGCAAACGTTTCGGTCTACCGGACTTCCCGCCTGCGAGAATCAGGCAGGGTGCCTTGCCCAATTGAAGGCAAGGGGGGCACGGGTCATAGAAGAGGCAGTGTTGGAACGGGTATCTCTTACGTCTCTACCTAATTCGATCCACTGCCGTATCAAAGCTGCGCAAACAAAGCGAGTGTACCAATGAAGCCAATTCACCCACAAGAGCATGCAGAGCATGAAAAGTCACCGATGAGGGGGGATAGCGCGGACTTTAAACAAGCAATCGCCCAAGGGGCAATCCCTACGTCGAGCCACATGGTTTTGCCCTGCCTGTCCAAGCATGAAGCCAAGCAGGGACGGACCATGTCCAATCCATAACCGCAGCATCAGCAAAGGGCCCCTGACGCATTTTTCAGCATCAGTACGGGCGCGTCTAGCTCACGAGACTCGGCGTTGTAGCTCAGACTCTCTGATCGGCAAAATCGAGAACCTCGCAGTCATCCTCGAAGAACCCGTCTTCGTCTGGGTCTCCCTGGCGGGCCCCACGCCGTCTCCTCGTCGTAACCACGATTTGCTCTCCGTCTCCATCCCCGAACTGCATCACCCTCTCCATCGCAGATGGAGGCAGAGCAAGATGGTCGTCAGGTCCTGTCTCGCCACCGTCGTCAGAGCCGGCATGTGGACCCAAGTCTACCTTGACGGTCGGGATATCTTGCCCGAAGGCCCATGCCGACGCAGCTGTCGACTCGCTTGGCTCAGGGTCTCCTGCCAGGGGCCGCTGTTTCTTTTTCTTCTTGGACGAGGGCTGGTCCTCCAAAGTTGTATCAGCGACAAGAGCAGACACCGACTCCAGCTGAGCAGCAGATCCACCCTTGCTATACTCGCAGAGGACCACGCGGCGATCTGTGTGGAACGGCTGGTAAGGGGCGCTCGATTCTATCTCTGCCTGCGGAATGGCAGCATCCATCCCAATCCCAGGAGCCGAACGAGCAGCGCCAGGTTGTTTTTTGAGTGTCAACGTGTTTCCAGCTTCCATGTCGGCGTCTGAGAGCTCAAGATACTCCTCTGGACCGCCCAAGTCCAGAAATTGGCGCACAATGGGAGCAACGACGTCGTCGGGGAGGAGCGGTACCTCAAAGTCCCTGTGCTTGTTCGCACGAGCAATGCGCTTTCCAGACACTGCCGACGCGCGCCGCACTTTGCAAGGAAACATTCTGACAAGACCTCCACCGACGCAAACCAGGACGTGAGCCTTGCGACTCTTGATCCAGGTGGCGCACGACGCAGATGGCGACGACTCACTCATCGGCAGGGAAACGCGGTTCTCTCCAGTGTGTCGCAGTTGGTTAATGGCAGTCCCGGTCTTACCAAGAGAGTGACTGATGCTAGCAGCAATGGCGCGGCCCCCTTGGGCGGCCGAGTCCCTCAGAGTGTTTGCAGGGGTGGCCGGGACGTTGCCGCTGCTGCGGCGAGAGCGTGTGACGAAAGGCATCGCAGCTTGATATGCTGCGCCGAAGGCACCGGACGCGATTGAAACGGCAGAGCTGGATGCCTCGGACGTTTCTGCCACACTCTTCGACGCCAATTTGCGGCGACGAGGGGCCGGCCACATGAAGGAACTGAAAGGCATGTCCAACAGATGTACTGTCCCCCTTTCTGTGGTCACCGCCAGCCTCTCGGCCTGTGGCTCCGTCCACGTAACATCGACGATGCGCGTAGCTGTCATGCGTACGAACTGTGCGATCTGGCGGACCTGGGGCCCGTTTCCGTCACTCTGGGCCAGAGTCGTCTGGAGCGGAGACGAGTGCGTGTGTTGAGCCCGCAGCAAGTCCCACACAGTTTGGACGTCCCCCCTTGTGCTGGCGGTGAAGAGCGCAAGGGATGTTGGGGAGAATGCGATGAAACTGCATCCCAGAGGGCTTTCAAAGGTCGTCAAAGGATGTATCGAAGGTGAGTTTGCCAGAGACTCCACGTCCAGGACCGAAACCCGGCCGGGCTCCCTAACGGAAGACTGCGCAGCTGCACCATGCGTGGGCGGAAACTGCACCGGGTCCATCTGAGGAGAGCGGGAGCCCACCCAGTGCTGCGGCGGCGATCTTGCTTGCTGCTGCTGCGACTGAGGACTAGAGGGCTTCTTCCAGTACGAGTTCCAGGCTTGCAGACCCTGCTGCCCAACCCATTTGGCACCCTGTATAAGTTCCTGGGTAGTCTCCCGCATAATCCTGTTCATCATGCTGTCGGATATTGGCTGATCCACAGACGATGAAACAAGCGGCAAATGAGGCGGCGTCAGGGAAGCAACTCCGGGCGCTCGCCCGAGAATGGGAACAGGCAAATGTGCCCGCAGAGAGATCTGAGATGAGGGGGCTGCAGGACAGTACGCAAGCCAGTGCCCACTGAGTGCGAAGATTGGAGTCTGCGGATTAGGCCGAGGCGGCGTGGCGGAGGAGTGCGTTTGACTGCTCTCCTCAGCGACCTCGCCGCGATGGCTCTGTTGAATCGTCGTCCACAGCTTTCCCGAACAGGCGAAGAAGTGCGCGTTCTGTGCCTCGACGAGCTGCCGGAATATCCAGCATTCGCCGGTGACCCCTGAACAGACCGCGACGGTTCCAGCGTCTGCCTTGATAGCGAAAGCTCCGCTTGGAGGTGGCGGTCGAAAGAGTGGGCTGGACAGAGAGACTTCTGTGTTGATTGGCACCTTTTGCGTCTGCAGAAGGACGTCGACCAATTTGTTCGTTTTGAGAGAGTAAACCTCGACAGCAGTCTGATAAAACAGCACTGGCGGAGGCGAGCGCCCCTTGAACCCCTCTTGTTGTGCGAAGCCTTGCCGTAGGTTCGAGCCGTCGTCTGGCAATACATCGGCTGGGGCCTCAACATCTGCGGCACGTGGAGGCAGGACAGGGCCGTGTATCACGACGGCTACCAAGGGGAACAGCGCATCGATGCTGCCACTGACCGTCCACGGAAGAATCTTGGCATGATGGACACCGCCACGAAGCCCTTTCAGGCTCGCCACCAGGTCCAAGCCTCTCTTGCCGACAGTGTAGACTTGCAAGCCACCTTGGTAGCCGGCCAGCACCACGTTGTCCGACCCGGCCGAGCCGTCGGACGACGGCAGCCTATCGAAGCCAAAAAAGAGCCCACGGGCGCCCGCCTTCATGCCGCCGGACTGTGGAGCGACGTTCAGGTCCAGGTCCTGAGCTCCGTGGAAGTGCGGGTGTGGCTGATGGGGAAGAGGCGGATGGGGGCTGGCTCGAGAACCGGGGTACTGGGAATGCAGCGAGCTCCGTCGGTAGGCCGCAGTTGATGAGGCCCGTGGCGAAGTCCCGGGTATGGGATGCTGCGTGTCCATATGGAAGCTTAGCGGGCGGCGCCCGCTGCTGGGAGGCGACGGCGACGCCATGGAAGGGCTCCTGAAAGGCCGCTGGGCAGCCCAGCCTTGATGCAGCCGGCCCGAGTCTTCGTACGAGGACGGCTGGGTCGGCGGTGATTCACTCGTCAAGTTGATGAGATTGCTGGGGGAGCCTGCCATGAAGGCACCTCCCCTCGCCCACTCATTCGCCATGCTCGGGGCGGTGCTGGCAGAGATCGAGGTGGTGGAGAGCGCTTCCAGCAGGGGTGACGCGGCATGCTTGTCATGTTCGGGGGGCGAGGGCTTGATCTCGGGCGTGATGACGGGGGGCGAGGAGGTGTCGGAGGCAGGATCGCTCTTGGGAGAGTTGGTGTCGCGGCCGCTGATGTGACCGTTGCTGGTACGCGCCGGCGTCAGCTAGGGAGGTTGACGAGGAGTCACGCGGCGGAGGGTAACGCAACGCGTGGGCTCAAGGCACTCACGAGAACTTTCCAGCAGCCTGCTTGGTCACCGCCGCAAGGGATCCGCCGTTTTCTTTGGCATGTTTCTTACTCTTGGAGCCTGTGCAGAGGCGTGTCAGTCCAGCCCCGAGCGGCACCGGCGCGTCGCGACGGTAGCGGCAACGGCCGCGGCTTAGGTTTGGCGACTTACTAGGCATTCAACTGGTGTTTCGCAACACGAGGAACCAAGACTGTGCCTCCGCAGAGCCTTCTGCGCTAGGACCGGGTTGGAGGGCTTCGTATGAGTTCGTGGAAGGGAGCGTCAAGCCCGAGTGCGACGCCGGAGAGGGACACAGTAGAGGGGCAACTGGCAGGTACGGAGGGGTTCCTTATCAGGATGACGATGACATGCAGGAACCGCAACGGCACGGCACCGCCGTCGGGAGCGAAGCTTGTGCGTGGGCGAGGAGAACAAAGAGCAGAACGGTAGGGAGAGTGGTTTGTCGATGCAGCAGAATGACAGAGAAGAGCGTTGTTTGGAGCGGTTCGCCGAGCACCTTGCGCAAGATGGAGGTAGATGAAGCAATCAAGCTCGGGGAACTCAGAGCTCAGCGCCAGCGAGCAGCTATGACTGCCACGGCAGAGGAGGCGGCGGCGGCGGCGGGTGGGAGGCGGGGGGGCTGTTGGCAGCTGCCCTGGGGGTCCACTGGGCCCAGTGCCCGGTGCCAGCGTGGGCGCATTGGCAGGCGGCTGCAGGGGCCTCTGCACGTCTGCACCGCGCTAGGCCCAGCTGAGATGGGGCACGCCGCATGCCGGAGGCGGAGAAGCGCGGGCGCGGGGTGTGGACGCGACTTGACGAGGTCACCACAGGGCGACATCCCGTGGCTCAGGCGCTCGGCGCTCGCAGGCGCGCGCACTGGGGACTGTGCATGGCGTCTGCACCTGGCCGACGGCTTGCCTGGCTTGTCTACCGCTGACCAGAAGAAGTTGGGGGTCATCGGACTGGCGAGTCCAAGGTAGTCTATCAGGATACTCGCGTGCCTGTCCCCATCGCTGCCCGCTGACAGGCGGCAACGGCGCAAGCCTTCTACGACAGGCACCGCAAGTGGCGACGGCAGTCACTCATACAAGTTTGCCGGACCTCGTGCTGACTCACCCGACGACCACCTCTCCAAACAAGTGCCCAGAACGGTGACGTGCGCATCGTCTCCTTTTCCTCACCGCACGCCCCTGCGCACCACCCAGAGTGGACGCCACCGCCTGGTGACACGCCTCGACGGTGTGTCAGGTGAGCACTCTCGGATGGCCTCCTGCGCCATCGACGCAGGCCCCGGATGCCAGTTCGAGGCAAACCTGGGTCTGGATTGATGAATCAGGATCGCGACGGACGAAGTCAAATGGAAGAGGGAACGGGCGGGCCCGGTTCACTCCGGCCCAGCCGTTCGAGCCACTGACGGTTCACACAACTTACCCCGGACTCCAGGGCAGTACCCCGGGGCTGTACTCCGCGGCATTCGCGAGGACGAAGCCTTGGGAGATGTTACGTAGTAGAGCCCGTGACACTCAGCAGTCCTACAGCACCACGGAGCCAGAACGGTGGTTGTACGTAGTGCTCGACACTCAAGCACCTATTGGCTGAGCCGGCGTATTGGTTGCTGGCATCAACAGGGTCGTTAAGAAACTCGTCGCCCTCGAGTCGCCTATCCGTCTCTCACGTCAGCCATTCCTAGTCGACTATTTTCATCCACGGTTCAATTGTTCGCAAAGTCAAACATGAGTTACGGCCGCAAAGCCGGCAACAAAGGTGCCTGCAGGTCTGCGAACAGTGGCTGAGCACGACGACTGACTGGCCTTGGCGGTTCCAGCAAAGTGGGCGACAGTCCTGAGCCAACGGAAAGCCTCCGAAGTCACGACGTTGCTCCTCTAGAGTGGCTGGAACACCTGTCCGAATTTTTATCAACCGTGCGATCTCGACCGACTCAGATCTCTGGGCATCAAGGTTTGCTGCGCTGACATACACGCAGTGTTGCGGCACAGCTCCTGGGCTCAGCCTCGACTACTCGAGGTCGGAGCGCCAACGATGTATCCGCTCCATTCTCCCAGTCCTCCGCCGTTCACCCGTTCACAATACGAGCCGCGTGGCGGAGTATGGCGACAACGCAGCGTCGCTTCGACGAGGTCTTGACATCACTGCAGAGTCTTGCGACACCACCCTCAAGCCTGCACTCAACTTGGTGTCGCGCCTGCAGCAAGGCGCCCAGAACGGCAGTTCGAGAAGGCCATCTATCACGAGCGGTGTGAGCAGGCTTCTGCGAGCAATGGTGTAATATATAATAATAGTTCTGACGACCTCGGAAAACACCAGCCTGCGATGTGACCCCCCGCCGGCACTATATCCTCCCGTGTCAATTACACCAAACACGGGGGAGCCTCCGCACCGTGGGGGTCCGGAACACTGCCCCGCCGTGGGGGATCGAACCGTCGGCTCGGGACCTGGATGGCGGGGGTCCTGGACTTGGTTCATACTTGAGGACATGGCTTGCCCTACTTTACTGTACGGAGTGCTATGTTCGTGTCTCAGGTTTCGCTGTGAATCTTGTTCCAAAGAGTGACACCGTTAAGATTTTGGGAAGTGGCGCATCATTGCTCGGCCAGCCATCGAACGACTTACACGGCACCGACGACGGCACCAGCCACCATGGCTAACTTCAGCACTGAACTCAGCACCGGCTGGAGCTTCAAGCAGCAGGACTCCGCGTCCGATCAATGGTTCCCAGTGGCCAAGGTCCCGACGCAGATACACGTGGATCTGCTGGCGAACGAATTGTACGTTAGGAAAAGACACCCCGTAAACCAGCCGTGAAGATGAGCTGACGGCCTGTATAGAATCCCAGATCCATTCGTCGACCTCAACGAGCGTGCCGTTCAATGGGTCGGAGAGAAAGCTTGGGTCTATCGCGTGGAATTTACCGTGCCAAAACCCTCATCCACCGACGATGTCGTCACTACAGATCTCGTGTTCGAGGGCCTCGACACTTTTGCGACGGTCTTCCTGAACGGCGTAGAAATCTTGAGGGCCGACAACATGTTCGTGTCATACCGAGTCGACGTGACGAAGTGCGTCAGTCCTGGCGGTGAGAACTCGCTCGAAATCGTCTTCGAGTCGGCACTGCTCCGAGGACGGGAGTTGGTGAAAGCGCACAGCCACGAGCACAATTTCCTCGTCAGACAGACGGAGGCCGGCCGCGTGCCCGTCCGAAAGGCGCAGTACAACTGGGGGTGGGACTGGGGCCCGATTCTCATGACGGCTGGCCCGTGGAAGCCGGTCCGTCTCGAGCAGTACACAGCCCGGGTGGACGATGTCTGGGCCGAGAATGAGGTCAGCTCGGATCTGACGACATGCTCAGGAACTATATATGCCAGAGTGGCGGGTGACATCCACAAGGATGACGAGATTCTCGTGTTGCTGTCTAAGGATGGACAGGTCGTTTTGGAAGAGAAGGTCAGCATAGACGACAATCGGCAGGCGGCAGTTGCTTTCAAGCTCACCAATCCTGAGCTTTGGTACCCCCGTGGCTATGGACGACAGGCCCGCTACCAACTCAGCTCCAGACTCCTTCGAGGCAATGGTGACGAACTGCACTCGGTGTCCAAGCTCGTCGGCTTTCGCCGCACGCAGCTCGTGCAGGAGCCCGATGCCCACGGCAAGTCCTTCTACTTCCGCGTCAACAACATCGATGTCTTCGGCGGCGGGTCCTGCTGGATTCCTGCCGACAGCTATCTCGCACAGGTGCCCGCGCAGCGCTACCGCGACTGGGTCGCGCTCGTGGCAGCGGGAAACCAGGTCATGTTGCGGGTATGGGGTGGCGGCGTCTACGAGGACGACGCGCTACTGGACGCCTGCGACGAGCTCGGGGTGCTGGTGTGGCACGACTTCCAGTTCGCCTGCGCCAGTTACCCGGCGTACCCTTCTTTCCTGGAAAATCTAGAGCTCGAGGCGCGGCAGCAGATCAGACGCTTGCGGTGGCATCCCTCGGTGCTTCTCTGGGCTGGCAACAATGAGGACTATCAGGTTCAGGAGCGATATCAGTTGGACTACAACTTCGAGGACAAGGACCCGGAGTCGTGGCTCAAGTCGACATTCCCTGCGCGGTACATCTACGAGCACTTTCTCCCACAGCTTATCAAGGAAGAAGATCCGTACATGATCTACCATCCCAGCAGCCCCTGGGGCGATGGAAAGTCCACAGCAGATCCGACCGTGGGCGACATACACCAGTGGAACCGTCAGTCACCCTTGATCCTCGCCCGCGCTGAGCCTTGATTGCTGACATGTCTCTTACCAGTGTGGCATGGAGCCATGAACAAATACCAAGAAGCGCCTCACCTCGGCGGCCGCTTCGTTAGCGAGTTCGGCATGGAGGCCTACCCGCACACGTCCACCGTCGAGCGCATGGCCAGCTCCGCCTCGCAGCTCTACCCAGGCTCCATGGTCCTCGACTTCCACAACAAGGGCATAGGCCACGAGCGCCGCATGGCGACCTACATCGTCGAGAACTTCCGCCCCGTGGCCGCCACCACCGACAACGTAGCCGCACACGCGCACCTGACGCAGGTCGTGCAGGCCGAGACGATGCGCTTCGCGTACAAGTCCTGGCGCCGCGACTGGGGCAGCCCCGGCGAGGGGCGCAAGTGCGGCGGCGCGCTCGTCTGGCAGCTCAACGACTGCTGGCCCACGATGAGCTGGGCCGTCGTCGACTACTACCTCATCCCGAAGCCCGCCTTCTACGCCATCGCGCGCGCGCTGCGCCCGCTGGACATCGGCGTCGCGCGGACGTACCACGACTGGACGCAGACGGGCTACTACATCGACGAGAACTCGAAGCTCCAGACCGGGCAGGTCGACCAGACGCTCCCCGCACGCAGCGGGACGTTCGACGTCTGGATCGCGAGCAGCAGCACGCAGTCCGTCGAGGCACTCGTCGACGTTCGCTTCATCTCCGTCAAGACGGGCAAGGATGTCTGCCCACCCCTGAGCAGGGCCATCACCGCAGCTGCCAACGCCACCACCGAGGTCTTGGCCAAGGAGCCCCTTCAGCCCTCGGCCCCCGATGCAGAGGAGCCAAATAAGCCCTTTGACGTGTCACGGTACGACCCATACGTCGTGCACACGACGCTCTCCGTCGACGGCTCTGTCGTGGCGACGGACACGGCGTGGCCCGACCCCATCAAGTTCCTCGACATGGCCGACCGCGGCGTCAGCTTTGCCGTCTCGCCAGACGGTGACGAGGTGGTCGTCACGGCGCAGCGGCCCGTCAAGGCGTTTGTTTTTGAGGAAGTGGAGGGGTTGAAGCTGAGCGATAACGGGTTCGACATCATGCCTGGGGAGGAGCAGCGCGTCAAGGTGGAGGGCACCCTGCCAGCGCAGAGGCTGCGGTGGACGTATGTCGACGCGCTCGGCGCGTCGCTGGAGATTCCATGATAAGTCGGTGTTGAAGACGGATCTTCTGGGGCAGAACAGCCGGACGAGTATATGTTGGATCGAGGGAAGATGGGACCAGTGGATAGGATATATAACATAGTCACGTGATGGAAGAGGGAAAGGAACGAGGAATAACTACGTGTAAGAGACTTTGCGGTGTTTGGCAAATGCAACCATTCGTGCGTACATCGTGGCGTGGTCAGATGGCAACATTGCATGGGTCAAGAATGGCCCCATGCCACGTGTGGTGGCGCTTGACCCCCATGTGCGCCATCCCCCAGCTTCCCCAGGCCCGGACCGAGCCCTGTGCCAGGTACTATGTATGTCCATCCCCAACCCTCGGCCTCCCCTCCACCCCCTCCCGAGTTTTGGCTTCACCTCTTGCTGCTTCATCGGGCTCTGCCCCCGGGCTGTCGCGTTCGCAGCGTCGTATCCGATGGCGGTCCCCGTCGCGGGAGCCGGGCCCGGCCAGGCCCCGGACCACCACTCCACCACCACCACCCCCTTGCTTCCGCCATCCCCACCGACGACCCGCAAGGTGAACCGCTCGTGCGTCGAGTGCACCCGCCGCAAGGTCAAGTGCGACGGCCGCCAGCCCTGCGGCAGCTGCCAGTACTCCCGCGTGGCCGGCGCGCCGCGGCCGTGCGAGTATCGCCAGCGCTCGAGGCGCAACGCCGTCAGCCGCAGGTAGCCCGCCCGTCCTTGACTTGCATGTGTTGTTCCCGTGTCTAACGCCGCGCCGCTCCCAAGGACCTTTGACAGGGCCGCCGACCAGCTCCGCGCTCACTCGCAGGTCCTGGAGACGCTCTTCCCGGGCGCCGACGCCTTCCATCTCGCGGACAAGACCCAGGCTGAGCTGCTGGATCTGCTTCGCCCCCAGGCCGCCGCCCCTGACAACCCGCATCTGCGGCCTCCTCATGAGCAGCAGCACCTAATCCGTTCGCCGAACGGGACCTCACCTGGACAGCGTGACGACCATGGCTTTCCGCAACCAGAGCTTAGCAACAACGACGGCGTCGATGACGATGACTCGGCTCCCGTCTCGGAGAGCGGGGAGCCCACGGCAGAGAGGAAGTGGGATGAGTCTCTCGACCAGCCCGCCACGGTAGCGAGCGACGACATCAACGCCATCGGCGTCGCCACTGATGAGCACGCCCGCTCCTACCTCGGCGTCACCTCCATGAGCGCCGTCCTGAGAGCCATCTTCCGCCTGTGCCCGGCCGCGAAGGAGCGCACGGCCCAGTGCGCGAGGGCGCTGGCAGCTATTACCCCGGCGCAGGCGCTGGCTGGCCTGACCGTCCTCGGGAGGGATCCGGATCTGAGCATCGTGAGGGAGCAGCGCTGCATCGACTTTTACTTCGAGCACATCCACACAATCACGCCGCTGCTGGACGAGGACGAGTTCCGCAGGCAGTATGCCGCCGGCACCCGTCAGGACGGCTCCTGGCTGGGGCTCCTCAACATGGTCTTCGCCCTTGGGTCTCTTGCGTCGGGCTGCGAAAGTCTTCACGAGCAATACTACCACCAAGCTCGCTCGTTCACCGGCCTGGACAGCTTGGGCTCGGGGAACATGGACAGCCTGCATGCCCTGTGTCTCCTGGGCGGGTACTACCTGCACTACCGCAACTCGCCCAACATGGCCTACGGGATCATAGGGGCGGCCTACCGGATGGCCCTGGCGCTCGGGCTGCACCGCGAGCCCCGGCACGGCGCGCAGATCGCCGACCCCGTCGAGGCGGAAGCATATCGGCGCCGGGTCGAGACGAGGAGGAGGACCTGGTGGAGCCTGTACTGCATCGACACCTGGGGATGCATGACGCAGGGCAGGCCTACTTGTGGCCGGTGGGACAGAAGCACCATGGACACCTGTCTTCCTTCTGACCTGTTTCCGGGCGACCACGCCGCCATCTTCCTGCGGGCGAATATCGAGATGTGCTTGATATGCGAACGCACCCAGCATCGGTTCGCCCAGCTCGGGCGGCCGGCAAACCATGAGATCACCGCCTTCGACGCGGAGCTGCAGGGCTGGTTCGAGGCCCTGCCTCACGGCATCAGGGACGACGGGTTCCTGCCGCAGAGGTACCGGTACTCGCGGGAGCTGATGAAGGCGCGGTACTACAACGCGCGCATCGTCCTGGCGCGCGCGCTGATCCTGTACGTCGCCAACGACTGCAAGAGGAGGCCCCGGGACCAGCCCAGGCCCGAGTACCGGCCCGTCCTCGACGCGTGCTGCCGCGTGTCGGCCGAGGCCGTCGACGCCGCCGCGCGGCACTGGGTGCCCAACCGCATCCAGGTGTGGAACTGGGCGTGGTACCTCTTCCAGGCCTGCACGGTGCCGCTGCTGTGCGTCGCCGTCGAGGGCGGCGTGCGCCCGCCGGCGCTGCCGCCGCACGACGGCCTGCCCGCCTGGCAGTCCAGCGTCGCCATGGCCCTCGAGACGTTCGCCGAGATGCGGCCCTGGATGCGCGCGTCGGACCGCTCGCCCGACATCGTCTCCGCCATGCACGAGGCGCTCGGCTCGCCCGACGACGACGCCGACGCGCTGGCGGCGCGCACCCCGTCGGCGACGGACGGGAGCTTGGACCTGTTTGGCTGGTACGACGAGCAGCTCAACGAGATGGACTGGGGCGTGTTCCTCGGCGACGAGAATCTGGCTAGCGGCATGTTTCCGTTGTGAAGACCGACCTGCAGCCCATGGCTGGCTCAGGGCTTGATATCTCTCTCCCTTCTCAATGCATGGCCTTCCGTTGATTACAAAATCAAACTATGCTTGTTGTGTATGTTCTCGTTTATTCATCCTGGTTTGTTCTCAGGCAAATGTCTATGGTCATCCGGGGCGCGGCCCGGCTCATCTATATACTGTGTACTTTCTTGTCTTTGTGCGTGGTATTCGACGCTGCCTCTATTCCCCGTGCTCAGCCGGCGATAAGCTCGTCCCGGGAGGCAATCTCCTCCTTCTTGCCCTCGGCGGCCGCATCGCCGCTGTCCTTGCCCGCCTCCTTGGGCGCCTCCTTGGGCGCCCCCTCGGCGTCCCTCTTCACCGCGCCGTCGGCCCCCTTCTTCGCCTCGGGCGCCTCGGCCTTGGCCGCCGCCCTCTCCTTCTTGCTCAGCGTGATGGCGCCTTTGGCCAGCGCCTCGCCCGGCAGCGGCCGCACGATGGGCTGCGCGACCCACCACGGGCGGCGGCACCGGCGGATGGTGCCGCGCGAGCTCTCGCCCTCGGGGACGTCGGCGTCGGCGTCGCCGGCCAGCGCGGCGAGCTCGTCGTCGAAGCTCCTCCCGCCGGTGCGCTCGTACTCGAGCAGGCCCTCGGCGATCTTGAGCTCTGCGGCGGCCAGGACGCGCTCGTACCCGTCGATGCCGTCCTTGCGGCTGCGCGCCAGCATGTCGCGCACGTCCGTGTGGCGCGAGACGAGGTGCCGCAGCAGGTGGAAGAGGTGAGGCTGCATGGCGCCGAGGTTGGGCGACGGGTCCTCGCGCTTGCCGGGGCCGCCGCTGCTGCCGTCCTTCTTCCGGCGCTTCTTGGCGGGCTCGTCGGACTCGGCCTCGACGCGCTCGACGTCGGCCATCCACGCCGTGTCGTCGCCGGGCATGAACAGCGGGCGGCGCTGAGGCGGCTCCCTGCCGAGGGCGTACTTGTGCAGGATGTCGAGGTAGCGGCGGGTAATGGCGTCGACGCGCCAGCCCCCGATCCCGTCCTTGCCTCGCCAGTACTCGCGCCCTTCTTCCCCGACGGGCGGTGGCTTGGCGAAGATGGCCGGGTCGCTCAGGTTGCCCTCGGCGCTCATCACGGCATCGGCGCCCGTTGCCTCGAGGCACTTGTCGACATCACCCTCCTGCAAGATGTTGCCGTTGGCAAACATGACCGTCTCCGGAGGAAGGCTGTCCCGCAGGAACTTCAGCATCTCCCAGTCGGCGAGTCCGGTGATGTGGCCCTTTTGCTCTCTCCTCCGTCCATGCACCGTCAGGATGGACGCGCCCGCCTTGAGCACGTTCTGCGCGTACGCCAGCGTCTTCTCCTTGGTCTCCAAGATGCGGATCTTGGCGGTCACGGGCACCGAGAGATTCTTGTGCAGGGTGTTGACGAGGCGGAATATGAGATCCTGGTCCTCCTGCAGGAATGCGCCGTAGTGGCCCTTCCGCGCAATGCCCTGCGGGCAGCCGAGGTTCAGGTCGACGGCGTCGCAGTACGGAGCAACCCGTTGCGCAGCGGCCAGGAGCGCGTCGGGGTCGTTTGCGCAGAACTGCACGAAGAGCGGTCGGTCCATGGACGGGTTGCCGTCGAGCCAGGGCTCGGGGGACTCGGAGCCGGGTCGGACGGCCTGGAAGTGCGCCTTGCGGTACTTGTCCTCTTGGGAGAACAGGCGCGCGTGCAGCATCGGGGTGTAGGCAAGGAGTTTCGATTGTTCGGATTCGGGGAGAAACGACCGCGTGAGCATGCGCCATGCCTGCGCGTTCATCGTGTCAGCAGGCAATCAATCACCCGGCGAAGGCGACGAGTGGGAGGCGGGCGACTCACAAACTCAGACTGGTCCACCATGGGCGCCACGACAAACTTGGGGCTTCCAATGCTCTCGTAGAATGCTCGCCCATGCAACTTCTGCGGCGGGCGGGCGTCGGCCGCCGGGCTGCCCTGCTGCGCTTCCGGCACCGTCATGGTCGCGAGGCGTCGAGCGCTGCCCGTCGAGAGGTGTCGAAGCCTCGAAAGCTGGCCGATCCAGAACCGTCCTTGCATAAAGGACGAGGCCGATCCGGTCTGTAGGTCTTCGCCGGCGTCGCGCAACGTGCTGCCTCGTTCGGATAGCACACGGCCGGCAGTGGCACGAATGTCTGGGTTGATGGGAGAGTCAAGCAGGCTGAGAAAAAAAAAAGAGCCCGAACGCCGTCAAGCCTCGTTTGGACCCCTGGTGTGGGGCCGCGAGGCTGGCGATCAGTTACATGCACTACTCCGTACACTCAGCAAAACGCGGGGCAGGCAAGGGGCCGAGTCGATCGCTTCCGTGCCCCCAACACCAGTAGCGCCCGATGTGAATTGGTAGGCGATTGTTATGCCAGCGGGTGCCTGGGGTGTGGCAGAGCCCGTCCCTCTGTCAAAAAAGGCGACTTATGGCGCACGAATAAGCGGGCCCTGCTGCTGCTGTCGAGCGCAAAATGAAGATCACGAAGTAGATAAGCCTTAGGAAGCTCATACAGGGTCAATTGAAGTTATTCCTGATGTGTTGTTGATGTCTCTAAGCAGCCGGTCTGTCGGTGCAAAAAGGGGCTCTGCCCGTGCCTCCACCACGTGTTGGCCGCTATGGCCTACTCCGTACATGCTGCACGTTGTAGGCATTCCAAAGCGTAAATAGTCATTGGCATTTGCATATGTTCAACCAACAACGGACCAATGCCGAAATGCGTAGCCGACCCGTGTGAGACAAGGGTATACTCGCAACAGCCAACAAGCTGTCAGCCCGATCCATTCGCATAAAGGGGCCGGCACAGCACACGCAACTCCACCAGGCGTCATACCAATCGAGGGTTTTCTGCAGCAGCACCCTCAACCTCCAGCCTCCGAGCCCAGGCGGCACCTCTGAAAAATGTCTTCAGCCGGCGCGGCTCTGCTCTTCTCCGCCCTCGCGCAGTACGCGACCGCGACCGCCAGGGACACCGAGCTCGCATCGGAGGCGGTCTGCTGGGTCGTCCTGCCTGCTCTTGTCGAGCTGCGGAGGCGCTCCCGCAGCCGGGGCAGCGATGGAGCGACGAGCGCAACGCTCTTCAGCAGAGCCTCCAGCGCCGTGACCTCGACGAGAGTGCGGTTGTTTGCCCTGGGTGTTGCTGCCGCGTGCTTGTACCGCGCCGAGGAGAATGTCGTCACTCTCTATGTAAGTCTTCCAAGAGCAATCGAAGTTAGGGTCCTGCCGAGACTCACGATTGCTACTAGCCGGCCCTAACGCCCCTTCTTCTCCTCTCCGGCGTCGGGCCGTCCGCCTCTATTCTGACCGACTCGCGACTCTTCTGGCCGCAACTCAATGCGATATGGAGCTCTATTCTTATCGCCGCATTCTCCTGCCTCGCCCTCTTGGCTTCCAACCTCGTTCGTCTGCCAGCGCTAGCCGTCTGCGTCGTCGTGGTTTCTCTCCTATATGGGGGCTACTTTGCCATTTCTAGGACACCGTCCTACGTACAAGTAGTCGATACGGAAGACCTCGGCGGCAAACAGGAGCATGACGATATTGCAGTAGGCATGGGGCCTCAAGACGAAGCACTGCCGTTAGCGTTCAATATCCTACCACTGCTAGCCGCCGCTATGGGCATACGTATCTTTATCCTTCATAAGCCCAACGGATCTATCATAGCGTTAGCCCTAGCTGGAGTTCTTAAGGCTCTAAGTTGGTTCTTTACGTTGAAGGCGGTAGGTCTTCAATCTTCGCCCTCTATTGCTCTGTTTTCTAATGAAGCCTATGCTACGCGTTTAGACTCAATACTCATCATGGTGCATCGCTAGCACTATAGGCACCTTTGCTATCGCTTCGACCGGCGACCACTCCCTAACAGGTTACTCGTCCTACCTACAGGCCATATCCCACTCCCTCGCCTCTCTAGCCTCCCTCGCCCAGACTATACATATGATCCCGAAACGCACCAAGTTAAGGTCAGCTCTTTGGGTATTTAGTATCTTTACTCTTATGCCTTTTCTCGCGACTATATACGCCATCAACAAGTCGCCGGTACCTCTCCAACCAGATATATACCCCGTTGAGGCTCTAGCCTACGCCGCCGAGGCGCGTTTCGCGGCTATGCTACAGCGACAATCGCGTAGCTACGCCGCTGCCGCATTAGAGTACCGACGACGGTATGGCCTAGAGCCGCCTCCTGGATTCGAAGCGTGGTACGACTACGCTGTGGCACACGACTCGCCCATTATTGACGAGTTCGATACGATACATAAGAACCTCGCTCCTTTTTGGAAGATTAGCGGCGTCGCAGTAAGGGAGGCGGTCAAAGAAGCCGGCGAAAAGAGCGGCATAGACTTGTGGACGTGTGAGTTTAAAGCAGCGACAAGAGAGACGCACTGTACGCACCCCTCCCAGGGGGACGCATTCCTGGGGCCGGCTTTTAGGCAGTTACTAGGGGCCAAGACGGTGCAGCTTCCGGATATCGTCTTCCTGGTAAACTACCTGGACGAGCCACGCGTAATGCTGCCTGGCGTGGACTCGGCGAGTAACGAAAGAATCAGGCTAAGCGATATGTCTGGGGGGTCCGTCTGGGAGACTGTGGTTAAAAGCTGCTATCGAGAGGCTCGAGCTACAAGCACTAAGGAGCAAGGGGGAAGCGATGTTAAAACTTACGATATGCCGTTCGTGGCGGATACGGGCGTGGATAAGGATCTATGCCGGCATCCCGAATATAGGGAAATGCATGGCCTGGTGATGAGCCCAGCGAGCTTCCCGCTCGTAGATGGGGCGGTGCCGGTACTATCATCAGCAACGCTATCGACAATGGGAGACATCATATATCCAGGCCCGCATCATATTACGAACACATTTGCATACGATCAGGTGGGGGACATAGAGTGGGATAAGAAGAGCAATAACCTCTACTGGGCTGGGTCTACCACAGGAGGACTCGCTACAGGTAGCGACGATAGATGGAAGAAGTTTCACCGGCAGAGGTTCGTCGCGCTAGCACAAGGTCTGGAGAAGGAGAGGACGGAGTACTGGTATTTGCGAGAGCAACACGGCTCCCTCTACCGCGTGGCCTCGTCCAACATCAGCAGCGAGCTCTTCGACGTCGCATTTACGGGCGTTACCCAGTGTAGCAGCGCCGTATGCGAATCCGAACACGCCTACTTTGACGTGCGGCCCCGGGCTGACCCGAGCGCCGCCCTTGCATCCAAGCTCGTCTTCGACCTCGATGGCAATAGCTTTAGCGGCCGCTTCATCAGGCTGCTGGCGTCGCGCTCGGCGGTGCTGAAACAGACGCTGTTGCGCGAGTGGCACGACGAGCGGCTCGCCGCGTGGGTACACTACCTGCCCGTAAGCCAGGGGCTAGGCGAGCTGCCCGAGCTAGTAACGTGGCTGATGAGCACGGATGAGGGACAGAGGAGAGCGAAGGCCGTGGCAGATCGGGGTAGAGAATGGGCGCTGAAAGCGACGAGGCCGGAGGACATGGAGATTTACGTGTATAGGTTGTTGCTGGAGCTGGCGAGGATACTGGACCCAAAGAGGAAGGCTACGTGAGGGGGGTAGTGTGTTTGATGAAGGATATGGCCATGTCGGGTTTTGATTAAATCGAGTCCAATTCTACTACAATAGAAGTCGGCCAGTTATAGAGCGTATACATGGCACACGCACCCTAGCAGTTGGCAAGACTTGGCCTGCGAGCTACCGGGTTGCAAAATAGACTGACTGTATAGCGCGCCATCTTGCTTGGCGGCGTCAGCGTTTGACCTTCAGTATTGCTGGCACCAGGGGTCTCGGAATTGACTTCGAAGCGGTAAGTGAAGATTGAGAATCATATGCTTTTTTCGCCGAAGACCGACGAAAGCAACATAGCCATGTCTTTTCTGCTGGCATTGCAAAAGTTCATACCGTCTAACCTGTTAAAATTATGTTCGAATATAATGAAAAGGAGCCAGTGTGTTTATTGTCTTACGGTGGGATCCCATGGCAAAGTAGTCGGCTTGAGTCGCCGAGAAAGATCGAGAGCTTGGCATCGACGATGCAATACGAAAACCTTTAGCAGCTTGTTACCGCGGTGACAAGTTTTGCGAAGAATTGTCATTTTGGGAATCCGTACTGCGAGCACCCACTTCATATTGTACATGGAACAGATCGAGTTCTGACTGCTTCAGTATGTCTAGTCGCTATCTCGCACAATGCGAGTCCAACTTTCCTCTTGGTCTTCGGTAGGCAAGTCCATGACCTTGTTTTTCGCTCTAAATCTGTCTAAGGGACCTCGAGTTGGCTGACCAGGCTCCGTTGCCCAGTTCGCAAATCTCGTGAACAATGCCACTTTTTTTATAAATAACAGGAATGCTGGCGTGCCAGGGACCAAGTGGCTGCGGGAGTGCTTGGTGGTGATGTAACAAAGTCGTACTCATTTCCTGAAGAGGTGAGATGCTCCCGCAAGACGATTCCGGGCTTCAGCCTCCCTGTGATAACTCCCGCCATATCACCGCGACTCTCCAGTATCACGCAGATGGAACATAATTGCCAGGCAGTGTCGTTTACAAACAACTTAACACGTCGTGAAAGCCAAGGTCACTTGGCGAGGCAAGAACAGTATGGATCTCGAATCTCTAGTTTCACTACACCGACGCTTCGCTGGCATGACCGCTATGTATCTCTCTTTATTGTCTTTGCTTTCCATGGATCCAGTCTCAGTCCCGCTTGCGCAGAATGCTGGCAACTCATCCACCCGGGGCAGCCTCGAGTCTTCCCTGCTGTGTCAACGGCAGACGAGGAGGCGCAGAGCCCACCGACGCCTCTGCCGCACCTCAATCCCGTCGTCTCTGCCCCCTTTGCCAGTCGTCAACCGTCTCTTCCACCCCTGAGCTTGAGAAAAAAGAATGACAATAACCGCAGTATTATGGAGATTTGTGTATGACTCTTGGGCTAAATTCCCGCGACATGTGGTGACCAACGCCATCGACACCGTACTATGCTGTCCCTGAACGCCGCGAATGATAAAAGTAGAACAATACATGGGGTTTGGGGTCGAGACACCCAGAATGTGAAACGGATCGGCTGACGAGATCCCATCCTTTCGGTATAACCGTCATCAGAAGAAGTGCGTGTATATCTTGGAGTTCTCGTGGACTTCCATTTCCTGCTCGTCTTAATTAGCCTCTGCCCAGTAATAGCTCACGTAGTTTCCAACTGGACTTACCATCTTGAACGTGTTGAGTTCTTCCTTGATCTGCTGAGCCAGCATCGGCGTGAGCCGGTTGCAGGTAGCAATTTCGCCCCGTCGGTCATATTCCTGGCTTGGCCAAGTGTCGTGAAAAATGATGCGGGGCGAGAAGGTCGCGTTCCGCTTAATCGATGGCGTGCCAGGAGGGCTCTTGGTGTCTTGCCGAAGACGCAACGCAGACATGAAGTAGTCTTCATTGCCAATGGCAATCGAGCCCGTCCTCTTGTGGCCTTGCGACTCGTCGTTTGGTGTGCTCGGGGCACTTGAAATCGGCGAGTCGGCCATGGTTGGAATGTTTGGCAGCACAAGATCAGAGGACATTTCAGCCGGCCGAATGGATGGGCTGGAAGAGCCCGACCCTGCTTTCAGTTAGCACTGTACATTGACGTGGCAAAATGGGGGTGGTTGAGCAGCTCACGTTTCAGGATACCCTTGCGCACAGCTGCCAGAACCTCGGCACGCTCCTTGTCACCGCCCACGATGCTCTTTCGCGGCCCCGACTTGTCCGTTCCAGAGCTACCCAGACGCTCTGTTGTCATCTCTGGAACCTGCGAGGCATCCAGAGAGTTGCGCTCGAGGTGCGGAAACCCAGTCCCGCCATTGCTTGCAGACGGGTCGGCGGTGACGTTCACCCGTTGCGTTTCAGCTTCGACTGTGATCATGGACACTTCAGCCCGACTTGCTTCCGGCGTCAATGCATCCGCGGCGGGGACCCCAACGACTGACTTGGGTCGGAAAAGACCCACAAGAGACCTTGTGCTCTTCTTCATGCCGCGTCCCATCTTTCGAATCATGATGGACGCTGAAGACGCCGTCGACGAGATGGACAGATTGTCAGTCGAGCCAAAGAATCGACCACCATAGATGCTGTTGCCAATTCCTGCCGCCTCTTGCGCCTCGGCGATCCGGGCTTGCTCAGCATCATAAGCTTCATCTGGCGTGGGGTTCTTGTGAAGCTTCGACGGCTCGCTCTTTTCGGCACCCTCTCCCTCCCCGCCAGCGGCCTTGCGAAAGTCAGCTGCGCTTCCGAACGAGAAAGCTCTTCGCAGTCGCGAAGTCTTGCTCTTCGTCTTGCCTCCTTTCTGGTTGATAGCAGCCAGCTGCTTCGCCGCAGGAGAGTCAGAGTTGCTACCGACGAGTCCGGAAGATGCCGGAGAGGCTGAGCGCGTCTCCTCGGCCGCATCGTTTGCCATTGTCGCTGGTTTGGACAGGGGAGACGGGCTGTGCGTACGCTTCACGGCGGCATCAGGGGACGAGCCCAAGGAAGGGTTGTTCGCCGGCTTGAGCTGGTCATTCTTGGCGAGCGTTTCTTCGGAGGCAGGCAAAGACGGGTTGCTTGCAGAGGCCGACACATTCCGGTTGGTAGCCTGCAAATTGACCATTAGCTACGTCTTGAGTAAATTTGACACGTCGCAATTGGACTCACCGAGGATGGGCGAGAATGACTGCTTCGCGTCGAGCTCATGCTGTCCGAGCTACCGCTGCGAGAGTGGGCCGAGTGCGAAGCCGCACGAGGCGTTCGCGAGTCCCTGTGCGCATTACGGGTTGCGTCGCCCGGAACCAAGCCACCCTTGTGAAACTCGGGTGAGTCGATCGTGTGCATGCTGCGGCGGCGAATCCTCTTGGTATCTTCCTGGGACGACTGTCGGTTGTAGAGGTGCAGGTCGTCCAACGATGCGACGGAGACGAGACCCTTGCTGCCGGATGGGCCGACCATGGAGTGCCTCGTGGCGGCTTGAGTGTTGTAGACCTGGTTGGTATTCACCATGGTAATGCTGGAAGGCAGCGTTGAGCTTTGGGAGCGATTATGATGCACAGCTCCACCGCTTGACCGCCTGTACCGATCGGGAGTGTTTCTGTTCGGAGCCCCTGAGCTGAAGGAGGGTTGAGTCGATACGGACAGATATGACTGTGGCCGTGGTTGAGGGGTAATATTCCGAGGCGTAGGCGTAGCTAAGGCAGAGTCATCACGCGAGCCGCCATGGGCGATTCCAAACGATTGAGAATATCCCATGTTGACGGCGGAAGGGCTGTTCATGACCGGTACCCGATAGTTCACATTCTGATCAAATGACTGGACTCCAGGAACGGCGGGCGACGAGTATGTCCTGTTAGCACCATACTGCCGCCAAGGCGTGGTCTGGTTGAGATTCGGGGTGCTAGTGAAGGCATATGGCTGCACAGGAGTGGTGCTACCTCGGTAGCCAGTCGTGGTCGTGCCGTGATACGCGGATCTTGGCGCCTGAGAGGAGCTTCCCATGTATTGGTGATTGGCATGCGGCTGACTACCTGGCATAATGCCAGAGGTGGAGGATGGTCGAGTTTGGAGCATCGTTACGGTACCAGTCTGCTGCGGATAGGTCTGGACCAACGCAGCCATGCTTTTCTTGGATTGACGGGCGCAAGTCGAGTCACGTCTCACTGTCCGTTCTTTGTGGGCTCGCTCGGTAGTAAAGGGAGGCGAGGAGTGTGAATCGGAATGAAACAGGCGTGAATCGACCGGGTGGCCAAGGTGCACGTTGGACGAAGGTGTACTACCTTTCCGAGGTCAGCAACAGCTTCACGAAAAGGTTTGGGCGCGAGGCAGCAGCACGTCGCTGAAAACAAAGCAGATGGGGCAGAAGCAAAGTTCTGGGGATGCCACGCGTTCATTTGCAGGGTGGTCCAACCTTTTTCTTCTCCCTCACGGCAACCGAATGAGCCGTAGTTTCGTTGATCGTTCGCCGGAAGGTCGGAAGGGAAAAGAATCCGTGAAGGCGATAAATGGAAGGACGCCAGCGACCGGGAGGCAAAAGAGTGCTCGAGTCGAAAAGAAGTGCTCGCTATCACCGCAAGCCCGTCTCCTGACTTGACCCCACTACAGGCCGACCGGCAGGTGCTGATTAGCAAGACTGGATGCCTCAGACGACACGTCCAGATCGCCAGCTAGCTCGGGCAGAACATGGAAAGGCAGCGGGAGGTTGAGTCGCCGTCGAGAGGACGACCCTTGGGGAGGATGCTTGGGACGACGGGCACAGTATTACGGGAGCTGCGTGGAGTGGGACGAGCGTTCCAGCGGGAGCGGAGCACGTCACGAGGAGAAAAGGAGAGGAAAGGCGAAGAGAGAAATGCAGATGGGCCGCTCGAAAGTGTGTAATGCAGCGCTCGAAGGCGGGCAAAGCAATAAGAGAGGGAGGGGATAGACAAGACAAGGTTGTAGAATCGAGGGTTCGGGGGCGAAGCCGAAGAAAGGGGGGCGGGCACGCTGGGATTGAGTTCTGGCAGGTCGTGCTTGCGTGGTCCACTCTGCTCTGTGCTCGGCGGTGCCGTGGGCGGCTGGGAGCTGAGAGGCGGCTCGGAGGGCGCAAACGGGATGGTCGAAGAAAGAGAGGACAATGGAGACGATGGAAAGGAAAGAAGACGACAAGACCGTGCCGTGGGTGGTTGCTGGGAGGATGGGGGTGGTGAGGGTGGAATGGGGAGGAGAAGGTGGATGGGTGGGAAGAGACCAGAGGGACGAGGTGGCCCTGACGGGTTCCTCGCAAGGGGGGTGCAAGCGGTGGTGGTGGCAACGGCCGGGTGCGGGCTTTGGCCCAGGAGTCCAGGACGGAACGGGGCCTGGCTTCACCCACCGCCGAGGGGACAACCGCACCTCAGCGGGCGCCTCAGCGTGCCGCGGTGGACCGACTCCCCTAGAAGCAGCCTGCGGGCTGAAGCTTAGGGGGGACGGAAGCGCTGAAAGAGGCTTAAGGCGCCGCCCGTGGTGACGGGAGCAAGGCCTGTGGTGTGGTGGCGTGGGCGAGCAGCCGCCACGGCCGTAGTTGGGTTAGGTACCTTATCTTACCTGACGGGTAGGCCAAGGTACCTTGCCTGGCCAGGCGGGTGCCTTGACGGACTCGTGCCGGCGGGATACGATGCAGCCTGCCAGTGGCCGACGACTGCACGTCACCCCATAGAGCAGGCAGGCACAGCATACATACTCGCAGCTGTTGTCGAGCACCAGACGCAGACGCTGATTTGCTGCGTCTGGAGCGTCCTACCTGGGCAAGCTACATACAACATGCTCCGGCCCTGCATTTGATTTTTCGGGGTGCAACTTGGTCCGCTCGGGGGCTTGAGAAACCGCTCTGTCCGGAGTACGAGTTTCTAGATGAGGCTCAAGCTCCGGGCAGCACTGCCCCGTTCGAACCAGACGGGGTCCGCTACCGGCGTCTCCTCGATACCGTCCGCTGTCCGGCCGAGAGCGCCGCATGCCCGTCCAGACCCGTTCTCCTCCCGTGGAAAAGCATATAATTTTTTTTTTTCAGTCTCGCTGCCAGGTGCTCACTCCACGCCTGCCGGGAAGCCTCGGTCGCTGTCGTGTTGACTGACGGCGCAGTCGCACAAAGGGGGGGAGACTTGACGCGCCTGATTGGACCGTCATTATGCTGTGGCATTGATCTGTCGTGCGCTAAACAGGGACCCTACAGTACGGCGGGGGCCTGGCCTGATGTACAGGATGGGGGTGGGAACGCGGGCGAGAGTATCCGTACTCCGTGCGGTCCCAGCGGCTTCCCAAGGCGCACTTGGACTAAAATCCGCATCCGAAAGCCACTGAGATTGCGCGCCCGCGTGGGGAAGTAATGACGATGAGCAGGAGATCAAACGATGGCCTGCATTGGCACTCATCAGGGGGCAGAGGAGCGCAGGCTCGACGACAGCCTGGCCGCCATATGTACGGAGTACATACCTGCATATCACACGTTCTGTCGGTGCTGGTATGCGAGCGGCGGCCGTCTCTGGCGTCGACGAGCTGCTCGTATCAACCGGGGCAGCAGGGTGCGTGCGGGTGACGCGGTCACCGCCTCAGTTTACGAGTATTTTTATTATTAGCTGACTGTGGAGCCCGGTGATCGAGGGAGCCTTGCAACAGATCGAAACCAAGCAGACCGGGGCCAGAGACCCTTCCCTTCTCGATACTTCGATGCCGTGACGTGAGCGCCGCGCTGAGCAAATACGACGGCCGGCAGTCGCCAGAGCAGCGCGCGTTGGCGAGACGAGACATGCAGAGGAACACGCTTCGTGCGCGCGTACCCACGGAACACAATCGTCGCTCCCTGCCGCTGGCAGAGCTCTGCTCTGCCACCGCGTCGAGGTATGCGGCCTGTCTGGTTTCGGCACAGCAATTGACGGGCAGCAGACGCGGACCAGGCCAGACCCGTCCCGTTTCCCCTCCTTTCATCTGTTGTCATTACACGTGCGTCTCTGAGCTTCATCCCTTGCTTGGCCCGGGCTTGGACCGCATGCGCGAGATCGCGAGTCCGATCATTGTCGCAACCCATGCTGTGCAGGCAGGGCCGGTCCCCCTCAGGAGTGCATGAAGAATTGTCAAACCCTCGGCTGGGCCAGGGATCGGCGGCGCGTCAATCCTGGCCGCTGGCCGGCTCGCTCTCTCTCCATGTTTCCCTCGTCTTCACTCGCATCATCGCCGCCGAGTGGGTCCGTGGCCCTCGAGACCCATCCCCCCATGTGCCACCCCCAACTGCCTCTCTGCGCGCGTTTGTCGTGTGTGTGGGCTCCTCGTACTGGGCGCTATCGCCTGCAGTAGCCTCGAGCGAGGCAAACCGCCGCGGGCCCGCAGCCAATTGCGCGGATCTGCGATGCACAACGACGGAGCGGAGGCGGGAAAAAAACTGGATAAAAAGATGACGAAAGGACGCAGCGCACCTGCTTCCTGTTCATCCGCTCCGCGCCAGGCTCTTCATCGGCCGCGGGCCCCGATGGCGGCATCTTCGTTCCCGTCCGGAAACAGGAGCCTCGGCCGGCCTTGGTGAAGGCGCACACCACCGGGCAAGCCAGCGTCGAGCGCCCCGGCGATCGGATGCGGCTACTAATCAGGGCGCACCACTCGTATCGTCTGAGCCTCCAGCGTGCGTGCTGTGCTCCAGGGCAGGAGAGGAGCGGCCAGCGGCGGGTAGCCCAGGGCGGAGGAGACAAACTTTCCTCGCGGCCGGGACTTTCGTCCGAGACGGCTCATTGGCCTGCGGGATCCCGTTTGGTTGCAAATCGACCGCTTTCGCGCTAGGTCGGCTCGCCGCACTCTATCCAAGACGCCGAAAGCTCTCCGGTGCTTGAGGGGATGTTGGGGTCGCCAAAGCAGGCAGCCGGTTTGCCGAGATGCACGATGCTGTGGGCAAGGATCAAGGTCTCGGGGCATTGTTCTTGTCCTACCTGACAATTAGCTTACTCGTACGTGCCAAAAGCTCAATGCTGCAGTGTCCACGAGCCGGATCAGAGCCGCACTCCTGCAAGACATTGTGCAAAACATGCTGTCGCGACAGCTCAACCATTGGGTCATGTTGGCCATGCGTATCCTGTGCCATCGGCCGACCGATCCCGTCATGGCCTGGAGGGGCGTGTTGGAGCGTGTTCTCTTCGCATGTTGACTCGCGTCCTCGAGCACATGGCCGGACAGCATTCAAGGATCATCCATGGCAGTCCGTAGACTTCTCAACACGGCCAGCGATTGCGCTGCGGATGCGTTGCATCTCGGCCGCCGCCTGCCTTGCGGGCTCCGAGGGACTACCTTACTTGATGCACTCGGCGTCGCGCGCCTACTATAGCTGAGGTTTGTTACTTTATGACACCCGTCGCCAACATGCATTGATGCTGTCAAACGCCTGGCGGGCGCCCATGAAGCTCCCTCCCAAGCTTCCTTCGTTGCCAAGCTCGTGTCAGTCGATGTCAGCCGTCTCCACCGCTCGCCCCTACAAAGCTGGAGCTGAAGCTGGGTCAGAGGGGCGCTTGGGGCGCTTGATGTACTTATTGCTGCGTCGTCCCTTCACGTACCCGCATTTCGCCGCCACGGCGTTGTGGCTCCAGCGAGATGAGATGGACTAGCAGGACCCTGAACTTGAGCTGACCTTCAGCCGGGACGTCGCATCTCCACATGCAGCGCGTCGACCAGCTCACCTACCCTATACACCACCATGGCAGCCTAAACTGTTTGGGACGACGGGCAATCAATCCGCGCCGCTGTGGGAGCTAAGTGCAGAAGAGCGAAGAGTCATATCAGAATGTATTTGCACCGCTGGCCTCATTTGGGTCGAGGGCTCGCATAGCGGGGTCGCAACGCTTCGCCATCTGTAGTCATAAGCCCCAAGCGTGTACTGAATCCTGGGGCATTCTCTTTGGGAGCTACGTTTGCGCCAGCCGAGGCGCCGAGTCAGCAGAACCACGGTATCAGCTCCAATAGCCCTCAATCCTCTGCGTTGCGACCCCACGACGCCCATAGAGCCTGCCGAGGTCAAGCGAGCGAAATGGTTGGAGTGCCGCGGAGCACCGGCTGCCAGCTCTGCCGAAAGAGGCGAGTGAAGTGTGATGAGGCCCGACCCGGTTGCACCAACTGTCGGAAGTACGGAGTTGACTGCCCCGGCTACGAACGAGGCCTGAAGTTCGTATCCGGGAAACATCAAATACGGCAGAGAGGGAAGCGGAACGACCGCGACAGCGGCAGCTCGAGCCCCAGTGACGCATCCCATGCGTCGGCGATCACTGTGACGCCGAAGCCGAACAGGGGCGACTTCATCAACACCATCATTGCGACCGTGCGAACAAACATCTCTCAATCAGACGTCACCGGGTTCTTGTCATGGGTCGAGCTGGGGAAACTCGGGACTCGGGCCGCGCTGGACGGCGCCATGTGTTCGGTGGCGATGCATCTCGTGGGCAAGGAGATGTCCGACCAGGCCATGGTTGCGCACAGTAGGACTGTCTACGGGAAGTCGTTGAACGCCCTGCAAGCGAGCCTGTGTCACCCCACAGAATGGAGGTCGTCTGAGACGCTCTGCTCGGCGCTGCTGCTATGCGTCTTCGAGGTAAGGGACTACCGAATCGTGATGCTAGCGTGGCGATCCCCTGGTGCTGATGAGCTGAGCAGCTATTTGCTGGCACGACTTCGTCTGATACGTGGCTGCAACATGCGCGAGGTATAGCCACGCTGATGGAGCAGCGTGGCCCTGATGCCCATCGCGAAGGGTGGGGTGCTTCGATGATACTCGCATTTCGAGGCGTCCTGGTACGTCGTTCTGGTATTGAACGGTGATCGTTGGGCCTGATGCTGACTCCCGCGCAGATAATGTGCGACATGTTCTTCCCCAGAGGAGAGGTCTGCTTCCTGTCTCGCCCCGAGTGGAAGCCCATCATCCGGGACGGGGGCCGGCATCTCCTCCATCCGCCACAGTTCCCGGATCGCACGATACATATCGTGGACGGCTTCTTCGAGCGGCTCGCAGAGCTACCGGCGGTGGTGGCACCGGCCTACCTCCTCCGCACGTCCAGGACCATGGGCACCGTCGAGCAGCCGGCGCCAGCCATGATCGCCGCACTGGCACGGCGTGCCACGGAATCTCGACGACTGTTTGAAGCGTGGTACGACGAGTTCAAGACCCTCTCGGTGACGCCAGATGCGGTCCCCTCCGAGGACCCGAGCTCGCCGTTCCCTGTGGTTCTGCACCATCCCATTGCTTGGGCGGGCTCGATGCATATGGGCTACTGGGCCAGCGTCCTGATCCTGCAAGAGGCCCTGGTCCAGTGTCAATGGCCGGAGGAATTCGCCGATTCCCGGACTGAGCTTGTACAGAACATCCTGCGGTCGCTCGAGTCCGTGGGCGCGGGGACCATGGGGCCGTACCGGGTTGGGTTTTCGATACGGATAGCGTACGAGTTTGCCAGTACGGAGCAACAGCACTGGATCTTAGGGCTGCTGGACAGATTCAAGAAGACGTACGCCGCGACGGACCGGGCCACATACCCAAAGCCGAGGCTCGACGGGAATGAGGAGCATTCGGTATGAAGTGTCGTGTTTTGAGCACAGCGCTGCAGCTGAGTTTCAGTATCCCCTTTTCACGATACCCGGAGGGCGCATGGTGTCCAAGGACTTTGAAGATAGCTCGTCGTCGATGACATGCCATTGATTAATGACCTACTGGGTAATGACAAACGTGCGGCTATTTCGCGCGGGTATAATTCTTCAATGCCATCCTCGCCCAAGCTCTACAATCATCATCCAACCAGCCCTCCATCCATCCTTCCATCCATTAATTCATTGATTCATTTATCATAATTCATGAAAAGTCGTTCCGTGCCAGCCAGCAACGAGGATTATGTATGCCGACGCGCTAAGCACGCTGGCAATGCCAACAAGCTGTAGCTTCTAGTTCTTCTTCCTCATGACCGCGCGCGCAAGGTCAGTCAACGACGGTCCGCTGAAAAAGTACTGGTCCGTGTGGCGACCGCAAGTGGTGTGCACATTGGTCGTTGGGGTGGGCTTTACCCAACCAGTGGATGTCTTCCGGAGCGAAGAGAAAGAGGAGGAGGTGAAGGTGTGAGATAACGAGCTGGAGGAATCGCTGGAATAGGAGCTCGTCCGCTGTCACAAGCGTGTTAGATCGTTGGCCCTGAGGCTGGGCAGGAGGGTGAGGGAGCGAACCTTGGCCCTGGACAGGACTGGGATGCTGGTGGACTTGCTGTGCGCCTGCGCAGAATTGGCCTCGGACGGTTCTGCATCTCTATTCATATTGGGCGAGGAGGCAGCGTCCGAGGAACTATTCATAATGAATATGTATTTTGTACAAGAGGTGTTGACTGGATTTGCGTTTGGACGGTGGCACAATGTCACCACGTGGATGGGGACACGGAGGGCCTACAATGACCGTCGATCAAGGAAAGGTACTTGTAGGCAGTCTCAACCCGCTCCGCAAATACAAGCTGGGTTCGAGCTGTTGAAGCTATAGCGAGAGCAACAACGCAGAGTTCGATGAAGATGACGTCTCACGACCAAATCGATGAAAGCAGACATGAAAAACGCAGAGATAAAGCCCGCAACGAGGGGCCCGCTTTGGTTATTTGTACGCGTGTCCGATGTAAGACGGCAGAGCTGGCTGCTTCGGGACTACCGCAGAGCAAGCCAACAGCCATTGCAGCTCTGGCGACTTGCATCTGCGCTGAGGTCAGCGGTCGTCCGTGCAGGACAGACGAGCCAATGGTGCCCGGCCAGGCCCGTGAACAATGGGTCGGGACGGATGGCCCGATTGGATCGACGCATAAGGCAGCAAGATAAATCTAGTTGTAGTTGGACGGCCAGGGCCATCCTTGTGGGCGTCTCTACTACGTAATGACCCTGTGTTGATAGACTTGCTTGGTGGGCCGGCTTGCTCAGTCAAGGGGGTGTGAGTCAACGGTCCTCGAGACCGCGTCGGCCGACGTAGTAAGAGACTGCCGAGCTCCTTTCCACGTCTGAAAACAGTCAACAGCTTCTGAGCCTCTTTCGGCGAATGGACAACTGATCCTCGAAATTTGGATGTGTCAGTCAGCCGATGGCGATCGGTCGACGCATCCGGGACGCCGTCTGGCATTTGTCGATGCCTGAGGAGCCGTGAGGCAGAAACACCCTGCGACTCGCTAGCCTCCAACCCGCAGCCACGCAAAACAGTCCGCTCGGTAGTGGGACGGCCATACATCCATCAGCCCTACGGAGGAGCTTGGACTTGAGCCGCAACGCATGGCGTCATGTTCATTGTTAGTGCCCGCGATATGAAGATCCGGGGAATCTGGCGGCCCTCAAGGCCGGTCGTGAGACGGCATTGCGACCATGGATAGGTGTCTGAACAGGCTGCTGTCTAGTAGCTACGCGCGGCACGAGCCAGAGACTGCGGTCTGCACCGGAATGAGCCTTGTTCGCTGCCGCTGACGGCCGTCGCTGGCGATTGAGGAGGCGTTGCAATGATTGTGAAATAACACAAGTATTCGGAAGATTGCCCCTGCTGCGATGCATAAATGTCGGCGTTCTAGCGGTGGTGGTTTGCGGAGCACAGCCCCCCAGCGCCAGGTGCCTGAGGCCTGGCGCTTGGGCCACCCCTAGAATCTTAATCAGCTGCCTGCACGTGAGGGCCTGGCGGCAGACCCAACGTTTTGGCCTCCGACTGCCTGGACCCGCGACGGCGACGCGACCTCACCAGCTCGACTATCACCCGCTGTCGCTCCCCGCGTCATCACCTTCTGCATCCTTCCAGCGCGCACGAGCTGCTGCTTCGCGCGCCTGGTCAGCGTGTCTATCATAGTGCTCACGCCATTGCGCTTTTTCGCGAGCTGCTGCGCTGCTCAAGACGTGCGCGGGTTGCGCTGCGACGACGGTCCATGCACGCTGGTGAACGAAGCGTCCGTCGCCGAGCGCCATCCACCCGGCACATTCAGGTTACGTCCTCGCAACGCTGTATATTCATACGCGCATGAAGTTATAGATACCGTCATTTTTCCCTTCATGGTAGGCACGCAATCGTCCCAGCTGCATTTCCCCCACCCAGGACAACCCCTAACATTGCGGTTCGCAAGTCAATCCGCCGCACAAGCGCCTGATCCCGAGTTGGCCGCATCGACTCGTCATCGCTTAGCCATCGCCTTCCAACGATTGAGCAATAAACACGAAGCACACCATGGTTAGCAAGCGGAAGAGGGTGCTGGAGGATTTCGATCCTAATAAGTCCGACTCCGAGGACGAGAACTTCGATCCCACCGAAGCCCGGCCTCATCGGAGCTCCAAAAAGCCCCGTTCCTCTCGTGGCTCCCGCCCCGGTCGCAAGAGGAGCCACCGGTACCGCGGTTCGGACATTGACGATGACGACGAAGAGCTGTCGGACAGCCAGGAAGAATCTTTCGTCGAAGACGAGTCGGAGCAAGACGAGGACGCACCCGTCAACGCTGCCGGACGGCGGACCAGGAAGGCAGCTATAGTCCACCACAACTACAAGGAGAGCAGCGAGGACGACGATGAAGGGCCTGCAGCGGATGGAGACGAGGAGAAGGACGCCGCGGACGCTCCGGACGAGGCTTCTGAGGTGCCTCTGGAGACGGAGGAGCCGACAACGCGAAGACTCGTCAAGCTCAAGGTCCCCAAGTCGGCGACTGTGCCCGTCATGCGCAGATCGACACGGGCTAGTACCGCGGAGACCGATGAGTTCGTCGAGTTGTCCAACTCGGGTCGACACGCCGTGGTGTCTCGCGACTCCCGCAGCAAGAGCCCAGAAGCGTACACACGTATCCGTCGAGGTTCGCGCGCCATGAAAGGCCTCAAGCCGTCCGCCCCTGAACCGATAGAGCCGATTCAGGAGGCCACGCAAGAGAGCAGCGTGTCCCGAGTGCACGACGTGGACGAGCCTGACGAGCTTTCGCAGGATAGCGAGCCGTTGAAGGCCCAAGGGGGCGACGATGAAGACATGCACGGCGCCGTTGACATCGCTGGCGACGAGGCCGGTGACCAAGATGAAGAGAAACCTGCTCCAGACGGACAAACAGGCGGCGATGCCGGCGATGAGGATGAGGATGAGGATGACGATGTCCCGGTCACGCGAAGAACCAGAGCGTCCCGAGGCGGCGCCTCGGCACCTGCGGAAGGAGAATCCGACGCCGTTGACAATTCTAACACTCGGCGCCTGACACGTGGGTCGCGCACCAAAAAGTCCACGCAAGAGCCTAGCAGCGACTTCGAACCCGGCGATGATTCTGACGACGCAGACATGTCGGGATCTGACAAGGCCAAGAAGGATCAAGCCGATGACGATAGCCCCACCCCACGAGGCAGGTCGAACAGACGAAGCGGCCGCAACTCCCGCCGCGGCGATGATTCCGGGGATGAAGAACCCGACTTCGACCTTGACGAGCTGAACGAGGAGGCCCGCGAGCTGCGTCAGTCGTCTCGCGCCCGGCGTCGACCCAGACAAGAATCCCCCATCGTGTATCAAGAGCATACAAGACGGGCTCGAGCCAAGGTCAACTACTACATGCCACCGCTGACGGCGGTCAACATCGAAGATGATGCTGAAGACCCAGCGCCCACCCCGTCAAGGAATCGCCGCGGCAGGGGAGGTGGCGGCGGAGGCTGGGAGCGCAATCTCAACACCACGTTTGGCCCGTTCGGCGGAGGCGGCGGCGGCGGTTCGCTCCTCAACGGCCCGTGGGGCACTGGAGCTGCCGGCGGCGCTGATTCCGACAGTAGCGACGACGAGATGGTGCATCGCTCGAGCGTCGCGGGGAACGTGGGCATGACGCCCACCTCGGCCGCTGCCGGGGGTCTGTTGCCTGGCGGACAGGGCCTCAACGCCGAGGGCGTTGGCGCCACCCCCAACGTTGGCAAGATCAAGGACCGCAAGGCCCTTGCCGATGCGGACCCTCTCGGTGTCGATATGAATGTTGACTTCAGCAAGGTGGGAGGCTTGCAGGGGCACATCGACCAACTGAAAGAAATGGTCCAGCTTCCCCTTCTCTACCCTGAGCTCTTCGCCAAGTTCCATGTCACGCCGCCCCGTGGCGTCCTGTTCCACGGACCCCCTGGAACCGGTAAGACATTGCTCGCTCGCGCTCTTGCGAACTCCGTCGGTTCGGGCGGGAGGAAGATCTCGTTTTACATGCGCAAGGGTGCCGATGCGCTGAGTAAATGGGTTGGCGAGGCGGAGAAGCAGTTGCGGCTCCTCTTTGAGGAAGCCAGGAAGACTCAGCCAAGCATCATCTTCTTTGACGAGATTGATGGCTTGGCACCCGTCAGATCCAGCAAGCAGGAGCAGATCCATGCCTCTATCGTCTCTACCCTTCTGGCTTTGATGGATGGGATGGACGGCCGAGGCCAGGTCATCGTCATCGGCGCCACCAACCGACCGGACAACATTGACCCCGCCCTCCGCCGCCCGGGACGCTTCGATCGGGAGTTCTACTTCCCCCTGCCCGATATCGAGGGTCGCCGATCCATTCTCGACATTCACACCAAAGACTGGGGCCTATCGGACCCCTTCAAAGCGTCTCTTGCGGAGAAGACAAAGGGTTACGGCGGCGCCGACCTACGGGCCTTGTGCACTGAGGCGGCGCTGAACTCCATCCAGCGTACCTACCCGCAAATCTACTCGTCCAAGGAGAAGCTCATGGTCGACCCGGACAAGATCTCAGTGCACGCCTCCGACTTCATGATTTCAATCAAGAAGCTAATTCCATCGTCGGAGCGATCCGCCACGTCCGGAGCGCAGCCTTTGCCCATGTCCGTGGAGCCTCTGCTCCGTGCACAGTTCAGCGCGGCAAAGCGTGCCCTGGATCATCTGCTGCCTCGCAAGAAGAAGGTAACGGCCTTGGAGGAAGCCATGTTCGAACAGTTCGACGACGACGATCACGGGTTTGGCCGCGAGGTCATGCACCAAGAATTCGAACGGTCGAGAATCTTTCGTCCCCGATTCCTCATCTTTGGGGTTCACGGCATGGGCCAGTCTTACCTTGCTTCTGCGGTGCTTCACTACTTTGAAGGAGTCCACGTTCAAAACTTTGATCTGCCGAGCTTGCTTGCTGACGGACGGGTAAGTGTCGCCGGGCCCCTGAGCTCTGCAGTCCCTGAAACTAACTGCGAGACAGCCAATGGAACAAGTCATCGTCGGCCTCTTCACCGAGGTTCGACGCCACAAGCCTAGCGTTATCTACATCCCCAATATCGACGCTTGGTACGCGACGTTGACCGGGACGGTGGCTCTGATCACCTTTCAAACAATGCTCAAGACGATCCCGCCCACAGACCCGGTGCTCTTGCTCGCTACCGCGGAGTGCGAGAAGGGAGAACTTCCCAGCGACCTGGCTCGTGACTTTTTTGGATATTCTCGCAAGAATCGAATGGAGATTCCTCGACCGGAGAGGGTTGGTGCCAAGATTCCCGTAGATTCCCTTGGACCTCGAGGCTAATGTGTTGCAGGTAAATCGAATGGAGTACTTTGCGACAACGCTCGAGTACGTCAAGAAGAAGCCTGGAGACTTCCCGGACCCCGAGAACCGCAAGAGACGGGTCTTGGAAGAACTCCCCGTCGCTCCGATCATCCAGCCGAAGCCTCCAACAAAAGCGGAAATGAAGGCTCAGCAGAAGAGGGATCACCAATTGCTTAATGGCCTGAAGATTCAGCTGCAACCTATCATGGATCAGATTAACCGGAGGTACAAGAAGTTCAGGCAGCCGGTCATCCCTCAGGGTCAGATTGATTACCTCTTTGCCGAGTCTGATCCAAACTTCGTCCGCCCAGACATCACAGAAGGGGAGATCCGACCTTACGAGATCGTGAAGGACAAGCACGGAAACGACGTCCTCCGAGACACGGCTTCTGGGAAGTGCTACTACAACTTGGAGACGACGACGATCGAGGAACGGCTATCGAACGGCTTCTACGCGCGCCCAAAGGACTTTTTGTTCGACATCAAGGCCCTCGCGAAGGATGCGAAGAATATCGGAGACAAGGAACGCACGCTCAAGGCCAACGAGTTGCTAAGCAATGTGGAGGTCGACGTTGCCAGCATTGAGAGTAGCACTGCTCACATCCACTGGGAGGGCCTCCATCAACGACAGACACAACGAGCCAAGCAGGCCGCCGAGAAGGAGCGGAAGCGGCAGGCAATGCAGTCCATTACCGACAGGCTTCAGGCCGAGCAGGCGGGCGGAAACGACAGCGACTCTCAGGGTCCACTTACGCTCGGAGAGACGGTCCCTGGATCTCGGACCATGGCTCGCTTCCAACTGCGCAGCCCCCTGTCTAACGGCGACGGAGAGCTTGAGCAGGAACCACACCCGTTGAGCAACGGCATTCTCGATGGCCCTAAGGATGTCGATGTGCAGATGAGCGGCGTCGAAGATACGCAGCAGGCCACCCAAGTGTCGGCGATGGGACCACCGCCAAAGTCCGAGGACCAGTCCACCAAGGGCCATACTGGGATGACGCAGATATCGCAGAAGTCGGCCGTCACGCCCCTCCCCCCTGGCGTGTCGCCGTCTGCCGTCATCAACGACGCTTCCACGACCAAGACGTCGGACCCGTCGACCCATCGATCCTCCAACTGGAGCACCCAGGTTACAAACGGGGTCCACGGCGGCGAGCAGCGCAGCGGCGGCAACGACAACGACGCCGAGATACCGGACACGCTCGTCATCCCCAGCCAGACCCCCTCGAGCGACGACCCCTGGCTCCACTCGCAAGCGCACGGCCTGGCGGCGCGCGGGAACGTGGCGTCTGGCTCAAATCTGACGGGCAGCCCGACGTCGTCACAGTCGCAGGCACGTCACCACCACGGAGACGCTGGAAGCCGCAGCGCTGCCGCACCGCCGCAATCGCAGGATGCAAACGAAGATCATCACATAGGAAACTCGGGGTCGTCAGCCTCTCAGCCGTTGTCGTTGGAAGGCGCCGTGGAGAACTTCCTGGTGGAGGTGACAGACGGCACCTCTGGGTGCACCATTGAGCAGCTCGAGCAGATCAACCGCGAGCTGATGGACGAGATCTGGAGCAGCAGGAACGAGTGGAGCCGAATGAAGGTGCTGGGCCATGTGACGAGGGTCTTCAACGACACGATTGGCGAGATCGAGATGATGCAGGGCATGGGACCCCTGAGCCAGAGCCGCAATCTTGAGTGAGCCTGTAGCAACGAAGCCGAGGGGGCGAGGCGAAGTGTCGATTTGGCAAGGAAAGTGACGGGGTTTTGTAATATTGCATCAAGGGTCGAGCGTGCCGCTGCAGGGCAAGGGAATGGAGTTGGGAGATTGTGACTACCGGGGCCCGAGGGCAGGATGTACAAGAGCATGTCACTCGCACGGCTGGAGGTACTGATGGTACATATTTTTCATTACGACGCTTTGCATATGGCACAATTAACAGCCCGTCTCTCTCACAGCCTTGACTTCTTAGAGCTGTCGTAGCGCTTCCCTTCGTCGTCCTGCTCGGCCACGGTGAGGTCGGGCAGCTTGGCGGGCATGATGCGGCGGGGACTGGCGCCCGGGACGACGTTGTACTTGGAGAAGTCGGTGACGCCGGCGTGGTCGCGGAGGAAGTCCTCGTCGAGGAGCAGCTCGCCGTTGACGAGGGAGGCGGGGGCGTTGAGGATGGCGAGGATGGCATCGGAGAAGATGGTGGCCTTGCGGAGGTCGTTGGCCTCGTCAGGCTTGCTGGTGGTGAACTGGGCCGTGGCGGCCGACTCGATGGCCTGAGGATGCATGGGTTAGACACTCTCGTCGACTCTCTGATTCGGATGCCGTGGCGCTTTCAAAAACGCCGGAAGTCAAAAGGGGGGCCGCTTACCACGGCGGGCCAGATGCTCGTTATGGCCATATCCTTGAGCCCGTCGCGCACCAGGTCCATGGCCAGGCCCTTGGTCAAGACGCTCATGCCGACCTTGCCCATGGCGTAGGCCGTCTTCCCGCGGAAGAAGCGGCTGTAGATGGGCGGGCTGACGACGACGACGCGGCCCCGGGGGGCCCTCCGCAGGTGCGGCAGGGCGGCCTGGACGACGGCGTAGAGGCCCTCGGGGTTGACGCGCTGCATGAGCTGGAAGCGCTTGAGGGGCGTGTTGGCCACCGGGGCCCAGAAGATGGCGCCCGAGTTGTAGACGAGGACGTCGAGGCGGCCGTACGTCTGCGAGCCGGGTCAGCTTACACATCTCGGCCGCTCACGCCCCGTGGCAGGGCGGGCGAGCTGCGCAGGAACAGGGGGACGCACGGCGACGGTCTGGGAGACGAGGGCGTTCACGCTCTCCTCGTGGCGCACATCGACGGCGATGGCGGTCGCGGTGCCGCCGGCGGTGGTGATCTCGCGGGCGACGGTGGTGATGGTCGAGTCGGGCGAGTTGGGGTCAGGGGGGAAGGGCGCGGCGGGCTTGGACGGGTCGCTGACGGTCTTGGCCGCGACGACGACTGGCAAGGGAGGGGGGTTAGAGCTGGGGTTGAGATGCTATCGTTGTGGAGGTTGAGGTTGAGGTTGGGGGTAAGGCTGAGGATGAGGCTGAGGATGAGCTCGAGAGAGGAAACTACCTGCGTAGCCGTTGCGGGCGAGGTCGATGGCGACCTGGCGGCCGATGCCGCGCGAGGCGCCGACGACGAGGGTGACGGGCTTGCTGGACGGCATGCTGTTACGGTGCCGGTGCGGCTATGATACGATCTACATGGAAGCAAGCCAGGCCGTTGACTGACGCTCTTATATCCGGGGTTCGAAGTTCAGACTACGGACGCCAGGTCTGCGCCCGGACGGCTCGGTGAGCCACTGTGGGGCGTCCCTGGCGGCGGGGAGCTGCCTCGGCAGGCGGTAGTAGAGGGGCCGCTGCGCTGCGGCGGGGTCGGCAGCTCGGCGCCCGCTGTAGGGCTGGCAGTAGGCAGATAATATGTACATGTATGGACGTCAGCAGGACCAGCACGCGAACGACTTTGCGGAGCCGGGGCGTGCCAATCCCATGTATGCCAAGTCCAAAGGCAACGGACAGCGCTTGTGTGACTAGGATGATGCTTGTTCGTGAGCCGGACGTCGAAACGCGACGGGTCTTTGAGATGGCAGCTGTTCGACCTTGTCTCGGCACGTGCTGAGCTGGCGACGACCGTTTTGCTCTTGCCCTCGCAGCTGCGTTCCACTGCCCTTCCAAATCCGCAACGAAACCACTTAATCATCTTTCGCATCCGGGCGAGCAAACCAATAATACACACTCGTTGCATGTTACAACAGCCCCTCCTCTGTGCAGCATGCCGGCGAGCATGGGGGTTTCGATTAGTGAACCTGCATCTAGCCTCGGCTGCGGCCCCGCAGCCCCTGCCGTCGGGCCCCAAACGTCATCAAATATGTGTAGACGGACCGCGGCGAGGATCCATTCTCAGCAGCCAGAGAGGCCTGGAGCCACGAACCGACCGTCAAATACCAGCATCCCGAGCTTTGCCTGGCGCCCCGCCATCTTATCGCGTCATTCCGCTGCTTGCTGTCGGCGGCTTCGATCCCAAGTTCAGTTCACGTCATAGCCAGCGCGCTCTGGAGCCGGGATAGCTACGAGCAGTCGACATGGCTGGTGGACGCATTGACGTCTACTTGGACATAGGTGCGCTCCGGACATGTACGACTGGAGCCACGGAGACAGCTGACCGATGGTGCCCGCAGCGTCCGCGTTCAGCTATGTTGCCTTCATGCGGTTGATGGCGGACCTGGACAAGTTGACGGCCAACGGGGTCGAGCTCGAGTGAGTGCGCTCGCACATGCTGCTCCTACGCACGTCGTCAACTTACCCGCGCAGCATCCATCCCGTCTTCCTGGGCGCCATCATGCAAGCAAGCGGTAAGTCCAACGCCCCCCCGCCAGCCCCGATCGTGCCTCTAAAGGAGACGCCGCCGCAGGCAACCGGCCGCCGTGGATGCTCGCCGCCAAGGCCCGCTACCTGTCCCACGACACGGCGCGCGCCATGGCCGCCGCCGGCATCACCAACTGGGCCGCGCCGCAGAACCTCTTCGAGCTGGCCCGCACCACGTCGCCCCTGCGCGCGCTGCACTTCATCAAAACCACGTACCCGGTGGCCACGTTCCACGCCACGCTGCACGCCTTCCTGCGCAAGTTCTGGGAGCCGCCGCACGTCGACTTCACCGTCGACGCGAACCTGGCCGCCGCGCTCGCCGCCGTCACCGACGCTGGCGGCAGGCGCCTCTTCGACGACGACGAGGTGCGGCGCGTCATGGACGGGCGCGCGGGCATGCGCGACGTGCTCACCCAGGAGACGGGCAGGGCGCTCGAGCTGGGCGCCTTCGGCGCGCCGTGGTTCTGGGTCACCAACTCCGACGGCGACGCGGCGCCCTTTTTCGGCAGCGATCGGTGAGTTAACGTCCTTGGCGGGTAATGGATGCAGCTGCTGACGTGCACATGGCAGTTTCGGCCAGATATACAAGCACTTGGGCGCTCCGTATCAAGACGTAGAGCTGTTGCTCCCAGAGTCCAAGGGGGCATCTAAGCTGTAGCTTGAGCGGCAACTCGCTTCAACCTAGGCAGAACAATGACAAATTCCAGTTCGTGTTTTTGTTGAAAACAACTATTGCCGATTTAGATTTGAGTAGAGATTGCATATTTTTCATGCGTAGATCCAGCGCTGCCTTATGTCGTGTCGTTGAGAGTCCGTGTCGTTACCCACTTACAAGGTTGCGCCTCAAAGAGCCAAACTCAAACCTGCACGACTCTCAACTCACCCACCCACTCACTCACTCGCTTCACGCACGTCTCATCGTCCGACACGACGCGCACCGCCACGATGCAGCCGCTCGAGCTGACGCTCATCGTCGCGGCGACGCGCAGCATGGGCATCGGCGCGCACGGCACCATGCCCTGGACCGGCCTGCGCAAGGAGATGCAATATTTCGCGCGCGTCACGACCCGGCTGCCGCCGCAGGTAACGTCGCCCTCCAAACGCCCCTCCTGTCCCCGTGAATGCGCTCGCGACTCGCCCTCATTTCCCGCCGCGCACACGCACCGCATTTCGATCGAGGGGACGCAAGCGCTGACGCAGACGCAGTCCCCGCCCGGCGCCGTCAACGCCGTCATCATGGGCCGCAAGACGTGGGACTCGATCCCGCCCAAGTTCCGCCCGCTGAAGGACCGGCTCAACATCGTCATCACGCGGTCCGCCAGCCCCCCCTCCGCGCCGCCGTCGGCGTCGGGCGGCGCGGGGGAGCCCGTGCGCGTGCCGTCGCTCGAGCACGCGCTGCGGTACGCGCAGGCGCACGGCGCCGTCGGCCGCGTCTTCGTCATGGGCGGCGGGCAGGTCTACGACGCGGCGCTGCGGCTGCCCGCGGCGCGGCGCGTGCTGCTCACCAGCATCCAGCGCGACTTCGAGTGCGACACCTTCTTCCCGCTCGACCTCGCCGGCGGGCGCGCCGAGGGCTGGGCGAGGAGGTCGCGCGAGGAGCTGCAGGAGTGGACGGGGCAGCAGGTCGACGAGGGCGGCCAGGAGGAAGCCGGCACCAAGTACGAGTTTCAGATGTGGGAAAAGGTAGATTAGATTGGAGGGTTTGATTGTCGTTTTTGTCTTCCATGCATTTGTACTTGTACGCATCAATCGAGATATACAGCCGCGTCGGAAGTTGGGGGGTTTTTATCATCAGCCCAAATATACATGTACAGTTAGGTCATAGCATATAGCCTCCCTCCCGGATGATGTGATGTGGTATTGATACACAGCTCTCTCCCCATGCAGCCCGCGCCCTGTCCCTGACCTACACCTGCGCCGTTCATCGTACAGTTCCAACAGCTTAGATCGTCGCAGACTCCTTCGCCGGCGTCGCGCTCGCCGCATCGGGGCTCTCCCCCTCGTCCCGCTTGAACGGCTCCTCCAGCCTCGTCCAGAAGACCTCGACGGGCTTCGCCAGTATCTCCTGCGCGCGCTGGGGGAAGGTCAGGTCGGAGGTGGTCTCGAGCGACGCCAGGCTGGAGCGCATCCAGCCGACGATGGCCAGCAGGGCGCGGGGGTCGACGTCCGGGGTGCCCTTGAACAGGTTGCGCCAGACGGCGCTGGCGAGGATGGCGTCGCCCTTGATGAGGCCCTCGTCGTAGGCGAGCAGCAGGCCGCGCCACTGCACGAAGATGTCCTTGAGGTAGCGCTGCCGCAGCGCGCTCGACGTGATGCTGTGGTCCAGGTGCATCTTCTTCTCGCACTCGAAGAAGAAGTGGTCCACCAGCTGCTGCTGCCAGTTGCGGTACGAGTCGCGGTCGAGCATCCGCAGCCGCGCGCTGAGGAGGTACAGGTGCAGCATCGTGACGTGCGACCACGTGCTGAAGCTGGGCTGGAGCTTGAAGGCTGCGGGCCGGGTCAGTCGAGGGTGACGGGCGATCGAGAAGGGGGGGAGGGTAGGGGGACGTACTCTTGTGCCAGACGTTGTCCTTGTCCACGGGGTTGCCCAGCTCCTCGCCGTCCTCTAACCTTTCCACGGCGTCGTTCTTGCGCTGCTCCTCGGTGATGTGGTAGTCGGCCGCCTTGGAGCACGCCTTGTACAGCCGCTCCGACGCTCCCAGGACGCGGTACGACTCGGCCAGGGAGCCGCCCATGCCCAGGATCCGCCGTCCTGCCGTGCTGCTGAAGGACCGCGCCGGCGCCGCCGTCATCGTCGACGTAGGGAGGGAGCCGCTCGCGGGGAGCGAAGCGAAGGTCGTCCGGCTCGACATGGTCCGCGCAGGTGCCCTGCCGGCGCCCGCGCGCATGGCGGCCCGGACGAGCGTCCGCGCCTGTATCCTGCAGCTCTCGCAAGCCATTGTCGTCGCGGGGCGAGTGGATGTGCCTCGGCGAGAGGGAGGTTCGGTGGCGGGCTGGGCGGGAGGTGCGGTGACGGGATTTTTTTCCTTCTATTCGCGACTGCGCGAATGACGCCTAGATTCCAGTGGCACTATTTTAAGCATTGGCTGAGAATTTGCCCGGCGCCGCGGTGCCAGGCCCGGCAGAATGTCGGCCGCGCGCTGTGCCAACGTTCGCCGGCATCGCGTGGATGCTGATTGGCTGCGTGGACGGCGTGGACGTCGTCCCCGAAACGCCGGGACAGATCAGGAATGAATCGATGGAGAGTCTCATATTCATCAATAATTCCTGTAATATATTTCACTGTTTTTCTAAAATAGTAATTTATGGTGCCCACTCCCGTACCGCGCAGACGACGCCACGGCTCTCCCCGCCCATATTGGACATGATAGCAAGCCTGGCATCCCCGTCGACGTGACGAAGCAGACCAAGCCCATAAGATAATCATACACAACAACTCTTAGTGTGATATTCGTGTAAGTCGGGTATGTCGATACACGCGACATTTATTGGACCCTGCGCTATTGCAGCCGTGAGAAAACGAGACTGCTATTCGTCCCGCCGAAGCCAAAGCTGTTGGTGACGGCCAGCTTGACTTCCTTCTCCTGCGCCTGCAGGGGCACAAAGTTAAAGTCGAAGCCGACGTCTGGCTTCTCCAGGTTGAGGGTTGCGGGAACGATCCCCTGTACGGTGCTGGTTAGAAGCCAACGCCTTATAAATCCGGCACTTCCAGGGCGTGAAGGAGCTCACCTCGTGTACAGCCAGGATCGCAAACAGCGCCTCGATGGCTCCGGCGGCGCCGAGCAGGTGCCCGATGGCCCCCTTCGTGCTGCTCACCGTGACCTGCGCCTCGGACGCCACGCCCTCGTCGCCGAGCATGAGGCGGCGGATGGCGGCGGCCTCGGCCGCGTCGCCGACCTGCGTGCCCGTGGCGTGGGCGTTGATGTAGTCCACCTGCGCGGGCCTGGCGCCCGCGTTCCCCAGCGCCCGCCTCATGGCGAGGTAGGCGCCGTTGCCGTCCTCGCGCGGCGCCGTCATGTGGTGCGCGTCGCCGCTGCAGCCGTACCCGCGCACCTCGGCGTAGATGCGCGCGCCGCGGGCGCGGGCGTGCTCCAGCTCCTCGAGCACGCAGACGGCGGCGCCCTCGGCGACGACGAAGCCGCCGCGGCCGGCGTCGAAGGGGCGGCAGCTGCCGCGCGGGTCGTCGTTGTAGCCCGTGGCCAGCGACCGCGCGCGGCCGAAGCCGGCGAAGGTGAGCGGGTGGATGCACGACTCGGAGCCGCCGGCGACCATGACGTCGGCGTCGCCGAGGGCGATGAACCTCGAGGCGTCGCCGATGGAGTGCGCGCCCGTCGTGCACGCCGTCGTCGCGGCGTGGTTGGGCCCCTGGAAGCCGTGCTTCATGGCGATGTGCCCGGCCGCCATGTTGGTCAGTATCTTGGGGACGAACAGCGGCGACACCTTCTTGTAGCCCTGGGCACGGGTGAGCAGGGCAGCCTGGAGATGCGCTGGTCGGTCTCACTCACATCGTCGCGGTGCGCGAGGCTGGTCTCGTAGATTTCGTCGAGGTTGCCGATGCCGCTGCCGAGGCACACGCCCGTCGCCTCCTGGTCCTCCTGGCGCATGGCCTGCCAGCCGGCGTCCTCGAGGGCCATGTCGCTGGCCGCGAGGGCGTACTGCGTAAAGGTCGACGTGCGCCGCTGCTCGGCGGCCGTGAGCCAGTCGTCGGCGTGCCAATGGCCCTCGGCCTTACCGCGGGGCACGACGCCGGCGACGGTGCAAGTGAGCTCCTGCCATCGGGCCCGCGGCTCGCGCGACGCGACGCTCGTGATGCCCGAGTCTCCGGCGAGGAGACGGGACCAGGTGCGTCGGATGCCTACGCCTAGGGGCGTGATGGCCCCCAGGCCCGTCACGACGACGCGACGCATCGCACTCCCATATCCGAGGGGTTACCGTGGCTGCCGGGCGCGCATGGGGCTTGGGCCGGAGCTTGGAGGGGATTCTGGACGCGGTGTGAGGTGGCCCCGACGTTGCACGAGGTTATGAAGCATCTCCGTATCCGAAATTGAGTGGTCGATGCTCGAAATAGTAGCGACTGCCGGGGTAAGCTGATAGCCATTTTGGGCCTAGCGCACAGCTTTCAGCGCCCCGGCCTCCAGTTGGCAACGACAATGGACGCCACGGCGGCCTCGGCGACGATCTGTACAGGAGATTGAGGCGACGTGGTGGCTTCCATTGGCCTCTCTCTGTGACCTGGTCGTCTTCCGAAGCCTCCAGCGGCGGGCAATCGACCGTCTTGCCCTTGAATTTGCAGGCGCTGGCCGCACAGTCAGGCGCTCCTTGTGCGGCAGACAGCGATCCCGCGGGAGCCACGCGACGCCAGACGCGCCTCAAGGCGTTTCACTCCTTATCCAAGACAGCCTCGTCTCATCTGCTCGACAGTTCACCGCTGCCAGCCTGGCCAGACCCGTTGCTGATGACTCTGAGGTCTTCGCTCGTGTTCTGTCGAAATATATCTGTCGTTGACGCTCCCAGGCGCATTTCGCTGCCGTGTCTCACCCGGCCCGCTTACTCGCAAGTAACGGTTTCACCTTAAACGCTCGCCGCCTCTGTCACCTCAATCTTCTTCCTTGCAATTGCCCATGGATGCCGAGGGCTTTTCACTGATCCCATCGCCATTGACTCCCGTGGGGGTTTCGCCCCAACGTCACATACAATGGCCACTTCCTACGGCCGCTCTGATGCCGGCCGTGCCGCAGAGGCTTCTGGCATAGACAGCGGCGGAGCCAGTGCGCGGCATTCGTTCTCTCACCATCGAGAAGACTCCATCGATGGCCTCAAAGACGATGTCTCAGACTGGCACCCGTCTCGGGGTAGCGACGATGAGCGGGACTTCGAGAACGAACCCTTGATGGACCCCAACCTGCCCGAGGAGTACGAGCTGCAGGACCGAACACATCCCGAGGACGGGCTGCTCGCCGCCGATGACGTCTCGAAGCGGCATGAGGAGGAAGACTCGCCGTATCCCGAGGTCCGCGCCGCCGTGCGCAACTACGACGAAGACCTGCCGTGCAACACGGTTCGCGCCTGGGTCATCGGCCTGACGCTCGTCCTCCTGGGCTCCTCCATGAACACGCTCTTCTCGCTCCGCCAGCCTTCCATCTCCATCGGGCCGCTCGTCGCCCAGATCATCGCTTGGCCAATGGGCCACAGCTGGGCCAGGGTCATGCCCGACAGGCACTTCAACACCTTCGGCCTGCGATGGAGCCTCAACCCGGGCCCCTTCAACATCAAGGAGCACACCATCATCAGCGTCATGGCCAGCGTCTCCTTCTCCGTCGCCTACTCCACCGACATCATCCTCGCCCAGGTCGTCTTCTACAAGCAGAACTTCGGCTTGCTCTTCCAGATTCTCCTCACCATCTCGACGCAGTCGCTAGGCTACGGCATCGCGGGCACGATGCGCCGCTTTCTAGGTTCGCCGCGCCGGTCTTGAGGATGTGGAATTGGGGACTGACTCTCTGACAGTGTATCCGGCGTCCATGATTTGGCCGGGAAATCTCGTTGGTGTGACGCTCATGAACGCAATGTACGAGCAGAACGACCTGCCGGACCCCAAATCCTTAGGCGGCAGCATGCCCCGGTACCGCTGGTTCATGATCGTCACCCTCGGCGCCTTCGCGTACTACTTCATCCCAGGGTTCCTGGCTCAGTTCCTGAGCGTCTTCGCCTTTGCCACCTGGCTAGCGCCGGAGAATCCTGTGGTGAACCAGCTCTTCGGCGGTACCACTGGCCTGTCGCTTCTGCCCATCACCTTTGACTGGACCCAGATCGCTGGCTGGGTCGGCTCGCCTATGGTCCCCCCTTGGTACGGCCATCTACTCTCTCCTGACTCCGTGACTGGGACTGATCGATAGCCAGGCACGCCATCGCCAACACTCTGATTGGCGTCGTCGTGTTCTACGTCCTTGGCTGCTCGGTATTGCACTTTTCTGGGGCTTGGTACGCGCAGTATCTTCCCATGAGCGACGCTGGTACCTATGACAACACGGGGCAGCCATACAACACCAGCCGCATTCTCAGTGCCGACTACACACTTGACGACGAGGCTTACCACGCCTACTCTCCCTTGTTCATAAGGTAACGCTGAGTGACTGGGCTCCATCAATAGTTTGACCAGTGTGCTAACTTCAGCAGCACTACGTTTGCCATGTCCTATGGTCTCTCGTTTGCGGCTATATCGTCTCTTGTCGTGTATACGTACCTCCACTACCGCAAGCAAATTTGGCGGCAATACAAGGACAGCGCAAACGAGAAGCCCGACATCCACATGAAACTCATGAGAAAGTACAAAGAGGCGCCGGCGTGGTGGTATATGTCTCTGTTTCTCATTGTGCGTCTCACTTCAGCATCGACTGGATGTTTGCCTCGAAACTAATGCAGTCCGTCAGATGCTCGCGCTCGGCTTGTATACCGTGCTGGCGTATCCCACCAAGCTCACCTGGTGGGCGTTTCTGCTTGCTGTGGCTCTATCCTACGGGTTTTCGTTGCCTATTGGAATCATTGAAGCGGTGACGAATAACCAAATTGGCCTCAACGTGCTCACGGAGTTCATCTTCGGGTACATCCAACCCGGCAAGCCCCTGGCCCTTATGCTGTATGACTCTCGCCCCATCATTCAACGCATCACCGAAAGCTGACCTATGATGACGCAGTTTCAAGACATTTGGATATATCACCATGTATGCTCCGGCCTGATACTGTTTGAGAATTTCTCTGCTAACAGCCGCGCAAGGTCGCAAGCGCTGGCGTTTGTTTCGGACCTCAAGTTTGGGCACTACATGAAGATACCCCCTCGCACCATGTTTTGGTCCCAGGTAGTTGCCACCACCTTTTCCTGCTTTGTTCAAATTGCCGTCTTGAACCTGGCTCTCGCCAACATCGACAACGTCTGCGACCCTCAGCAGCGTGACCGCTTCACCTGCCCAGGCGGTCGAGTCTTTTTCGCTGGTGAGTCCCCTCAGTCTCGCCCAAGAGCCTTCTTTCCCCGTCTTACACGCCACCTAGCCTCGGTGATCTGGGGCCTGATAGGCCCCGACCGCATGTTCTCACCAGGCCGCGTATACTCGGGCCTCTTCCTGTTCTTCATCCTCGGCGCCGTCGCGCCCCTGGCGATATACTTCGCTTGCCGCCGCTGGCCCAAGTCCCAAGTGCGCTACCTCATGACGCCGCTCATCTTCGGAGGTGCAGGGGCTATCCCGCCCGCCACGCCGCTCAACTACTTCTCCTGGGGGCTCGTCGGCTTCATCTTCCAGTACTGGGTCAAAAAGCGTTACTTTGGTTGGTGGAGCCGCCTGAACTTCCTCACCTCGTGCGGCCTGGATCTCGGCCTTGCGCTGGCGACCCTGTTCATCTTCTTCGCGTTCACTATGCAGGGCGTTGAGCCGCCACGGTGGTGGGGAAACACGATCGTTTCGACCACCATGGACGTCAAGGGGACGGCGGTGGAGGCCGTCGTTGCAGAAGGACGTACCTTCGGGCCCGAAGTGTGGTAGACGGTGCTGTGATAGACTGGGAATATTGCCAGAGCAGAGCGCATGCGGGAGCATTGAAAGAGACGACTCCGTAGACGGCAACGAACAGTTCCGAGAGAACAAGTCAAGGGGAGGTATATTTTCCAATCCCAATAGTCTAGTGTCATAAAGTACAAATATCAAGGAACAGCAAATATGCATCATTATTACAGCACCAGCCGGCCAGGCTCGTTCTCCAGAATCAGCTTGCACCGCTCCAGGAAGACGTGTGCCCTCTGCTCCTCCTCCTTGGGCACCACGAGGCTGAAGACGTTGGCCCCGCTCGACAGGCCAGGGACGGTGGGAACCTCGTCGAACCGCGACGGGCGCCTCTGGGTCGGGCCGGCGAGCTCGTCGATGATGTCGGCCTTGCTCGGGCGCGGCTGCCGGGGAGCCAGCATCGAGGCGGGCGGGATGGCGGAGATCTGCGGCAGGTAGACGCCGCGGGAGCCCTTGGCGGCCTTGACCTTGTCCAGGCCGAGGACCTGGTCGAAGAGCTCGCTGGGCGTGGGCTTGCGCGCGGCGAGGGGCAGCTCGTCGTTTGCGACCTCGGCGGCGCGGCTGATGAAGGTGGACAGGGGCAGGAAGACGCCCAGCGTGTCCTGGATCTTCTTCTGGACCTCGACCACCTTGGCCAGCGAGACGGGGACGTTGATCTCGAGGGCCGGAGCCTCGAGGGCTTCGGGTGCCGCCGCCGCCTCCTTGGGAGCCGGCGCGGGAGCCTTCTTCTCGGCGACCTTGATGTTGCTCAGGTCGAGGTGCGCCAGCTTCTCGAAGCGCGAGGACACGGTCGCAGGCGTATCGGCGTTAATGGTGCCGAGGAAGGCCAGCACGTCGCCCTTGAGCAGCCGTCCGCTGGGGCCCGTGGGCTTGATCTTGCTCACGTCGTCCTTGCTGAGGCCGTTCTGCTTGACCAGGTGCTCCACCGCCGGCATCAGCGGGTACTTCTGCTCGTGAGCCTCGCCGCTGGCGGCCTGGGCCCGCTGCTTGGCCGCGTCCTTGTTCGGTTCGGCCTGTTTCGGGGCCGGGGCCTCGCCGCCGGCGGGCTTGGCCTGCTGCTGCTGTTGCTCGTCGGCGGGGATCTCGAGCGCCGCGACGTCGTCGCCGGCCTCGGCGAGGACGGCGATGCGCGAGCCGACCTGGACGGCCTTGCTGCCGTCCTGCGACATGATCTTCATGACGATGCCGTCCTCCTGCGCCTCGACGTCCATGGTCGCCTTGTCCGTCTCGATCTCGAGCAGCACGTCGCCGGCGCTAAAGGACTCGCCCTCCTTGACCTTCCAGCTCGCGATGTTGCCCTCGGTCATGGTCGGCGAGAGCGCCGGCATGATGAAGTTGTGCGCGGCGGCGCATCGTGCCGACGAGGTGAAGCCTGCGGGTTGCGTCTGGTCAGCATTTCCAGGGACGCAGGGATCGAGGGAGACGTTGAACTTTCTGCGCCGATCCCGCTGCAGATTGGGGGAGGGGAGGAGGGACGAACCGCGAGCAGCGGATCTGCTGGCGACGAGGCGGGCCGAGGCACGGCACGCTGCCGTGAGGGACGCCATTGGAGCCCAATTGAGTGAGCAGGCGGGGGGTGCGGATCGTGCGTTGCAGAGGGTGAGGTCGCCGTCGATGGTGGACGTGGTGGAAGAGAGCTTTGAGCTGTTGGGGAGCGCCGATAATGGGCGGACGTGCATGGGTCAGTCGTTTTTTTGGTGGGACGGGAGTCGGCGCCGGCCTCCGCCAGCGGGATTTAAGGCAGACAAAAATAAGCGCTGGGGGAAACTCGAGCGAGGCGCTGGCATAATTTTGTCGCTTCCGCAGCCGTTCAACGCCAGCGGGCCCCCTGGCTAGTCAGTGGACCGCGACCCTGGGCCGGCGAGCGCATCACGCCAATATTTTCTGGACATCGTCCGTCGGGCCACGAAAGGCATCAATGGCCACGCCCTCATAGCCCGACCCTGCCAATTGAACCAGCGACCGGCGACCTCGACAGCAGCGTTGTCCGGTGCCATGGCCAGCTTCTCGAGGGGCCTCCTGAGCCCCTGCCGGCGGGCTCTGCTCGCGCCTCGAAGCTTCGTCCTCCCCGAGCCCGCGACGAAGACGACGAGCGCATCGCGATTCTTCACCACGTCACTACGCTTCCGCGCCGCCGAGGCCGCACACAAGGCCTCCAGGAGAACTCCCCCGCCGCCGGCCGCGAAGGCGCAGGCCCCCGCGGGCGCGCAGGTTGCGCCGAGCCGGTACGCCTTCATCAAGAGCCTCGCCAGCAAGCAGACGCCCACGGTGCTGTACGAGGGCCCCTCGCACTTCTGGTTCTACTTCGGCTGCTGGTCCAGCGGCCTGTCCATCATCGCCTGGACGGCCCTCACGGGGCCCACGGTGGTGCAGCAGCCCGAGGGCGTCCCGCAATGGATCGGCGTCGTCTTCGGCGCGTCGTACGTCCTGCTCGGCGCCATGGGCTTCTACCTGATATCCAAGACGCCCAACATCGTCAGCTGCATACGCGTTCTGCCGCCTCCCTCCACCGCCGCGGCCGCCGGCCGTCCCCTCGCCGGCCCTGGCGCCGTCCTCGCGGCGCCCCAGCTCGAGGTCACGGTGAAGCGCATGGCTCCCTTGCTCAGCCCCAAGGTCCTCACCACGAGCCTCGACAACGTGGCCATGAAGTCGCGCTTCTCGCTGCCCGACGAGTACGTCCCCGAGCTGAGGCGCCTCGAGCAGAAGCGCGACGAGGAGGCCGCCCGCGCCAAGCTGAGGAAGTTCGACATGGAGCACCTCTTCACGATGCCGTTTCGGAGGCTGGGCCGTGCGTTTGTGAACATGTTTCGCGGGGTCCGTGCCGCGTGGACGGACATGGGCTTCGGCGTCATCAGGGTTGACGGCAAGGACTACAAGGTGGATGTGACGAAAGGGTTCGCGCACGACGGGTTCCGGACGCTCGAGCGGATTGTGACTGTAGGATTGAAATGATATCGAGGACGAGCCCGGGCCTGCCGTGCTACATGACTGCTGGGCTGGGCTCCCACCAAATGTAACTACTACAGCATCCATGTAATATATACAGCTTCTTATCAGCGACATCTTATCCATTTCGGGGGCATTGCAGCAGACCGTTACATATCTTGGCCAACTCAATCCCTACTCAAGGGTTCCTGGGTAGAGATGTAAGCACAGGGTCTCGTAGTTGCGAAATCGTAGCTTTTGCTACAACACTGGCCCTCCAGGTCCCCACGGGAGACCTACAGACATAAAACACGTGTAGCTGTAGCCCAGCTTGGTCATCGCCACCACAATACCAGGAGCCTAGTCTAGGCCATCAGGAATAGTCGGCCTGCTGCACACCCAGGCAGCCGGTCCGTAGGCGGGCGCCTGGCTTACGAGTATTGTTCGCCCCTTTGCGTGTCTAGGCATGCCGAGGGAGTAGAGAACTTCCGCATCAGGCTCTGCCACCGAGGCCAATCGCATCGCATCTGCCGGTAAATACGTCATATCCCTACGACCCTGACCATGGCTCCTCCGTTGCGCATATCCGGCAGCGGCGCCGGGCAATGCTGCGATACCGGATTGGTCACCGTTAGGCACTCCCTCGGGCATAGTTCACAAGACGACGTGATCCCCCCACGTACTCGGGGCTTGGTGGCGCGTGTCAATACCAGGAATACATCGGACGGGCGTGGCCAACCACGTCGGCGAACGGCAATCTGCTGCCAGTGGCCCTCCGGCGTCATAGCCCTGGTCGAAGGCGAGGAAGGCTGAACGATGGCTTCCCTCCGTGCATGGCGCGGCGCCTCGCTAGGGAGGCTAATGAACCAGAGGGACATGCAGCGGCATGGGGAACCGCGGGCATGACGCCACACGCGCAGAGGCATTCGTCGAGAATGGGCGAGTGTCTTCGCGACCAAACGGGTTGCGCAAGCGGTGAGCGATCTCCACCGGGATCCGGGGACCAACACGAACAATTAAGTTGTCCATTTCGAAAGAGGAATGCCGGGCCAGGCGTCATGTGGTTGTGGGCGCGTCCGTGTAAGCCTAGTGGTTGGCTACCGCGGACGGTTATTTCTGGATCAGCCGCCAGTGGCGCGCCATCCGGAGAGCACAGCGATTTCTCGCATCCAGCCACCGCGTCCGGAGCTGGAGATCCAAGATGCCGTCGGAACAGGAATCTCTCCCAGCGAGCAACAGCCCGCCACCTGCGGTAGGTCTGGCAAGGACCCTGAGCTCATGGCGTCTGCTGGCAAGACTCGGCCTTCAGCTTTGACAGATTGACAGCCTCGCTTGTCAAAGCTCTGCTTGTGCAGTGTTGATCCTGCCCCTTCCTTGCAGACGATCGTTCAGCCCGTTGTTTTTCCAGCGAGGAAGGAGACCAGTGCTGCGTCTTAGATGACATGCTAAGAAGGTGGGTACGATGATCCTGGCTCAGAGGACCGCGCTAGCAGCCAGGATGTTCTGCGGAGGGAGTGGAACGTGTGGTGACGACGGCGTCGTTTTGCGCAAACGGGGGTCAGATGCCTGGCTCAGCCCTTGAAGTGGCTGGCGAGGATAGGCATTTGCCCCGACTTTATATACGGAGGCAAATACCGAAGCCGTTTGGCGCGACGGTCCTTGTATTACGAGTATGTATTCGTATGTTCGCGGTCGAAGATCGTAAACGACCCGTCTGCAGCAGCTAGGTGGAGGGGGGGTCGGAACTCTCCCGAGGCCTCGTCGCTAGAGCCCCGATATCTTGGGGTACCAGTGACCAACCTGCCCGTCTTGGCGACAGATGGCCTCTCTACGAGGAATATCGAGACATTGCCTGCCGGCTACATGGTTTCCGAGAAAGCATAATATTCACGACCGTGAGACTTTGCTTTCCCGCTGGCTGGCTTCGGCCTTTGCTTAAACTGCACCGAATCGGGGATTCGGCTCGCTGAGGGAAGTCGCACAGTAGTCGTACTCGTAGGCAGCCGTCTAGCATTTAGAGTATGAGTCGAGACCGACGAGATGAGGGATAATAGAGCCCTGGGTTGTTGGTTGTTGGCTCGCGGTATGCCTGACCACGCTGGGGGTGCCCTTGAAACACAACCGCAGCTCATGGTCCCTCGCCAAGGGCCCATGCCTCCCTCTTAGTCTCCTCGGCAATCCTTTGGCGCATTGCAAAGTATCGCAGATGGCATTGTGTTCTCTCTGGAGTTCGAAAGGCATGCAGTTCACGATACGGAGGAGGGGCGTCAATTGACAAATGGTTGCATAGGTAGGAGCCTAAAAGGTGTGGCTCGCCGGCCATCGTTTAGGGTGCGACATGTGGTCATCCGCACGGGCTCTGCGGAAGATCACAAAAAAGGGCGTCACGGCCTTCGACGTCCGCTGCATGTTGTTGCACAGCATGGAGGTCTTCTTCACGGGCTTGCGAGGTGAAGGTATCTCGCATTCCACGATTGTGGTGAGCCCTATGGACCCCGGATCAGTACCGAGCAGCCCTCTTGAAACGGTGGCGCCAACTCGACGGCATTTGGCATGTCTGAGCCATGGTTGATGTCACGATCCCTAGATGCGACATCTTGGCACCTTCACCGACACATGGGTCCGAGCCGGGCGACGTCCGATCGAGCGGCGTTCATCCAGACCACGACGGGCGCCGAGGACCCAGCGGCCCGCATGAGTGCTCGCGCCGGCGCGAACTCGCTGGGACTCGAATGAATGGCCGCTACTGCGCACCCACTGCGCGCCCACTGCGTTCGCTGTGTCGTCATGCAGGCTGTGATTTGCCGTTGGAGATTGAATCTTGCGGACGAAGTATCGGCGACATGGGCAGGGAGATGTGGGGGTCTCAGAGGGGGCTCGCAGATGACATGGGTGCCCCTTGAATAGTAAGGTGACCGGCCCGTTTTCCCAATCAAACACGGGCGCAACGAGGCGGGGGGGGGGACCAGAAATGACATAACGCGTGGTCCGAGGGACGAGAAGGCGAGAGATGCGAGCGAGATGGGGACGACGGAGATGCTGGCGGCGCGGTGCCGCCGCTTGCTGAGCCATCCCACCGCTCCCGGGGCGGAAGTGGTGAATGACGGCGTCGTGGGCAGACGCTAGGCCCGCGGTGGAGCAGCAGTCGACAGATGCTGGCCTCGAATCTCTCTGGCCACGTCCTCGTAGTCTGGTCGGCTGGCGGTCCCGTGGGTTGGGCGTCGGCAGCCCGTGACGGGGATGTCATTCGGCCGGGAGGCTCAGCCGCGCTAAGACGCGACGCATGGAAATCTGAAATCACGTATTTGCCAGGGAACCACTCATGAACGAGTCTTGCATCCTAAGCCCTTCACTGGCGGACAGAATGCTGTCGGCAATCTGCCGCCAAAGTAGGTCGACGACGACGCACAGCACCGGACGGCGGTCGAGACTCTTCCGGAGAGACAGGAGGCCAGGGAATTAACACTCGTATGTATGCCGCAAGCATGCATCGCACCCGGGGAAGGGCTGTACGGCGTCCGGGGTACTGCTACATCGCGGCGGTTGCGTGACGACAGCTGAGGTCGGCCAGCCGATCCTATTGTCTTGAAAGACTCGTCGCATGACAGCGGCGGCCATTGGTGCGGGGGCGGCTGACTGAGGTGAGTACATGGCGCTTGATCGTCGCGTGCAGAGCGTCTCGCGACGGTTGCCGGGCTCGCTGCATACCATTCCGGCCTCGACGACACCGCCTTCGAGGGGCCGCAAAGCAAATTTGGGGATGCCGCGCAGTCACCGCTGCGAAGCGGCGCAGGAATGGGGCGTCTGGTATCAGGGACTTGCAGTGCTCCGTACGTGGGTGGGCTGATGGACGACCGATGATGAGGGCTTCGGCTTGGGTCTTTGTACGAGCATCATCTTGCTGCTGCAGGGCGATGGATACGGTGGACTTGCGACGCTGTTGGGTCCATGATTTGCAGAGCTGCAATACGGCGCACGCATGGCAGGGAGTCATGGGCGGCGCCGCAGCGCATGGCAGCACAGCTCCACCGGCAGCTAAGGTGCCTCTTAGGCCCGTGCTAGCGCCTATGCCCCCACATGGGGCACAGAGGAGGGTCCCCGAGGCAAACTCCACGGCCCTTGGCGCCGACAGCCAGCCTTCTTGGACGAGACGTCGACCTCGCCAACTCGCCTCTGATTGTTCGCCATGCGACGACGGCTTCAACAGCTGCTGCTGGCCACTGGGCCTGAGGCAGGTGCGCGCTGTGCGACGCTTGGCTGCAGCGCCCGTGGCGGTAGACGCACATGTCGCGCGCCTCTCCTCCCTCGCCTTATCTCAGGGTCCGGCTAGTAAACGTGGCGGATGATGCGACAGCGAGCCGCAGCGCCACGAGAAGATTAGATGCAAATCAGGATGCCCGGATCCAGCACGCTGGTACGGAGTGGCCACCTCGGCCCAGCGCCTCGCGCAATGGGATGCGGAAGACGGTGAGATGTATTAATCGACGACGACGACGCGACGGCTAGACTGGACTCGTAATGGCCCTCGCCCGCTCGACATCACGTCACAAATCGTCGCTGCAAGTGCTGATGCGACAAGCCTGGGCGGCCATTATTGGACCGTTCGAGGCGCGCCAGCAGGCGTCTGCGGCACCCCGGTGATGGTACTACGCACGAGGGGCGCTGATGGCTCGCTTTGGCGGGCGTTGCTGCCGCCCCATGCAAGCTCGTAGGCGAGGTATCCAGTACATGCGGCGCCCACCCTTGGCCCTGCGGGACGTGTGACTTCCAATCAGCAGGGCGCTGGCCGGAGCCTGGGCGACCGGGGTTCGGGTCGAGCGCCGGCGCCGTTGCAATCTGGGCCTGTCAATGGGATGCATGGCCTGGGAGCGCAGCGCACGCGCGCGCAGCATGGCATTGTCCTGCGCTGTATCCGGTACCAGCGCCGTCGTTATCGCGGGCGGCCCGATGGTGTCCTGCGCGGCATCCGTGTTTTTAGCAGCAGCAGACCCCTCCCCTGGCCGTGGACCCCTTCGTCCCGGCCTCGACAATTTTCCCTCTTCCACCACTCTCCTGTGCAACCGGCCGGTGCAATCGGCTGCTCTCGACGCCTTGCGGAGGAGGCTTTTGGGGTTTTCCATTGCCTTTCCATGCTGCGCTGCCGCCTCTCCTTCCCTTGGCTTGGGCGTGCTTTTGTCGGCGTCTTCTGAGCGTTGCCTGATGTTGCAAGGTGAGTCACTGTTGTTGTCGTCCGGTCGATTGCCTGCGCTGTTTTGCTGCCTGGCTGCCTCTCCGCGTCACGATATTTCCACTTTGCAAGCACCGTTTTTCTTTTCTGCCTGCCTCGCTCTCTTTTCTCTTCGCCTCACTTTTGCCCTCGCTCTGAGCACAGCTTCTGGAGAACCGTGCTTCGTGGCTGCTCTCTCTGCCGCTCGAGTTCCCTGCCCCCTCCGCCTTGCTTCGCCTCACATTGCCCAGCGGGCGCACAAGGCCTCCCTCGCACCGTCCAGCGACCTGTGGCCGTAACAGAACACCACGACCCTGCCAATGCATTGCACAGTCAAGTGCCCCCTGCTCACTCGTGCTCCGTGAATGTGCCAGGATCGCTACTGTCTCCAAGATACCTCATATCGTACATGAGTCCTATAACGGTGTACGAGCCACGCATTTTCCTTATCTGCGCGCTGCCGAGATATTTTGTACTCGTCCATTCGTCTTCAGTTTCACGAAAACCCTGCTGTTCGCGCGGAGCTTCTTTGCCTTTACTCTCCTCCTCATATCGCCCTTGCTGTCTAGTTGATGCTGCACATTGCAGTGCCAGATCACTCAGCCTGCCCTCAAAGCGCCGTATGCCGTCGTCCAGCCCGCCTGCTCATCGACTAATTCGGTCTGCTGCAGATCGACCTTGCTTGTGAGACACCGTTTAAGTTGTTCGAAACCACGACCTGGTCGCGATTGACCTGAGAGTCGGCCTTTCCGCACGCGCCGCTCGCGAAGCTCTTCCACTGCTCCTTTCCCCTCGATACGCACCGTCTCGGCTCGGTCCGCCCCCATGCCTAGGTACACTTGAAAGAAGCGAAGATGGATTCCGAAGACGGGGAGTACTTCGTCAAGGTATGCCCGTTCATATCTCGTGATGCGGTTCCGTAATGAATGCATCTGACCCTAGACCAGCAATTGGCCGCCTTCGTGCGTACGCACGAAAAGGCGCTTGCCAACGCTCTCCAGTTCCAGCGCCGCGAAGTTCGTCATCGATCCTCCCAGAGCACGGGCGCGGCTACGATCCCGCAGTCCCCTACGTTGCCCGAGCGGCCCTCGACATCCTCCTCCACCAACTCGCTCGCGGCCGCCTTCTCGTTCGGGCCTCTCAACTTCACGTCTCACAATGTGAAGTCCGCAAAGTTGGCTCTGACACCGCATCACCTGTTCTACCTGCTCTCCCGGTTCGAGGAGCTTGGCATCAACGTCGGCCCCATGAAAGTTCGCCTCGAGAATCTCCATGATAGCTCGTCGTCGACCAACTATGTGTCGTTCCTCGGAAATACGGGGCGGTCCCGAAGCCGCAGCTCAGACGTTGGCTCCATACATTCCGTCTCCAGCATGCGTAGTGTCATGTCGGGCATGTCAGCCCTTTGGGCGAGCTTCGGCATTGGATCTAGCATTTCTGCTGCGAGGACTGAACGTCACAAGGCTGCGGTTCAAGCCGACTTGAAGTATCTCTACTCGGCTTTTACCAAGATCCCATGCCTGAGGTTGGCGCCGGACTGGCGAGCGAGACTCATTCGCGGGTATGAAGAGTTTCCCTTCGATTCGGCGGTCCCGATCTATGTCTTCAAGAACTTGCAGGCACTCGAGATCAGCAGCATCGACTTCCGCCAGTTTTTCGGCTGGGACCGCCTGGCGGACCAGCTCCGGTCGCTCAGCTTGAGGCACGCTGGGATCGAAGATCCGGCGGACATCTTGATTGACATTGTGCTGGATGACATGGACAAGAGGCGTCGGAGGACCTCAAAGGCGCAGTCGTCGCCCACGACGACGTGGGGCGCGAATAACAGCCCGCGGCGAAGCCCCACGATACCACATCCTGATCTCGTCCGAGCGGCGTCGGCTCCTGGGTCGCCGGACGCGCGAGGTGCCCTCGCTGAGCTGCGGGTTGGTTCCATGACGCCCAGTGAGCCGGCCGTAGAAGATGGGGAGGGATCCGACACTGTTGTGACCCCGGTGGCTAGGGATGACAGGGACGGCGCTTGGTCGCCGAGCAAGGGGTCGCGACCACGAAGTAACTCGCCGTCTCGTCCTCTCAGCTCCAGAAACCACTCCTCCCATGCCCGGTCAAGCCAGCGCATAAAACGCTCCGGCTCCGGGAGCTCCCATTCTAGCATGTCCGACTCCTGGCACCATCACGCGAGAGGGAGCTCCGGGAACCTCCTAGCCATGGGTGCTCTCCCCGCGTCCAAGTGGCGCTTCCTGCGACATCTCAGCCTTGCGGACAACGCAATGACTTCTATCCCTCCTGCGAGCCTTGCTCCCCTCTCCAACACCCTTTACTCCCTCGACCTGTCGTCAAATCTCTTCAGCCAGATTCCGGATAGTCTGGCTACCCTCACCGCGCTTCGTGCTCTGAACCTATCTCAGTGCATGATTGACTCTCTCCACTCCCTCACGCGGAACCCTCTGCCAGCCATTACTGCCCTGAACCTCCGCGCCAACAGGCTCCAGTCCCTTGCGGGTATTGAGAAACTGTATCCCCTAGAACGATTGGACCTGCGAGACAACCGCTTGACGGACCCGTCGGAACTCGCCAGGCTGACGGGAATCCCCGACATTCGCGAGATCTGGGTCGACGGCAATCCCTTCACGCGTACTCATAAGGACTACCGCATCACCATTTTTAACTTGTTCAGAGCCACGCCAGGATATACCGTGGATATCATAATCGATGGCTCCGGTCCCAGCTATTCAGAAAGGCGCCAGTTGGTCGAGAGGGCGGCCATACCGGACTCGGTTCCTGTGGTAAAGCCCAAAGCTCCCGAGCTACCAGCAGTCGTTGATGTCAGCAAGCCAACTATCGTCTACGGCGCGCCAAAGGAACCCGGGCTGCTTCGAAAGGAGAGGCCTGTGCCCAAGGCAGTGACGAGCGAGGTCAACACCAGCTCGGCACGGCGTCGAAAGGGTCCAAAGAGACGTATTGTTGACCTGGCTACCGGCGAAGCAGACGTTCTCCCCTCAGCTTTCAATCCCCGGAATGAGGCAGCTGGGTTCCCCAAATCGATGCCCACCACGAATGCGGCAGTTGAAGGTTATTGCTCCTCGCGTCCTTCAGAGCCTGTTCTGTTGCCACCCGTCATCTTTTCGGGCAGCCGCACAGACGGACTCAACGCCGCCGCCGACACTGTGCCAGGCAGTCTAGAGACGTACGATTCGACTGGTGCCCCAGAACTGGTTACAGAACCTCAAGACTGGGATGTTGGCGGAGAGATCTACCGCCGCAAGATCGAAGCACTGCGGCATCAAGTCGGAAGCGGATACCTCAGCGTTCTCAGCGAAGAGAGCTGGGACGGAAGCGGCGGCTACAGCTCTACTGGCGTTCCGTCCGTCCCAACACTCCGAACCGGCCACATGTCGCCCCATGCACCAACCGCTCAAGCGGTTCACAGCGGCCGCACACTGGGCTAGCTGCATAGTCCGAGCCTAACTTGTCCTGGCTTGGAAATCAATGATACCCTGGATGATACCCTTATACCCTTGACCTTGCTGCATTGTTGGAATTGTTGTTTGAGTTGTGCTTTTGAGTTGAGCATTTAGTTTCTATCGAGCGGACCGTCAATGTTCCGCATGTTTGTCTGCTTGTATTGCGGCTGTGTTTGCTGGCCGGAAGATTGATTGAGAGTCCGATTGATGGAAAGTATTACGGAGCATAGCGACTACGGCGTTCGGGTCAACAGAGATGAGCACATTTCACCTATCCAGTCACTCTTCCATGTCTCTTCATGACATATGCGCAGCGCGCAGGCAGTGGCTGCGGATTTTGTCCAGTAGAGGGGGTAGTCACGTCGAAGCACCTTTGAAATTTGGCTTTATTGCTTTCGGATTGTTCCAGTGGCGGCTTACTGTCAAACAGGAAGCTAGCGCACGAGTTTCGGCTATATTCGCAGTGACGAAGCTCAGATAGAGACGGTCAGACGTGCTGTGGAGTATAATGCATGAAGATGGTTCACATATGGCCAATTCCTAGCCGTGAGCGTATTTGAATTCGCCGCCTCTGTGAAGTTGTACTTTTCGCCATTCGCTTCCCCTTCCCAGTCCATTCCTGTCCAGATTACATGAGATGGAGGCCGAGTCGACTCTGCGCAGGCCATAACAGCGAAGATGCCCCCCTCCAGGTCAGGTTCGAGAACTAAACCCTTCCTAAACGAAGCGCAGGTAAGCCTCGGCGTTCCTCGTTGCCGATCCTGTGAAGCCAGCTTTGTGCCGACATTCGGATTTCGCCATGGAGCATTCATCTGAATCTGATTGGAGCTGAAATCACCCAGACGACGAAGTAAAAGAGGCGGCACCCAGTTCGGGCGGCCTAGCCTCGTGCCACGCGAGCTCGACCTAGTGGGCCGGATGCTGCCGAGACTGGGTCCGCGTGGTGCTGCGCGATGCCGTGCGCCATGATCCAAGGCTTCCCCACAACCCCATACTGTGGCAACGCAGCGGTGAACATTTACGCTATCCGCTTGTGCGGATTCATGTTAGACTCGGGACGCGCGAGGCTGCGGCGTCGCAAGGTAGTGGGCATGGAGGAATGGCGAGCTTTGGTGTCCTGTTGCTTGTCGATGGCAAGCGGCGACTGTGCGATGGCGGGACGGGCGTTGCGTAAGAGGAAGAGAGTCTCCGTTTGCTGCGAAGTACGAGTAGCATTCGCCCTCTTCCGGAGCGGCAGTTCGTTGGCCAATCCTCCTCGTCCACCTTCAATTGAGCCAGAGACGGCTCGCGAGCCTCGATTCTCTACATAGTACGGTTGGGCAGAAACCTCGCTCGCGACGCCAGCGGGCTGCGAACGCACACGCACATGCTCGCTCTGGCAGCAGCAAGCATCCGCCGCCCGCACGAAGCAGCGCAGCATTGGTCAAACCAGCTTGTGACATGCTGCCGATTGATTGATGCAGAGCCACATTTATTAGGCTCTTCCCCAGATCCCGGCTGCAGCTCAGATGGGCCTTGCCCGAATGGCGTTAGGGCGCGAGTGGAGGCGGCGGCTGCTGACTAAGGCCCCGCCGCCCCTTCCTCGGCGTCGTCGAGCACGCATCCCGCTTGCCAGCCAGGGTGCGGGTGGCCCGTGCGCCGCGGCTTCACGCGTTGTCTGTTTTTCGCTCGCCACGACGCAGAGCCGCCAGCCGACGTCACGTCGCCTCCCGATGCTACCAGCTTCCATCGACTGCGCGCCGACGGGGCCCTCTCCACGCCTGTGAATCTGCCGCATGCCCTTTGGCGCTCGTCCCGCCCGCCTGGGGGAACAGATGCACCTCTACCCCGCCCGGCCCCGTGACGAGCTCGCGCGCAGCCCCTAAAGCCCCCTTTCGCTGCGTTTCAGGCCAACTTGCACCTCGGGAGCCGCAAGGACCGCGCACAAAGCCCACGGCCCGCGCTGGCACACATGGCTCCGGCGTCGCCTACGCCCCGACGAACTCCCACGGGCCGGCGTCGAGGCCGCCCGCCCGGCACCACCAACGCTGCCCGAGCCGCAAGGCAGGTGTCCCAGGCCTCGGCCCCCGCGTCGGAACCGCCGCCAAAGAAGCGTCGCTACGTGCCCGGCGGACCCGGAGGTGGAGGGCGCTTTGTCGACACGGACGGCCTCGACACTCCCACTGCCGTTGGCGCAGCGGCTGCGGCCGCCTCGAGAACACGGCCGCCCGCACGCGGCGCCATCAACGGTGACACGCCGTCCGCGCTCCCTCGACGAGAAAGAAGCACCCGGACGCGCGCCTCCGCGAGCGAAGACATGGAGGAGATGCGATGGGGCTCCGCTGCCGCCATGGCCGCCTCGGTGAAGCAGGCCGAGGATTACAAGCCTCGAGAGGAGCGCGGCTGGGAAGAGTTCCACCCGAACCTTGATATCGAGCAGTCCTTCATTGTCTTCACGGCTGAGGACGTCGACGGAGCTTTGCCCCTCCCGCCGAGCACCCCCATGGTGCAGACACCCGGCACGCCCCTGGTGAACGGGTCCATGACACCCTCTAGGCAGGTGAACCCTGCATCTACCGGCAACACCCCGAATCCTCAGGAAAAGTCCGAGCTGAACCCCTTTGATGCGCCAAACGGAACCCCGTCACGACGCCCTCGCCGGCAGACTCGCGAGACGGTCAGCTTTTACGGCACCCGCCCGCTGGATTTCGCTCTCACCCCCAAGACGCCCAAGATCTTACCGATACATAATCAGACACCCAAAGAGCGGCTGGACCTGAAATTGCCATCCTATCGCAAAACCAATCGTATTGAGCTGTTCGAGAGCAAGACATTCGGCCAGGCGCGTTACGTCGACAAGGCGATGAGTAACGTCGGCTATCAAGAGAGCGACCACTTCATTCGCCCAGACACGACCCTGATCAAGGCCGTCGATGCAAACGCCGAAGACGACATGGACTACTCGCCGGTTTCTAAGGTTGAAGATCATTCTCATCACTCCAGGCTTGGGCGCGTCGAATACGACATGGACGAGCAGGACGACATGTGGCTGGAGCAGTACAATGCTCAGCGTAAACAGAATGAACTGGAGACGATCACCAGGGAGATTTTCGAGATCACCATGACCAAGATCGAGAAGGAATGGCATGCCCTCGAGAGGCGAATACCGAAACCAAATCCCAAACCTCCCCAGACTCACAGACCAAGATCTGGTTCCGCCGCGGCCGTCAATGGCGAGACGCACGTGGGCGAGGAACCAGACAGCAAGTGCGCCATATGCGACGACGGTGATTGCGAGAACACAAACGCTATTGTCTTTTGCGACGGTTGCAACCTGGCTGTTCACCAAGAATGCTACGGCGTGCCTTTCATCCCCGAGGGCCAGTGGCTTTGTCGAAAATGCCAGCTTTGCGGCCGCGGAGTACCGGTAGGTGATTCCTCGACAGTGAAGTACCATTCTGCCTGTGCTAATGACGCGTTCCCCAGACTTGCATATTCTGTCCCAACACGGACGGGGCTTTCAAGCAGACGAACTCTTCCAAGTGGGCTCATTTGCTCTGCGCAATGTGGATCCCCGAGGTCTCTCTGGGTAACCATACCTTCATGGAGCCCGTCATGGACGTGGAGAAGGTGCCCAAGACGAGGTGGAAACTCTCGTGCTACATTTGCCACCAGAAGATGGGAGCCTGCATTCAGTGCGGGAATAAGAACTGCTACCAGGCTTTCCACGTCACTTGCGCCAGGAAGGCTCGGCTCTTCCTTAAGATGAAGACGAGCCACGGCGCCCTTGCCGTCTTGGATGGCAGCATGGTGCTGAAGGCATTCTGCGACAGGCACTGCCCCCTCGACTACTCCATGGAAAACAACGTACATCAAGCCACCCGCGCCGCGAAGAAGTTCTACAAGAGGAACATGAGGGGCCGCATCTGGGCGGACAATCATGCCATGGCCAATGTCATCGCTGCACAGCACCGCAACGCCATCACCGAGCACCCCCCGGACGAGTCCCAAATGACGGGAGCCAAAAACTTGGCCGTACTGGGCGACAGGAAGAAAGGCGGTCAGCCCCCCAAGAATTTGTGGAAGTTGCCGTCTGGTGCTCCCATCATTCCACAGGCCGTCTTCGACACCGTCGAAGCATCGATTCAGCGGTTCCCGTTCCGGAAACGCAAAGACTTCCTGAGCGAGGCATGCCGCTACTGGACGCTGAAGCGAGAGGCTAGGCGTGGCGCCGCGCTGCTGAAGCGCCTCCAGCTGCAGATGGAGACGTTTTCTTCGATGGAGCTGACGAGACGAAACTTTGCCTCCATGGGGCCGAGCGGCAAGGCGCGGCTGGCACGTCGCATTGAATTTGCTGAGAGCGTCATCCGAGACCTTGAGCAGCTCAAGACGCTGTCAGAAGAAGCTGTCCATCGTGAGCAGATGAAGGTCGACGCCGCCGTCCTCGAAGAGAACTTTGTGGACGAGTGCTACTTCCCGGTTGCAAAGTTGCTCGCTCCCGCTATTGAGAAGGCGACTTCGTGGGTCCCCCTCAACTGTTTCCGCACCTGAATCCGACAGGCCGAGTACTAATTGTTGTTTGTAGGTTGGACAAGAACCTCTTCTCCAGCGGTTTAGAGAAGATGCAAGCCCGCGTAGAACAGCGATTCTACGTCACGGCGCTGTCCTTTGCACAAGACATCGGGGACGTCATCAGCACAGGCATCGCATCGCTGCCCAAAGAAGAGGAAGATGCTGAAGAAGGCTTCGAGGCATTGGACGCTGCGCCGTCGAAGAATGCTTTCTCGGATGTACGTGAACGTCGAAAGCTCGGGAAGCGTATCCTGAAAGCAATTCAACCATACCTCGAGACTGCGCTACGAGTCGAGTCTGAGATCTCGAACAAGCCGTACGAGGGTCTGCAGAAGGAACTGGAGGCTCTGATAGACGCAAGCCTCGATACCGGGCGGGCTCCTGCCGGTGCGAGCACGGAGAAGCACCACGGTGAGGAAGACGAAGACACAATCATGGTGGATGCTCCCGGCCCGTCCGAGATTACCGTCAAGAGCATATACGCGGGCAACGACGGCGCTGCAGTCGATGCAGATGTGATGGACACGGCCGAGGACCGTGATGGTGACGATGGCGGGAATATCGAAGTCAACACGTCCCGTCTGCGCATCCTTCACGACGGCGAGGCTGAAGACGTGGAGCTTGCGCGCCGTAAGAGCAAGAGGGGCGCCTTGGCGAACGGCGTCGAATCATCCGAGACGCCACCTGACAGCAACGGGTTTGTGACGCTGGCTCATCCGGATCAAACCGGGCCTCCAACCCCACCGCAGTCCAACGGCAGCTTCGGCAAGGACCCGAGTGACTCTTTGGCTGAAGGCGGCATCCTGTGGTACCTGAAGGCAATGAAGCCGGAAGGCACCTCGATCCTAGGAGAGCACTGGGCGGCTGGACGGGACGCAGTGCGGATGCTCAGCGAGGACCTGACGGACCTTGACGACGAGGAGCTTAAGGGGCTCGGGGCCGACGTCAGCGGTGCTGTCGAGGCTGCGGCGCTGGAGGCCGAGGCTTCTGCGGAAGTCGTTTTGAGCCCCAGCAAGAGCAAGACGGCCGGCAAAGCGAGGAAGCGAAGGGTGTCGACGCGACGACGGTGATCTACGAGCTTCCGCGAACTGAGCTGGTGTATACTAGATTTGTGGCTTGGCTTCCTGAGATTCTGCAACCCCACGTATCTGGGACATGCGCGCGACTTATGAAGCTTTGGCGTTGAGAGGAATACTCGGTTGGAGGCATGTAATCATTCTGACTTTTTGGGGAACGACTTGGCGTTCAAGGGGGAGCGATTGCAGGGCGGTATGGGTCGATTGCCTCCGTGTACGACGTATAGCTTATCGCTCATATTTGAGGCATTGTAGAAATGACGATTCAATGCAGAAGCAGGATTGCTCAAACTTGACGTGCAGTGAGCGGGATGCTCGGGGTGGTCACACCGGTTACGAGTACATATCTCGAATCACGCCGAGGATGGGCCTGACGCCGTAACGAACATGGCCGAGCCGGCAGGTCGATTTGACCAAGTGCCTACGTTTTTAACCTTCACGGCTCGAGGCCATACAAGCAATCATCTGTTACATGCCGCTGCGAAGATCCCGACGTCAGTTGTTGAAGAGAGCCAAACACGTTTACGATGATGAGCGGAGGTGGGATCATGTGACGAGTTACCGTGTTGAGCCTTTTGCAGGGACGTTGGAGTCGTGGGGTCGACTGTGTGCAGGTGCAGCCTCCCGCCGCCTGCGTCTATCTACATGGCTGTACGCTTAGGGGCTTGGACGGTGACGAGAATGGTCCCGCGACACGCCGTGTCAGGGAGACTTCGGGTACGGCAGCCCAGGGGAACCGGTGGAAGGACGGAGGATGTCAGAGGCTGGTCGCGGAAGTCTCGGTGGCTTGGTGGCACACACTTATACCCGGGCCGTGGGCGCAGCGTGGAGGCGCAATGTATGGTACCCGATCTTATGGAGTCGAACCGGCGAGATGGAAGCCAAGAGCCGCTCTGTAGACCTACTAGGTCGCACGAGGCGAGGCTGCCCGCTTGTGTTTGCTGCGCTTGGTGGCTTCTCGCGCCACGCTTGCCGTCCAGGACGTGTGTCAAGCGCCAAGAGTGATGTTGGTGGTCGGGTTGATAAGCTGGACTACAGGTGGGCATTACGTGACTTCCCAGGCGAATGAGCAAAAGCGTCGTTCTGCGTCGAGGTAGCCATGTGTTGACAACCGCGAGGACAGATGAGGGCCCGGAAGCGACCCAAGGTTACCTTGATAAGGTGCCGATGACAGAGGCGGGTTTTCAGCTATCCCCCCAATCACCCGTGGTGAGCGAGAGGTGGTGGTGGTCGGTGAGCTGTGGTGTATGCCGTTGCGCTGCCCTGCCTGCGCCTGTGCGGGGACTCGGGCCATGATCACCGCCGGCAAACCTTGAGCTTGCGAACGAGCCCGTCATTCGCCAGAGGGCATTGCGTGTCGCCCATGGAGGGTCGCGATCTCGGTGGGACGCAGACATCGGGCCTCTTTTTTTCGGGGACGCGTCGGGTCGGTCTCGGGCAGAGAATGGGTAACGGGTGAAGGGCAGGGTGAAGGGCAGCTGCACAGCAACGAGGAGAGACGGCGGCAGCAAGAAACGGGAATCCCGGGGTGCATTGCGTCGAAGAGCCACCAGTCCCGCGCCCCCCGACGGCGGGCTCCCAGGGCATCGCCCGCTGAGGCGGTGGTAGAGAGGCTTCAGGCACCGCGCCCGCGGGGTCCTGGCAGGGGCTGGAATGCCATGAGCCCTCCCTGCCCAGCCGGAGACGCTGCGCAAGGTTGAGGTGACTGGCTGGCTGGCTGACGAATCCGGCTGCAGCCCTGCACAGTCTGGCGAGTTATCGGGGACACGAGACGAGGTACCCGCGCCGGCCAGCGGCTGCGCAGCCGGTACTTGCCCCTTCGCGTTCCCCCACCGTGGCCACTCGCAGCGCCGACCCTGCGCCCCCCTCCCCGCCCCTCAGACACCCACGGCACGCCCTGAGGGCAACCACTGCCCTGGTCAGGCCGGGCCTACGACAACCGCCTGCGCCAGCTGCCTCCACCGCCGTCTCGTCTTCCTCCTGCATCTCCCTGGCGAGAATAAAAAAAAAGCGAGGAAAAAAATATCACATCGAACCACGGACGCACCCGCGAGACGCAGACGCACCGCCATCGCCTCTGCCGCTTCCACCTGCCCGCGTCTGTCCGGCGACCCGCAGCCGACGAGCGGCCTCTGCTCCTTGACGAAAGGCGCCTGCGAGCCCACTTGGCCCCAGCACGAAAAACATCCACGCCCACGCCGACCGGCCCCCTCCCCCCCTTCGCGGGAAAAACGCTTTTTCCTCGAACGAGCCCGCCCCAACGAGCTCTCCCCCGACGAGAACAACAGCGACGAACACCAGCGACCGAGGCCTCGCCAACCGACGACGACGACGAAGACGACGCCTTCGTCTCCCTGCCGCCTGTTTCCTCTGGCCCACGACGACGACCCGGACGCGACTGACGCCGCCCGCCTGAAGCTATCGACAGCCGACCGCCCTCAAGGCGACTTACGACGACCGACTCGACCCTGCGACAGCGTCTCGCGCGCCCGCTCGACTGCCCACCTGCTTGGCCTCGCCGCGTGCAGCCGCTCTCGAAGCCGACGCAGCCGCTCGTTTTTTTTACGCTGTCCCGCAGCGCCGCACCAGAGCTGTGATCACTTCTCCGTGAGTCCCCTCCGTCCGCGTCCTGCTGCGCTGCCCTCCCTCCCGAGCGTCGGTAGCCGCTTTTTTCGCTGGGCTGCCGCCTCCCGCTCCCCTCCCACCACTCCACGGCTGCCATCGCCGTCTGACGAGTCCCCCCGCGCGTGCGGCTGGCTTCTCGCTCGACTTGACGGCAAATTTTCTCAGGCCCGGCTGCGTCGCTGCCCCGTGTCGTCGTTTTTCCTTCGTTCGTTGATTGCTGGCATTCGGAGCATTCTGACCGCGTGTCTCGCCCAGGTTACCGAAGTGCATCGTATCAGCAAACCAGTAGCCCTCCCATCGCACGAGTCCCCCGCAGCCGCCAGCTTCCGCGCATCGGCCTGCTCTTCGAAGCCTCGCTTCCGTCGCGCCGCCGCCGCCGACGCCGCCAAATCTTCTGGTACTTGCGGGCCATCCCTCGCCCAGGGACCTTTTTGCCATGGCAGACCAACATGAGGTCGATCTCGACTCCATAATCGACCGCCTGCTCGAGGTCCGAGGCAGCCGACCTGGAAAGCAGGTTCAGCTGCTGGAGGCCGAGATTAGATATCTTTGCACCAAGGCCCGCGAGATTTTCATCTCCCAGCCCATCCTCCTCGAGCTCGAGGCACCGATCAAGGTGAGTTTGTGCCCATGCGGGCCGTCCGCGGCCTTTTCGGCGACGCGTCGTGGCGGGAACGAGTAACTGACGGCGTGGGCTCGTAGATCTGCGGTGATATCCATGGACAGTACTACGACTTGCTGCGACTGTTCGAGTACGGTGGCTTCCCTCCGGAGGCCAACTACCTCTTCCTCGGAGACTACGTCGACCGAGGCAAGCAGTCGCTCGAGACCATCTGCCTCTTGCTCGCCTACAAGATCAAGTACCCGGAGAACTTCTTCATCCTGCGGGGTAACCACGAGTGCGCCTCCATCAACCGAATCTACGGCTTCTACGACGAGTGCAAGCGCCGCTACAACATCAAGCTGTGGAAGACGTTTACGGATTGCTTCAACTGCCTCCCCATCGCCGCCATCATTGACGAGAAGATCTTCACCATGCACGGCGGCCTGAGCCCGGACCTGAACTCGATGGAGCAGATCCGCCGTGTCATGCGGCCCACCGACGTAGGTTTCCCCCCGCCTTGGCTCCTCGCCTCTGCGAAGGCCTCACTGACACGCATTGTAGATTCCCGACTGCGGCCTGCTGTGCGACTTGCTCTGGTCCGACCCCGACAAGGACATTACCGGCTGGAGCGAAAACGACCGTGGCGTCTCCTTCACCTTTGGCCCCGACGTGGTGTCTCGATTTTTGCAGAAGCACGACATGGACCTCATTTGCCGTGCCCACCAGGTCGTCGAGGATGGATACGAGTTCTTCTCCAAGCGCCAGCTGGTGACCCTCTTCTCCGCCCCCAACTACTGCGGAGAGTTCGACAATGCGGGTGCCATGATGAGCGTAGACGAGAGCCTGCTGTGCTCGTTCCAGGTATGTCCGACTCGTCAACGCACCACCTCTTGAGATCCGTTTCGCCGTTGCTGACCGTGGTTGCGCGCAGATCCTCAAGCCTGCAGAGAAGAAGCAAAAGTACGTTTACGGTGGTCTCGGGAGCGGAAGCAAACCAGTCACTCCCAGAATCAAATCCAAGAAGTAGAAAGAACTCGTACGAACTTGACGTTTTCCCTCTAGGTTCGGAAGGCGTTAAGCCATGGCGGTCCCAACCGGGCTCATGACCACCGCGACCGCGAAACCACCACCTCGGCGGTCGAACACATTGTCTCTCTCAACGACGCTCTTCGTCTCTGTACTCTCTCACACTCTCTCGCGCTCGCCTCGCGCCGTCGCCGGGACCGGGTCTGGCTGCAAGCTTATGTTGGGTTGGCTGCCTGCGAGGCATGGCATGTCGGGGCCGTGTTGTTCTCGGCATATTGTGTGCCTTTGTCGGCGGGATAGCCCGATCGTCTCTAATGCTCATAGGCGAACTTGATCACGACAAACGGCTGTTTCTTTGCTCACAGATAAATCATACATCAAATTACTTGCCATGCAGCGCATAGCCTCCGCGTCTCGCGTAGTCCCCGCCCGTCGTCTTGTGTCTCGTGAAGGTTAAGGTTAGCTGTCTGTCTGCGAGATTGCAGCTCAGCGCGTGTAGTACCGCTGCCCAAGGCGGTGACAGCATCAGAAACGATCCGGATGCACATTGGCAAATACCAAATGGGTCTGAGTGCGTTCCAATGGCAGTCCGTCGAAACTCCGGCCCTCTCATTATAAAACACAATTCCCGTGCTCCTGTTCCTCTCATGGCGCAGCACTACGGAGCACAGTCCTCGCACTTCTGGCCCTCGCTCCCTTTCGCCGCGGCGGCTCCCGCCGCCTCCTCCCCGTCCTTCACCGGCACAGCCGCATCATCCTCCTCCTCCTCCTTCTTCTGCTTCTCCTTCGCGTGGTCGCGGTCCACGTGGCCCAGGTCACGGCCGGGCTCGATGACGTCCCGCACGCGCCGCTTGAGCTCCTTGGTCTCGGGGAAGCCGCCGTCGACCTTGCGGTCCCAGAGGACTACTCTGCCCGCGGCTTGCGGGGCGCCGCCGCCGCCGCCGCCGCCGCTCTCGTCGCCCTGGCGGCGGTGGTGGATGGCGACGACGAAGACGCCGCCCGTGGCCGGCTGGAGGGCCACCTCGCCGAGGGACAGGGAGAAGGTGGAGAGGAGCTCCTGGGCGTACTGGCGGTGCTTGGTGAGTCTGGCTTCGGGCCTTTGGAGGGAGGTGAGGAGGGGCTACGGGCGAACGTACGTAGGCGGCGCGGAGCATCCATCTGCACTGCGTGCAGAACTGGATGGTGACCCTCGGTAGCGGGTAGGGCGCGCTGTCCGGCGCCGCGGGAGGCGACATGCTGGCGATTCAACTCGACGTGCGCATCAAACGAGGTGGTGCGGTTGCGGCGCCGGTGGTTACCCCGTGTAGGTCAGTGGCATCAAGGGATATGTATCCGGCGTGGAAGTGTGGTGTTGCAAGTTGAGAGGTCGACCGAGGTTCATGAGGCAAATACGCTCCACTATGACAACACCCCCCACGACAGGAACTAGCATTGCTTGTTGGCAATCGGGCCTGGGGACATGTCGATGCTGGGCATCATATACTCGCTTCACCGGAAATATCAGAACATGAGCGTCACTAGTATTAGCTGGCGCTCGTTCTACGCATCACATCTCAGCACGGGGAGGGAGCAGAGGCACGCTTGACGGACCAGAGCACTTGATATAAGTCGGGCGCGGATGCAGCAAACAGGGAAATTTTTGCAAATGACGAAGCGACATGGAGAAAAACAAGATAAGGGAATTAATACATGCTGAATAGCCGGCTCTTCCAGACCCGATGCCACGGGGCCACTCCCCCTTCCGCTGGTCGTCTGTCTGCCCGCCGTCCTCCGTCGCGAGGCGCCCTCGCCCGAGGACCGCAGAAGTTGCATCCGACTGGCAGCGGGAAACAGGTCAAAGAATCGCAGCCCAGGCCCTTCAACGGTTCCCGCCCAGCCCTGACAATCGTGACGTGCCGATCCCGGGTATATTATCGCGCCTCTTCGGGTCGTGCGTAGAGTCCTCCTCTCGTCGTTCCCACCGGGGGGTTTTGTTTTTGATGGATCCAAGTTCCGTCCTGATCCATCAATTGCGGTCGGTACTCTCTCCCCTTGGCGCGCGCGCTGTCCAAAAAAAGAATCCACACACAGAACACAGCCAGCTGCCCGTGCCTCCTCGCAGCTGCTCAATCGTCGTCATCGGTCGTTTTGTTTTGGTCTACCGGCGAATGCGCAATCGAAAGCTGTTTACATGACGACGCAGCAGCCGCCTGATTGTTGCGGTGCGTAGGGGTCCTCGCCCTTGGGCACGGCACCCCACGCCGAGGGGACCATGTAGTCCCTCGTGCCGTTGCAGTAGGCGATGATGCTGAACCAGGTCAGTGACGGGTCCCTCGCCGCAATCGTCTTCATTGGGGGAGGTGGTTCGGTCCTACCTCTTGGCAGCAGTGCTGACGGGGATGCGCTCGCGCTCGAGGTCCTCGCGCAGGCGGTTGTTGAGCTCCGTCAGCCGCCGCAGCTTGAGGTCGGCCATGGACTGCCGGGTCTTCCTGATCTGGGTCGGGTCACCGACGTCGCGGGACGTGTACTGCGGCATCGCGGCGGGTTGTGAGGGGAAAGGGGGTAGGGAGCGACAGGAGCCGGCGTCGGCTGCTCGGAGACCAGGCGACGGGTGTTGCTGGCGGATGCGACGAAGGCGTCGGGCGAGAGTCGCGATGAGAACTATGCGTCAAGCAAGGGTCAGCGACGGTGCGGAGCTATTTCGGTGCGTCGGGATAGCGCAGGCCGTGTCGGCGAGCGATGGCAGGGAGGGGGAGAGGCTCTGTCGGGGACGCTCGACGGATGGATGCGTGCGTCGTGGCGACGGCATCGTCGGCGGCGAGGCCCCTTCCGACGCCGAGGCTCAATTTCGCTCGAGTCGTGTTCCCCTCCCCCTATTGCCAAGCCACGGCCCGCGGTGCGATTGAGACGCGGCCGCTGGTTCGCCGCGGAGCTCTCGCCAAGCAGCGCAGCAGAAAGGGGTCAACGTACCGACTGGGTGTGCCCGTGTTTGTCGCGAGCAATCTCTCAGGGCGCCGAGGGGGGGAAATGGGATGAGGCGAGGAGAGGAGAGGCGACGCACCAGGACGTGGACGGGGAATTGGTGGTGGTGGTGGTGGAGGTGGCAGAGCTGTGGAGGCGGCCGTGGCCAGGACTCAGGACTGGCGGCCGCGCCTGGACACCGGCGGGCGGGACGAGGGAATTGCAACGGCCCGGGCTAAGGTAGGGGCAGCGCAGCGCTACTGCTGGGAGGCTGTTTTTGCCGGGCGCCGCGGGTGGTGCGCGCTTTGCACTGGAAATTGGGGTGGGCACCCGCTGGGCAGCCCGCTGGCCGCGTTGGTGGGTGCTCGGGCGGGCAAATTTGGGGCACGCATGGAGCCCGCGGGGGCTCCCTAATCTACGAGCAGTGGTACCTAGCGGCGCACCAACGAGCCCCCGTCGCCACGTTGGGCTTAGCGCTGTCGCTCGACCTGCAAGTCACGCGGCACGGTTCATGCGAGGCTGAGGGCACGACCCGGACATCCGTGGGTTTGTTTGTTGTTCTGCGGTAGCTAGGTGCTGACGAGTGGCGCCAGGCTCTGCGGTGCCGGATCGCCGTCCAGCGATGGGCAGTACCAGCTCGTCGGGAGGCCCTTTCGCTGGCCGTGGAGTCTGTGCTGCCACGGAGCCAACGGCCCAGGCCTCACGTGTGATCCATGCTGCTTCGCATCTCGCTGCACCCCATGCAGGTCTTAGATGCAGAGGCGCGAACGTCCCGCCAGATATACTCCTTACGTACGGAGTACTCCGTAGTACACGTCCGTCTTCTGCGAGCGAGTGCTGCTTCCTGGGGTCCGTAGCCTGAGCTGCGAGGCGATAAGAGAAGCCCAGCCCGCAAATTCCCATATGAAACTCCAAACCTCGCTCAACCGTATTAAGACTGCTGATCGCCGTGTACGAGTACGATCCACCTCGACCTTTCCCAGTCAGTCGAAAGAGATGAAGCAAACGGCCTCGAAGGCCGGCAGGAGGGCTCGCAAGTCATCAATTTGACGAAGCAAAGAGTAGTAGCCCCGACAAGCTCAGTCCCCGGTGTCGACCTCCAGGTCGAGCTGCACCCCGTGCGAGATTCCGTAGTCCTCCAGGCTCAGCACGTCCTTGAACGGACGCTCGCCCTGCCGGCGCAGCATGATCTGGCCCGACTCGCGGCCGATGCGCGCCGCAATCATGAGCTTCAGCTGGCCGATGGTGTCGGACGGCAGGCACGGGATTGCCGTTTTGGTTCCCAGACGATCGTTGACGTTGACGATGATCATCTCCTGGCCTGGCCCTATCGGAGCCGCCGCGGGCTTCTTCTCTTTTTTATCCTTCTTCTCCTTCTTCTCCTTCGGGGCCTTGTCTTTTGCTCCCGAGTCGTGTCGTGGTTCCGCGGCGTCCCTGCTTCGGCCGGAGTCGCGGTCTCTGTCCCTGTCCCTGTCTCTGCCGGAATCGCGGCCTCGGTCGCGGTTGCGATCACGGTCCCAGTCTGCGTCTCGCTGACGCTCTCTGTTCGGCGACCGGTCGCGATAGTCTCGACGCCGCCCGCTATCCTGACGGCCGTAGCTGTCGTCCCTGCTGCGGGTGCTGTCCTTCCATTTGAAGCCTTTGCTGCCTCGAGGTGCACGGCTTGGTGGCGATCGCGAGCGCAATCTTCTTGGTGGGTCGTCCGCCATTGTGCTCCCTTGGCTGCTTCGGACAAACTCCGCGGTGGCGATGCGAGCCTGTCAAGCTCGTGGGTTTCGTTATACGTGCTGGAGGGGTTGGCGCAAGAGCTAAGGCAAGCTCTGGTGTTGGCATGGACCAGCTCCCAAGCTACGGGTGCGCGCCCAATAGTCACGTGACTGGAGGTTCTTGAAATGCTTTGCACCACAGGCTTCATGGGATGATCCGCGAAAGGGAAAAAAACCCCTTGAATAATTTCAGGGACAGAATTATGATCTTTTCGCACAAATGTACACTTGCTCCTTGTCCTCTGCCTGCGGCAGGTCGCGCCGCGGCTCTTCTAGTTCCTCCCGTTGGTTGCGCGGTGCTCCGAAGAGCGTTGGCCATGTTAGCGGCCTTCTCGCACCGCAAAATCAGTACAGGCTGTCCTGCTGTGCCATATCTTCTAAGAATGTCTCATCAATGAAGACTACTCCAGATTTATATAAATAGAACTAGCAAGTGTTGGCCCGCCGCAGATTGTTGCCAACATCGAGAATCAGGACGCATATGCTGACATAATCCATACTGCACGTGACGCCAGCCGTTCCGTTAGCCCCTCAACGCTCGGATAGCGTCCACACACGAAATTGAAAAATTCCTCCTGTCGTGCCCAGCTTCACCACCACGAGTCCCAGCAGGTGCCCCATCTCCGCGCACTCTGGCTTGTGAAGGCTACACATAGCCCCGATACTTCCTCTCTCCGTTCAGTCAGCCCACAGAGGAGGTTGCCCATCATGGTGCGTCACGACGATGTGGTTGCGACGGCAGCCCATCTGCCCTTACCCCTCCTCGTCGCCTCCTCGTCACGATGCTAACTGCGGTGTCCCGAATAGCCTCCTCCTCCGCATCAGAAGCCCGAGAATGTTCTCAAGCGCGCCCACGAGCTCATCGGGGTCAACCAGGCCCCCGCGGCCCTGACCCTCCTCCACGAGCACATCACCAACAAGCGCTCTCGAAATGTCCCGATCGCGTCGCTGGAGCCCGTGATGCTCCTCCTGGTCGAGCTGTCCGTCGAGCAGAAGAAGGGAAAGCTGGCCAAGGATGCGCTCTACCAGTACAAGAACATCTCGCAGAACACCAACATTGCAACTATTGAGGTCCGTTGCCTGTCGATCCCGCCCCGGCATGTCGAAACGCGAGACGTCCGATGCTAACCCCACCAACAGCTGGTCCTTAAGAAGTTCATCGAGTTGGCCGTCGAGAAGGTCACCGCCGCGCAGCAGAAGGCCGATGAGGTTCAGTCCAGCATCGAGGCCACCGCGACCTCGAGCATCGACGACCTGGAAGCCAGCGAGACTCCTGAGTCCATCCTCCTTGCCACCGTCTCTGGCGAGCAGTCCCGTGATCGCACGGACCGAGCCATCGTCACCCCCTGGCTGAAGTTCCTCTGGGAGGCGTACCGCACTGTCCTCGATATCCTTCGCAACAATGCTCGGCTCGAGATCCTCTACCAGAGCACTGCCATGCAGGCCTTCGACTTCTGCCTCAAGTACACCAGGAAGACGGAGTTCCGAAGACTTTGCGAGCTGCTCCGCAACCATGTCCAGACTGCCGCCAAGTACTCGTCTCAGATGCACGCCATCAACCTGAGCGATCCCGACACTCTCCAGCGCCACCTCGAGACCCGCTTCCAGCAGCTGAATGTCGCCGTCGAGCTCGAGCTGTGGCAGGAGGCTTTCCGCAGCGTCGAGGACATTCACACGCTCCTCAACCTTAGCAAGAGACCTCCCAAGAATGTCATGATGGCCAACTACTACGAGAAGCTCACTCGGATCTTCCTCGTCGGCGAGAACTATCTCTTCCACGCCGCCGCCTGGTCTCGATACTACACGCTTCTTCGCCAGTCCGCTGCCTTGGTGGGCAGCGGCTCGGGAAAGAAGGCCGACAACCCGCCCGCCTCTGATGCGGACCTCCAGAAGGCCGCGTCTTTCGTGCTCCTGTCTGCGCTCGCCATCCCCGTCATCAGCACCACCCGGTCCCGCGGCGCTATGGTGGACTTTGACGAGGCCAAGAAGAACAAGAACTCGCGTCTCACGCACCTTCTGGGCATGTCCCAGGCACCGACCCGTGCCCGTCTCTTCCGTGATGCTCTCTCCAAGTCGCTTCTGCAGCGTGCGCGTCCTGAGATCCGAGATCTTTACAACATTCTCGAGGTCGACTTCCACCCCCTGTCCATCTGCAAGAAGATTTCGCCTATCCTGACGAAGATTGGCGCCGATCCCGAGATGGAGAAGTACATTGTTCCCCTCCAGCAGGTCATCCTCACGAGGCTGTTCCAGCAACTGTCCCAGGTCTATGAGACGGTTGATCTGGCCTTCGTCGAGAGCCTCGCCCTGTTCCCCGAGCCCTACCAGGTCACTCGTGGCACTATTGAGAAGTTCATCATGAACGGCAACAAGAAGGGCGACCTCTCGGTCCGCATGGACCATGCCACTGGCGTCCTGAGCTTCGACAACGACGTGTTCTCTTCGGCCAAGGCCGGCCTGAGCGGCTCCGGCGCCGGCTCTGCGGAGTCTGAGACCGGCACTGTTCAGCGCCTCCAGAGCACCCCCTCTGAGATTGTTCGATCTCAGCTCACGCGCCTGGCCCGATCCCTGTACACCACCTGCCACTACATCGATCCCAGCTTCAACAAGGAGCGCTTGGCGGCTCGCAATGCCGCCCTGGCCCGCGCTAAGGCTGGAGCGGAGAAGGAGCATCTTGAGATTCTGGCCCGCAAGGAAGTCATCCAGAAGCGCAAGGAGGAGGCTTCCGAGATCCAGGCTAAGCGGGAGAAGGAGAACGCCCGACAGAAGCGCCTCCGAGAGGCAGCTCTTCAGGAGGCCGAGGACAAGCGACTGGCCGCAGAGCAAAAGGAGCGCGAGGCCAAGCGTCTCAAGGCCGAGCACGACCGTGTTCGCAAGGAGGAGCTCAAGAAGCAGATCGCCGATCTCAAGATGAGCGACAAGGCGCTGAACATCGACTTGGAGAACCTGGAAGACCTGGACTCGAACCGCCTGCGCGCCATGAAGCTCGCTCAGCTGGAGCGTGAGAAGAATGACGTCAACGAGAAGCTTCGCGTCACTGGCAAGCGTATGGACCATCTGGAACGAGCCTTCCGAAAGGAAGAGGTCAAGAAGCTGGCCGACGACTACGCGACGCAGGTCGAGAAGGACCGTGCCATTTACGACACGGTCAAGGCCAAGACCCTCAAGGAAGCTGAGGAGAAGCACAAGGAGAGCGTTGAGCTCAAGAACCGCCTCAGCCGCCTGGTACCCCTGTTCGAGGATTTCAGGAGCTCACTTCACGAGCGACGCCGCGACGAGTTTGAGAAGCGTCGCAGGGATGCCGAGCGCGAACTCGAGAAGCAGATTGCTGCACGCAAGAAGGAGTTCCGAGACCGCAAGCTGAGGGAGAAGCGGGAACGGGAAGAGAGGGAGCGCGAGCTTCGGGAGGCTGAGGAGCGTGCTGCTCGGGAGAAGGAGGAGCAGCGTATCCGCGACGAGGCCAGGAAGGCCGAGCTGGCCAAGCTCAAGGAGCAGCGGGATATGGAGCGACAGGAAATGCTGGAGAAGGCCGCTCTGCAGCAGCGTCGCGAGGAAGAGGCGCTGGCGCGCCGCAGAGCCGAGAAGGAGAAGGGAGGTCTGCCGCCGATGAGGTCGGACGTGGAGGGCCGGAAGCCGCCAGTCCTCGGATCCGGCACGTGGCGCGAACGGGAGGCCGCGAAGGGTGCCGAGGGCGCTGACGCTGCTCCTCGGGCTGGGTCTTTCATGGAGCGTTCCGACTCTAACGACCGACCGTCCGCTGGCGGCCCGCCTCGCCTGCAGCTGGCCGGCAACAAGCCCAGCTGGCGAGAGCGCGAGGCTGCCAAGGCCGCAGCGGGTGGGGCAGCTGGAGCTGAGGAGGCAGACAACGCACCACCCAGCAGGGGCTTCGGCTCGCGTGGTCCCCCGATGGACCGCGCTGGTTCGAGCGGTGGCGAGAACGGTCGGACAGAATCCCCAGCGCCGCCAGCGGAGCCGCTGCAGTCAAGCCGCGCTCCCGGGAAATGGGTACCCCCTCACATGAGGAACAAGGCCTGAATGGGGTGATCTTAGGATAGCAAGTCGTGGTTGCCAGCTGATATTTGCATTGGCGTTCTTGGGCAGGGGAAGGTTACGCTGCATGTACTCTAGAGTTCAGTCTAATCTCGGTCCTCTTGAGGTACGAGCATACGAGAGTGAAGAAAAGTAGCATTTGCGGTCCTCTGAAAACCAGCCTGCTTTCCAGTGTTTTTGATCTGACAGTACTCGTAGACGCACACGCACGACGGGCTAGTACGTGCAACGACACCGTAACGTAGGAATGAAGACCTGTACCGCTCTACTTTCGAAGGACTGAAAGCAGGGCAGACCAAATCATGGATCAGAGGAGCAACGCCAAACGGGGGCATTTCGAAGGTTGTAAATGAGTATCTGGCGAGCACGAGACGACGCCGCAAACCCTGTCCCGGTCCTTTGGCGTCCCAGGCCTGATGAAAATGCAACAGCAGTGGGGAGGCAATCGCATACAGATGGCCCAATGTGAGGGACTCGGCCCGTCCCGCCCGTGTAATATGGGCAGCGGAGACTACAGGTGATCGCAAAGGCCATCGATCGGACTCTACGATAAGGGCAAAAAGGTCGGGGACTTGTTCCTGGAGGATGTGAACGTACCGCGTGAGATGCGCCAATGTCAGCCAAGAAATCGGCGAAGGACAGCTACCACGGCCGGAGCAGGCGGCTCGTGGATGCACAGAAGGGGTTTAGAGCATGATTGAGCAGATTCGATAGTTCAGGTGAGAGGGACGAGAGAAGCTGCAGAGTCCGGGATCCAGCCAGGGGTCTCTCGGGTCGGGGATGGGTCGACTCGATTTCGTTCAGGGGCTTCTTGATGAAGTGGCCCGCTTGAGGCCTGGAACCCAATGATTAGTCGCTCCAGATGCCCTGCGGAGCCGCCTTATGCCCTGTACTCCGTACAAGCAAACAGATAGAGTACTTACTTCGTAGGGTTGGGAGTACCCGATGAGGGTTGACTTGGTTGCAAACGACTTCGCACGAGCCTTTGCACAAAATCCAAGTCGCCGGAGCTAAGCAGCGTCCGCCGAATCGAATTTCAAGCGGGCATCCGTGCCCAGAACACGGTTGCGCAACTCGGCATCTCGTTGCCACGATCTTTGGGTCTATTATTAGGCCTTGTTACCAAACAACAGCGTCGCAGCAGACAGATGCCGTGCAGGCTGCGGGCGCGGCTGCGGGTGCGAGCTGGCCCCGTCGCGTTGTTTCCCCGGCACCACGCAGGTTATGAAATATTGATTCTCCGCTGCAGGCAGCGCATGCCGGCACTTCGGGCCATGCAGGAAGCAGCAGTTGGTGAAGGGTCGGCGTGCGTCGCGGGATCTTTTGGACGTTGCGGCTGAGCGAGCTGAGCACTAGGAAGCACGATCGCCTGGGGGTGGACGGAGCGAGGCGATATCCGACAACCGCTGTGTACTCGTAGGGCCGAGACACGTGATGGACGAAACTTGACTTGAAGAGCTCGATACTCTCTGTACAACATACACGGAGAAGAAGAGAAGACGACGTTGTCGCCTCCAGTGAGGCCAACGTCGTCGGCCAAATTTGATGCGTTGTGACTTGTCGCCCGTGCGATGGGGCTGGATGGTGGCCGCCGGCCAGAGGCTCCGTCGTCAATCGACAATAGCCAATCGCCCAGCTAGCCGGTCTGCAAGGAGTGCCAGGCCCTGCACGAATTCTCGTACAAGTACATGCAGGATGGCGGCGAAGTCGACGGGCCGCTCCAGCGTCGCCTGAGGCGAGGGTCCGGCAGGCTCGGACGACGCCGGCAAGAGTTGCGAAGATGGTGTTGGACCCTTTGTGAACCCGGTGATGGCGATGAGGTCACTGAGCAGCAGCCCCCAAGGCAGCCGCCAATTCATCAACGGAAGGGGCTCGATGGCGTTCGTCAACGCCCAGGGGCGCCGGTCGCTCGCTCGCATGTCCTGTCTCACTCTGCCCGTTCCGTGTGGCCGAGGGACATATCGACATCGTCGATACGAACGGCCTACACCAGTCGGGGCCGCCTTGGCACTCGGCCGAGCAGGGCTGAGAGCAAAATCCACCCTCCAAGAGAGCACCACGTCTGCCGCTAATGCAGGTCCCTGCACTCCGATCAGCCATGCGTTTGCCTCCGCCAGCCTCGCCGGCGTCGTCGTGGCCGGGACTCTTGTTGATTCTTCCCTCGCCCCGTCACGGGTCTCACGCAAGGGACGCTGGCCGAGGTCGTTGCCTGATGCAGTAACGTCAACTTTGCTTGCGCTTGCTCGCTCGCGCTCAGCCCGCCACTCACGTCGGCGACTATGCGCAAATGGGCATGTTTGAGTGGCAGACGCGGGTCAGCGGTGACGGTCCGTCCGGCAACTCTTTGGGCTCGACGCGGGCTTCGACAACACCAAGCGAGGCGAGCTGCAACTACCGCTTAACCCATCGTGGGCCCGGGAGGCAATAGAGGAGAAGCGAGAGCCGCTCAACCATGGTATGGCATCCTGAAGGGTGTGGTGGTCTCTGCGAGGTCGTGTGAAGCAGGATTTTCTGGGAGATGAGGCGAATGAAACCGTCTGTTTGACTCCTGCATCGCGACCCAGGCGTGCCCCGAAAGCAACAGCAGGGCCCCGACAGACGGTCGGACGGGCCTGCGGGGCAGGAAACCTCATCACCTCATGCGGCCTGCGGAGCTTGCGTCCTGGACCGGGGGTGCCTCTGGCCTATTCCTTTCTGCCTGCCTGTTGCGACCTCGACGGGCAGATGAACGACAAGGGTCTCGCGGTGCTCCCGCCGGTTATTCCATGACAGCAGGGGGAAGAGGGTGGGCGAATGTAGGATCGTGTCTTTGACCATGGAGTCGTCCCTTGCGCTTCCTTCGGCTCTCAGGCTTCCGATCTGACTACGCTCTGCTGGCAGCCGACAGTGCAGGTCGGCCTGGTCATGGACTGCCGATGGAGGGTGGGAGCGAGGTTCGTTAATGGCGAGCCCTGGAGTCGGGCTTAACACCCACTAACGTTAATATATAAGTGTCCTGGTCCGCTCTCTCATCCTCGAGTTCGTGAGGTCCTTGTCATCCCTTCTCTTGTCTTCCAAGAGCGGGTGCCTCTCGCTTCACGATCTGCATCAAAGAGTTGCGGGAGCTTCCTTGATACTCCTTCGACATGAGGTCTGCGCTGACAGCCGTGGCGGCCTTGGCCGTGTTTCCGCTCATCGGGGCGTGGAACGTTGAGCTGCCGCCCTGCCTGGAGCCGTTCAAGCCCTTTGTGAGCTCGGGCTGCTTCCAGGATGGGAACCCGTCCGCCCTGGTGTACAGGTCCACACAGGACCAGTCGAACATGACTGTCGAGAAGTGCGTTGCCGAGTGCAAAGGTACGTCACGCCTGGCTCCCTCTCCCCCTTACTCAACTCCGAGATCGCAGCGCGGGCTGTATGAAGGCCGCATGGACTGACACACCGTCCCGCAGGCAACGGCTTCCGCTACGCCGGCCTCAAGTACTACGGCGTGTGCTACTGCGGCGCCACCGTCAACGGCCCGCAGGTCGACGACTCCAAGTGCTCGTTCCCCTGCAGCGGCAACAAGACGGAGACGTGCGGCGGCGACAGCACCCTGTCCGTCTGGCAGGACCCGACCTTCCCCAACGGCCCCAACGACGTCACCGTCGACTCGTACAAGTCCCTCGGCTGCTACACCGACGCCTCCAGCAAGGGCCGCACCCTGTCGTGGCCCGCCAACCTCGACGCCGCGACCTTCACCACCAAGGGCTGCCTCGCCGCCTGCGAGAAGCAGGGCTTCCCGTTTGCCGGTACCGAGTACGGCGGTATGTGCTCGTTGCCCCCCTGATCTGATCAGCGGCATGTTGCGTAGAGGGGGTTTCGTGGCTGACCGTGACTTACAGGCGAATGTTGGTGCGGCGTTGTCCTTGCCAATGACACGGCCAAGGTTGCCGACACGGACTGCAACATGCCCTGCAAGGGCGATGCGTCGGACACGTGCGGTGGCCGCTCGCGCCTGAGCCTGTACGTTGCCACGGATCTCGAGTCTCTCGAGCCTTGCGGCTACGTGCCGTCGGGGACGACCAGTCTGCCACCAGTCACCACGACTGCGACCACTGCGACCACTGCGACCACTGCGACCACTGCGACCACTGCGACCACTGCGACCACTGCGACCACCTCGTGTGATGAGACTACAGTCCCTCAGCCGCCGTCCTCTACGAGCACTCAGCCTCCGTACACGACTATTTCCCCGCCTCCGTACACGTCGAATACCCAGTCTACCGGCACTACAGCCTCCACTTCATGTGATGAGACTTCAAGCACTCAGCCTCCGTACACGTCTGTCACCAAGTCCACAGCCAGCACTTCGTGTGATGAGACTTCGAGCTCTCAGCCTCCTCCGTACACGTCGGTCACCCAGTCCACGGGAACTACGGCCAGCACTTCATGCGATGAGACTTCAAGCACTAAGCCTCCGTACTCTACGATTTCTCCGCCTCCGTACACGTCAAAAACCCGGACTACGGGCACCGCAGCCTCCTCTACTTCATGTGACGAGACTACAAGCACCAAGCCTACGAACCCCGTAACCACCAAGCCCAGCGCCACGACCAAGGCCCCGCGTACCACTACCAGCACGGCCTCTCTCTGCACAGCGACGACGACCCTCCCTCCCAAGTGCGAGTGGGAGTGCGGCAACTGGTGCGCGCCCCCGCTGCCCGACTGGGGCAACAAGCTCGATTGCTTCGCCGCGGCCAAGACGTGCGCCCTCCAGGTCGTCTCGTGCTTCAAGTACGCGGGCTGGCCCAACAGCATCGACTGCTTCGACTTCAAGAGGTGGTGCGGCAAGGTCATGTCGTACTGCTGGAACGACTGCGCCTGGGGCGACTGCGGAAAGGGGGATTGCTGGGACAAGCTCAAGCCCGGCAAAGGCAACCCTCCCACCACCACGACGAGCGTCTACCCGTGCCCGCCCGCGACGACGACCAAGGCGACGACGACGGCGCCGCCGTCGGTCACGTCCTGCCCGCCCGAGCCCACCAACATCTGCACGCAGCCGACCAACGACCAGTGGGGGTACGGCCCCGGCAAGCCCGTCGGCGGCATCCCGCTGCCCATCGTCAGCTGCAACGATCGGAGGGACGACTGGTCGCAGAACCCGTTCAAGTTCTACACCAACGCCGACTCCAACAACTGCCCGTCGTTCCCGTGGCCGCGGCGCCCCAACGTCTGCATCGAGGCGTGCAACGAGCAGTACGAGCAGTGCCGCGACACGTACGTCAACAGCTGCTACAAGCTGGGCTGGAAGGGCAGCTTCCACAAGCGGCTCGCCGGCGAGACGGACGAGCAGTTCGAGCGCCGCTGGGCCGACTTCTCGACGGCGTCGTGCGCCGTGTCGGCCAACGCCCGCTCGTGGGCCGCCGCCGGCTCCGACTCGCTCAGCTGCTGGGGCTGGGGCGGCAACACCCCCGTCCAGGCCGAGCGCCGCTGCAAGGCGCAGTGGTTGGATTGCCTGGCTGTCAACAGGTGGGTGAACCCGGGTGACAAGTGCATGAGGTGGTGCAAGTAATAGCGAACATCGCGAGCAGCGGATGCTCGCAACGGAGGAGAAACAGCTACCCGACAGTGGTCACGGAACACGATAATGTGATATTCTCGTACATAATATGAAGTATTATTTTCGTTCTGTTCAATACCTGAGCAAGCATTGCCTCTGTTCTATTCTCCCTGCCTTGTTGCGTGCGACGTGTGCTGAGGTCCAGGGTAGTGTCGTAGTATGTGTCTGAATTGTAAGTCCACAAGCTTTGTTCCCATAATGAGTAAGTTACCTAGTGAGTGTGTCGATGCTGGCTGCCGCACGTCAATCTCCGTCGAAGAGGCAGCCAGGCAAGCAGGCAACCAGGGCGATCGAACCATCATCGGCGACTGCAGGTTGAGCCGCACGCGGTGCCACCCGCGACGCATCTGGGGCCCTGGGCTGTGGCGTCTTGTGCTTATCACGAAGCCGATCGTGCAAAATGCTACGCTGACAGAACCGCGGTCCCAACAGCCAGCCCACCGAGACATTTCTTTGTTGGACTGAAAAGGCTCGAAGCCACAAGGCCACGGGATACTTGCCGACCTCGATAACGCCAGAGCTTGCTGACGAACTCGTGAAGCATGTCAGTCAAAGTAAGTGCCATCTTTGTGGAATAGAGCCTCGGCGGAATTGACTACGACTGCCTAACTCTCCAAAGCCCTATGTTAGATCGCTTGCGCTGATTCCTACTTTTAGTATAGCTCTACCAACAGTCATAAGTGGTCCCTCTCGGTTATCTCTTTGGCGTGGTTCCCAGGAAGTAAACTCGATGGGAAAAACCATGCTGCTCCCTTCGATGCCAGACAAGACTGCTGAAATCCTGCCCCTACGGTTCTTGCTCGCCGAGCCACTAATCTTGGGAGCGCCATCTTCGGTTGCGAGTCTCAGTCGAGATTACTGAGTTGTCATATATCTGAAAGGGCAAGCCATGAACTGTAATGTCCAAGGCATACGCACCGTACTATCGTAATGTACGGAGTACTTGGTAGCCAAACGTGAATGCTACCTACCTCGCCACCTTTGTGGAGCGGGATGAGACGGAGGGTGAGATTCATAAGTGGGTGGCCTGTTTATTACCTCCTTAATATATACCCGTAAACCGTGTCGAGCGGCAACGCATGCAAGCACTAATTAACCGGCGAAGAGCAGGCAGGCGGCTCCACCATCGGCAGAGATGAATGCTGAGGGGAGCCTGGAACGAGCACAGCCTGTGATTGCAGCAATACATCAGAGGTAGGTGGCAGGCCGCCGTCCTCGTCCCATGCCGGAGAGGTGCCCGGCTCACGCAGCCGCCTCGCCACAGCCCCCCTGCAAAGGCTCGCCCGGTTCGCCCGCGCCGCGCAATTGGCTGGACGCTTTCCCCGGCGTCCTACGCGGGGGACGATCTATGCTACCGAGCAGAGGCATCGAGGCGACAGCCCGGGCGGCACAGCACGCGGGCCAGAGAGATTGGTTGCAAACAATGTCGTACCCCCCCGGAGGCTCGTGCAGCCCTGCCCGCCGTGTCTCAACTCAGGCCTCGCCTGGCCCGCTGGGGGTGGGCGGAAGTGGGGGAGGGCGGCGGCGGTGGCCCACCAAGCTTGCAAGCCTGGCAGAGACGGGACGGAACCAACAACAAAACCCAGTTGCCGACTGCGCAACCAACCGCAGTATAAAAAGGAAATGCGCGACGTTGCGCCACCGGGTTGCTGTCGAGAAACCTTTCTCTTCTTTCTCCCCGATCCTCTCCTTTCCGTGTTCACAGGACCGTGCCCGAGGCAGCCCCCGAGCGCGCAAACGCAGGCCGGGGAAGTTCGGGACTAGCAGGCGGAAATCGACGCATCGACGCTGCCGCCATGTACGAGTACTACTGCAACATCGAGACCATCATGGCCCAGCCGCCCGCGGCCTGGTGCCAAGCATTCTTTCTCGGCGCGGCCGGCGGGATCCTCGCGCTGCAGGTGCTCCCGCGCGACGTGCGGAGGACGCTCATGGACTATGGCGCCCGGCGGCCCGGTGTCGGCGGTGGTGCGCAGCTGACGACGACCAAGACGACGGGCTGCGCCGAGACGGGCGGTCTGACGGCCCTGCTGGCCTCCCTGGCAAGCTACCCGCAGGTCCCGCACTCGTGGTTCTGGCACTTCTACTTCCTGTCCGTCTCGTGGTCCGCCTTCTGGGCCTGGCAGTACCTGCGGAGGGGAGCCGTCATGGCGACGCTGGCCGAGGCGCAGGCCCGCTCGACGGGGGCCTCTCCCTCCGTGGACCTGGGCCGCGTCTTCGCCGCGTGGTCCATGCTCGCCGCCCAAGGCCTGAGGAGGCTGTACGAGTGCTTCTTCGTCGTCAAGCCGGGACGCACGCCCATGCTGTTTGCCCACTGGGCCCTGGCCCTGGTCTTCTACACGGCACTCGGTGTCGCCGTCTGGATCGAAGGCTCCGGTAGGTCTTGATGCACCCGCCCGTCCGGTCACGTCTTCGGACACTAATCATGCCCACCAGGCGCCATTCTCGAGTCGTGGGAGGCGCAGCGGCCCGCCATCCTGCTCACGTCACGGGTGCCTTCCGGCCTGGCAGTCTTCTTCGCGGCGTGGCTGAAGCAGAACGAGTGCCACAGGCATCTGGCCAGCCTCAAAAAGTACACGCTCCCCAGCGAGGGTATGTTCAGCTATTTTGTCTGCCCTCACTACACCTGCGAGTGCGTCATCTATCTGGCCGTCTCCTTCGTGGCTGCGCCCAGCGGCCGCCTCTTCAACACGCCGGTCCTGTGCGGGCTGGTGTTCGTGGCCGTCAACCTCGGCATCACGGCCAACGGCACCAAGCAGTGGTATGCCGAAAGGTTCGGGGCGGAGCAGGTCGCGGGGAGGTGGAAGATGATTCCGTTTGTATTTTAGCGCCCTCGTTGGCGATAGAGGACCCCTCATCGATTGGCGAGCAAGGCAAGCTTGTTTCCCACCTTGGACACCTTCAAGACGTCTCGATACGTCAGGCTCGTACGAGTCGCGCGGACATTACGGCCGTCGGCGTATGCCTCGGGGTTGCGGAGAAGGGGCCAGTTGACAACTCCGCCGTCGGCGGACAGGTTTACGTCCTCGTCAATGTCGGCAATGCCGTGGAGGTAGTCCGTGTAGAGACTTTCGGAGGTGATGAGCAGACTACGGGGCTCCTGCAGGACTCTCCACGCCGGGGTCGGGTCGAGGGCGCCGTCGTCCTTGGAGCGGTACAGGTCCAGGCAGAGGCTGGAGCCCAAGCTGACGGTGCACACGACCGGCCAATACGCGGCGCCATCCTGCGTCGGATGAGCATGCCTGAAAGGCGAGAAGGCACTGCTGCCGCCCATCATGTACTTAACTTATGAGGCATGATCCCGATGCCGGGAGGGTATTCGTTGATGAGGACGTGATTCGGGCGCGCGTGCGGACTCTGCTCGAACAAGTGAACCGTGCTGGCTCCGGACAGTGGGAGGGAGAGTAGCCGCGGAACAACGGGGTCTTCCAGCCACGGCGGAAGCGGCGCGTCAAACAGCCTGTCTCTGACGAGGTCCGAGGGCCAAGTCTGGAGTCTGCGGTGCGTGAGCTGCTTCCATCTCGGCTTCGGCGAGGCGGCGATCTGGCATCACGCATCGTCAGCCCACGGAGACGAGCGAAGGACGGGATGCGGCGAGGGCGTCGCAAGAACGCACCCTGCGGAGAATGTGGCGCTCCTCGTCTTCGCTGATGAAGTCGGGTATGTAGTAAGCCGTCGAAGGGAGGCCCTGGATCCTGGCGTGCTCGAGCGACGGCGGGAGGCAGGCGTCGCCAGAGCCCATGGCGGGAGATGCTGCTGAGCAGAGGGAGGTTGGCGGCCGAGGCGAGAGGTTCTACTATGTACGTGCCGTTGAAGTCGGGGTTTGCGCCGCAAGCGACGACAGCTCCTTGGCGGCGACGATATACGAGTCCTGTGTGGCTGGGCTGGGCTAGCGAGATAGCTTCGCCGGTGCTGCAACGGCGAGGCGCATTGACGTCAACCGAGGTGGGTGTTGTGATGCAACAGGCAAAGCTCAACGGTGGGGGTTGCGGCAGGGCGCGGTGGGCACGCGCGAGGACGCACTGACCACCAGCGGCAGGGCCACCACCGTTGGGCGATTCCCGGTTCCCGATTCCCGCTCTCCGGTCCGTCCGTGGACAACGGCAAAGCGAGGCGGTCGTGCCGTGGGCTGGCTGGGGGCGATGCGGGCGATGATGACGATGATGATGATGATGTTGATGAGGGGACGGGACGGGGACAACTCGCTGGGAACGGAACTGCCAAGGCTGCGTTGCACTGCACTCGCAGGGTACTCCGTACTCGTGCTACGCAGTCGCACCGCGCCCTACGGGGGTGCCTACGTACGTAAGGTAAGGTGCTTACCCTGGCAGCCCCCAGCACTACCGCAGCAGCAGCCGTAGCCGCAGACGCTGCACGCTCACGCCTTCGCTACCTACCCAACTGCCTGTGGTACCTAGGCACGCGCAAGCACGGGACAACAAAAAAGCAGGCTGCAGGAGCTGCAAGATTGTGAGATTGAGGGGCTCGCGCGAATCGCTTGGGTCGCTGTTCCGGCCCAAACTGCGCTCGGTGGCGTCTTGGCCCGCCGGAGCCGCCCCGGGGCGGGCCAATCAGCCGGTGGCGATCAGACTTTTGTCTCTGCACTTGGTCGGGGTCCCGTTTTCAGTCTCGCTGCCTCCTGGTCCCTCCGTGTCCTGTCCTCTCAGCCCCAAAGCAGCCTTCTGGATCTGGGCGTGACTTGCACACTCTCATCCGTCCATCCAACCATCCGTCCAACCATCCCCATCCCCATCCATCATCCATCCGCGCCCGCGAGCCCGCCACGCACTCGCCATCGCAGCGAGGCTTCAACCCCCAACCCCTTCGACGAGCAGACGCGCTGCACCACTCCGCCTGCCCGTCATTCGCCAGCCTCCCGGCGAACTGCTTCGCTAGCTCGTACCGGCTTCGTCAACGGTCCTCGAAAGGGGGCTGCGCTCGCGCTGACGCCCACAGTCAAACGTTAGACCCCGGCTAGGCTGCCTTAGCTGTGGCCACCGGCCTCTTCTCGACGAGCGAAATCAATTGTCCGCTCTCGTCTCCCGTCTTGCACGCTCCTCCCGGCGCCCTCACCCTCGCCGACTCCTCTCCTCTCCTCTGCATCTACAGGATGGTGGTAGTCGCTTGCTCCTCTCGAAGATAGATGTCATGGATGCGCAGAATGCCGCCGAGTCCGACCAGACGAGGCCTGCTGGCGCTTCTCCCCCTCGGCGGCGGTCCGACTCTGACCCCGACACCAAGCAGGCTACGTCGTCGGCCGGCGTGAGGGCCTCGTCGCCCGCAAAGGACGCGGAGGACGCGAAGAACGCCAAGGCCAAGGGAGGCCCTGCCGCCGATGCCTCGTCGACGGCGCTACGTGACGACTCCTGCCCCGAAGACCGCGAGTCCGACGCCGAGACCATCGTGCTACCGGGCAAGGACGGCCACTCCCCATCCAAGGCTCGCAAGGTTCGGCAAGAGGACAAGAGCGAAAGCGACGGCGAAACAGCCAAGTCCAAGGCCAGCCCTAAAGCCGATGAGAACGCCGCGGGCAATGGCAGAAATACCGGCGACAAGAGCGCGCCCCCAGCGGGCGCGGCGGGCAACCGCTCCAGCGACGAGGCCAAGAAGACCCGTCCCTCCGCCACGGGCCCGGGGTCATTGCCAGCGGACAAGGATCGTCGCCCTCGAACCAAGGAAGGCGGTTCAAGCGGCTTGAGCTCTGCACCCGCGTCTCCGCCTCAAAATCAACCCAGTACTCAGAAGAGCAGGCGGCGCTCAGACGCCGCACGATCCTCAACGTCCGACTCCGAGCAACATCCCCACCACAAGCCATCGTCAAAGACGTCCTTGCGTGACAAGATGAAGTCGGGCGAGCGTCTGCTGTCGCATAAGCGCAAGGCTCCCAAGGTCGAGTCCGACGAGGAGGCCGACATCCGCAAGGCTCGGCGGCAGCGCACTACAAGCATCAGCCTCGACGGCGGCCGGCCGCCCAAGGAAGCCAAAACGACGTCAGCAAAGCCGCAGCACGATTCTCGCCACCGTTCCACCTCTCCTCACCCACGCCAGCACCGCCGCAGCACCTCCACCCAACTACCCTCGCAAGCCTCCAACGGCGGGGCTTCCAAGAAGAAGCGTTTGCCGCCGCCTCTCCATCCGCCGACCGACTACCACTCTGATGACTCGTCTACCGGCGGCAGCCCCCATCCGCGGGGCTCCAAGCTGCGTAGCCTCGCGCCCCCAGGAATCGCGGAGTCGAACATGTCCCCTGCTAAGTTGGCTCCCCACAAGAAGCATCTGGATGCTCACGGCCAGACTCTCTTGGCACGCGCGTGTGCACGGGGCGAGTACGACGTCGCGAAGATGCGCCTTGCCGAGCGACCTGAGGATTTGAATGTGGCCGATTATGCCGGCAACACGCCGCTGCAGATCGCCGCAATTAACGGTTGCGAGGACATTGTCAAGCTGCTCATCGACGCAGGATGCAACCTGGACTGTGTCAACTACGACAAGGACACTCCATTGCTCGATGCCGTCGACAACGGACACCTCGGTGTGGTCAACCTTCTCTTGGACGCTGGAGTGAACCCCCGCAAAGCCAACGTCAACGGCGAGGAGCCTCTCGATCGGATCAGCGAAGACACCGACAATGCGGAGGAAATTCGTGCCGCTCTCCTGGCGGCCCGGAAGCGTGCTGGGAACCGACGTCGGACCTCGGAGGACCGTCATTCTCATACGGACAACCACGATGTGCGTGACTCGCACGCGCCGGACAGCCCTCGCCACTCCCCGGCCCCCGCAACATCTGCCACAGGGCGCAGGAGCGGGACGGTTCGCTCAACCAAGACCAGGAACGACTTGCTCTATATGCCTTTGGATGAAAAGAGCCTGCGTCAAGCTGCTGGACGTGGAGACGAGGAAACCGTCGCTCGCATCCTGCAGGTCAAGGAAGGATACGATGACCCCGAATCGATGGTTGCCGCAGCCCGGGGCGGACACGACCTCGTCATCCAACTACTGTTGGGTCTCGGCGGCGCTAACGCCGATCCTGGACCCGTCTCTTCACTACCGTCGGAGTTCGCAACACCAATACTGGCAGCCATTGGCCAAGAGAACATCAATGTTATTGAGCTGCTTCTGGAACAGCAAGGATTCGACCCGACCAGGCGATTCAAGGGCGAAACCTACTACGAAATTGCTAGACGCCGACAAGGGACGAACTGGAAGGAAGAGGAACAGCTGTTGAAGAACGCTTATGACGAGTATAAGCGCTCTCACAAGGATGTGCCTAAAACCAAGTCCCCGAGCGGGCGGCGGGAGCGCGAAAGAGGCAGGGAAGACAAGGCGGCCAGACGCGACGAAGGCAAAGAAAGCTCGAAATCGCACAAGCGCAACCACTCAAGCCCGTCCCGCGAAGGCGATTTGAAAAGAAAGGGTTCCGCAGCGAAGCTGCCCAGTCCACTGGATAAGAGGAAGCCCGATTCTTTGACGAGCCGAGGGGATGACGAAACTCTGAAGCGCGGCCCCGCGCGAGTCAAGAAGGACGCGTCCAACGTCTCGGACCGCGAGGTCTCGCCCGCGTTGTCCCAGAAGCCTCGAAACACCAAGCGCGCAGAATCCGACGTTACTGCCATGTCGTCCGAAGGCGAGACTGCCAAGCCGAGACGAAAGCTGGTCTCGAAGGGAGAGCTGAGCAGAGAGCGTGACAAGCAGAAACGGTCCCTCAAAGAGCCTTCCAGCCCCCACGAGTCGAGAAGCGACGATGCCCCCGAAAAGTCCAAGCTGTCAGAGAAATACCACGACAGGACCAAGGCCTTGAAGCGAGACGAATCGCGGGATCATGGGTCCGGTGAGGGAGCGACGAAGAGACACCGGTCCAGCGTTACCCCAGATCGACCCAGCGATGCCGACAAGGACCAGAGCGAGGGGCCGGTCAAACGACGTCGTCTCGATGGCGAGAGCGCAGACAAGCGACATAAGCGTCCCCACTCGGAGGATGGACGACCCCGCAAATCGGGATCTTCTCGCGATGGTTCTGCGAGACCGCCGGCGGTGGCTAACAAGAAGGAGCGCGCAGATGTCTCGAAGGTCGGCCAGGAGCAGCGAGCTTCTCAGGCTCATTCTTCTGCACGAGCTGGCGGTGGCGAAAAGTCGATCCACGTCAAGTCCGAAGACGTCGACGTGCCGATGGTCGACATTGAGCAACCAAAGGGCATCGTTGAGCCTGACGCTCCTAAGGCAGCACCGCCAGACCAAGATGAGCAGGCGAAGAGAAAGAAGGAATTAGCTGCAGAAGAGGCCAAGAAAGCCGAGGAGCTCAAACGGTCCGAGGCGGAGGCGGCGAAGAAGCGTGAAGAAGAGGAGGCCCGAAAGCAGGAAGAAGAGAAGAAAATCCGCAAAGCCGAGGAAGAAAGGAAGAATCGCGAGGAACAGGAAGCCCGACAACGTCAGGAACAGGCTGACCGCGAACGCCGTGAAGCTGAAGAGGCTGCACGCCGTCTTGAGGAAGAGAAGCAGCGCTTAGAGGAGGCGAGGAGGAAGAAGGAAGAGGAAGAACGTCTGCAGCGTGAAGCGGAAGAGAAGTTGCGTAAGGAGCAGCTCGAGCGAGAGGCTGCCGAAGAAGCCCGGAAGCAGCGCGAGGAAGAGGAGCGCAAGGAGCGAGAACGCCGCGAACGTGCCCATCGCGAAGAGATGGAGAGGAAGCGAGCTGCCCGAGAAGCCGAACAGCGGCGCATTCGCGAGGAGCAAGAGCGCGCCCGACTGGACAAGCTTCCTCCACTTCTTCGATGGCTCGATACGTGCCCCAACCCGAAGCACCCTGGCATCGCCGAGAGATTCAAGCGTGTGCTCGGCTTCCGATACGACACGATTCGCCAGGAGGCGAATGGAACCCCGGAAGGTCGTGAGCAGTGGTTGCTCAATACTGATGTCGCCTTGCTTCTTGGCGAGAAGGACCTTGACCTCTCCAGATGTATGCAACCTCTTGCTCTGACTGGCTGGGAGCTAAGCTGACACGAACTCTAGACACGGCCTGGGAACGGGCACCCGTTTCAAAGCTTGCGAAAATTACAATCTGGAGGACCGAGGGGGCTCGTTATGCCCTGACGTCGCACTCGCTTTGGGACATTGGCCGGCAACTTACTGGTTACTACGGCGTCGAAGATCCATCAACTCTGGGCGTTGGCGCCAAGGAGCAGCTAAACAAGGCCGCATGGGAGAGATTCCTCAACATGGACATGTTCTTCGTGAAGGTACGGCACCTCCGTCTCGGTCGCATTTGGCAATTCGGATGCCTTGCTAACGCTACGCTCCAGGTGTCCGACCTCCTGTATACTGTGCCTAACATTCCGCACTTGTCTCAAATCAAACTCGCTGTGGAATACCGAGAGCTGTTGGAAAGCGAATCCCAGATTGGCGGGTGGGTCAGCGCATCGAAGTGGAAGCAAGACCCCGACGCGAGCCGTTTCTTCGGCCATGCGCCGCGGTGCAAGTATTACATCGGCGGAACCATGGTCGGCGAGGACATGCCGACGCGTCACCAGACCAGCAAGACGCCGTTCCCTGAGGTACGAGTGCCGCGACGAGGCCTCGTTCAAGTAACGCGCGACGACCCCGACTATGAGCGCATCTGTCTGGAGCAGGGCCTGGAGCATCTCCTGAAGGGCCGCCAGACACCGTCGCTCCCGAATGGAGTCCATCCGTCGACGACAACCTCGGCCAAGTCCCTCGTTAATGGCACCAATGGCCACTCCCCGCACGATCCGGCTCTGCCTTTCAAGACAACGAACGGCATGGCTCTGAACGGCGTAAGCGGCTCTTGATGCCAGGATGTCGAGGACAGGCGTGAGTGAATGTGGAATGGAGACGAGTGGACGCCGTTGCTGTTACTACCACACAATGTTCGAGTATTACGTGTTTGGGTTTCTCATATTCGATCACCTTCTGCTCCGAGAGGAGAGCGTGGGCTACGGAGTGACGGAGACGCGTTGGTGACTGGTACATACGGATCCAGTGGAGCTGGGTTGACATGAAGATTTGCGATTGCAACGTACCCGTTGCGGACCTACTTGGATGCTTGCTTTGCAGAGGACGAAGCGATGCCTGGGTTTACTGGTCGGTTGGGCAGCATAAGCTGGGGCGTTCTTGATGTCTTGAGAGTTTTTTCGAGATACCTCTTGATTGCAGACAAGTGAAAAGAAGATGAGAGATGTGACACTATTCTGTACCCGTAGGCGGTGTGTATACATGATGACATCAAGCGCCGTTCTTGAGGATGACTCGTGTAGCGATGCTGCGAGTTGGCTTTGGGTAGCACGAGTAACGATGTCTGGTGCCGGTTGGCAGCTTACCGAGACTCGTGGTTGGTTGGTGGGCTTCGTGAGCGGCCAATGCCATAGGCTGACATCACTGGTGGCCGAGTCAAAAAATTTACCCCACCAGCCCACCACCATCACCACCAAAAGATTGCAATCCAATCCTCTGCACAAACACCATCCACAACTCGGGAGAGGAGAGACATCACCAGTCGGCCGACGACTGAGACCCGGACACTCGAGGCAGGACAGGACAAATCAAAACAAGGAAGCCCGCAGAGCATCTGCAAACCGCCATCATGTCGACCACAGTGGACAAGGTAAGTTCCTCCGCCGCCGTCTCCCTCCCACAGCTCGAGATCGGGTGGCTAACTACAGCGAACACACAGATCAAGGACATCGAGGCCGAGGTGCGTACCGCCGCCGCGATGCGAAGACCCTCCCCGCGGAAGACGATGCACTTTGGCTGGTGCTGCTGGTGGAGATAGTGCTAACGCTCAACCCTTTTCACTCGCGCAGATGGCCAAGACGCAGAAGAACAAGGCCACGTCGTTCCACCTGGGCCAGCTCAAGGCCAAGCTGGCCAAGCTGAAGCGCGAGCTGCTGACGCCGTCGGGCGGCGGCGGCGGCGGCGGCGCGGGCTTCGACGTGGCGAGGACGGGCGTCGCGAGTATCGGCTTCATCGGCTTCCCCTCGGTGGGCAAGAGCACGCTCATGTCGAGGCTGACGGGGCAGCACTCGGAGGCGGCGGCCTACGAGTTTACGACGTTGACGAGTGTTCCGGGGCAGGTTGTCTACAATGGTGAGTCTCTGGGATATGAGCAATATGGCTCGGCTCTTGGTAGCGCATTAGCCTTCTGCAACGCCGACGGAAGACGTTGAAACGCCGACTTGGAGACTACTCTTGTTGCGAGAGAATGCGATACTAACAGCGATCGACCGACAGGTGCCCCGCTGCAGATCATCGACTTGCCCGGTATTATCGAAGGCGCCAAGGACGGCCGTGGTCGAGGTCGTCAGGTTATCGCAGTCGCGAAGACGTGCCATCTCATCTTCATCATTCTGGACGTCAACAAGCCCCTGACGGACAAGCGAGTAATCGAGGCTGAGCTGGAAGGATTCGGCATCAGAATCAACAAGTCGCCGCCAAACATCACCTTCAAGAAGAAGGACAAGGGAGGACTTAACATCACGAGCACTGTGCCTCTGACGCACATCGACAACGACGAGATCAAGGCGGTCATGAGCGAGTACCGCATCAACTCTGCCGACATTACCATCCGGTGCGACGCGACGGTTGATGACCTCATTGATGTCCTGGAAGCCAAGAGCCGCAGGTGAGTACACCGACCCAGGCACTCTCGAGCGCAGGTCACCCGAATGCTCACATCTACACAGCTACATCCCCGTAATCTACTGCCTCAACAAGATCGATTCTATCAGCATTGAGGAGCTGGATCTCCTGTACCGGATTCCCAACGCGGTACCGATCAGCTCAGAGCACGGCTGGAATGTCGACGAGCTTATGGAAGCCATGTGGGAGAAGCTGAGCCTGAAACGCGTGTACACCAAGCCCAAGGGCAAGGCGCCGGATTACTCGGCTCCTGTCGTGCTCAGGGCCTCAAGGTGCACCGTGGAGGACTTTGTAAGTTGTTCATCGAGCCATTGACCACGCGCTTGCTGACCGAGGCTTGCCTTGTCTAGTGCAACGCCATCCACCGGACCATTGTGGAGCAGTTCAAGACGGCGATTGTCTACGGCAAATCAGTCAAACACCAGCCTCAAAGAGTTGGCTTGGCGCATGAATTGGAGGACGAAGATGTTGGTGAGTGATCCCCTTGCTCCCAAATATCGCGCAAAACAGCATGGGGCGCGGGAGGCTTCAGGCCTGGCGGTGGCGGCGTGTGTCATGGAAGCCACCGCCATGCAAGTGATTGTATTGCACGCGCTCGCCATCCATGTTGCCTGCCCTTGTTTTCAGCCCAACCCTGTCCGCACTGAACCGGCAACGCTAACCCTGATCAGTGACAATCGTCAAACGATGATTAAAATGAGTGGCCATGGAGTGGGACTCTGCTGGACGATTGGGCGGCCCAGGCTGAAATAGATTACGTCCACGGCGGCGCTGTGTAGGATGCATCGGAGCCAGACCTTTGCCTATGTCCGACGGGACCCTGCTGTTGTCGATCTCGCTCTAGCCGGTTCACCATCACGTGTGAATGCGTCTTGGTGGTACTCGCGGGTCGAAACCAGCGCTGAGGGTCCTCGGAGGCCATGACGAGACAGAAGGCAGTGGTTCACCGATGCTGAAGCTGCTCGGGTCAGCCGGGTTGACGGACCGAGCTGAGGCGCAAAGCGCTGCGACCAGCAAGGAATCGCTCGACAATGACCGAGAATCGACCGCGGAGATTCTGCGTGCGCCGGGCCTTGCGGCGGCAAGGGAGGCAAGGAAAAGACGGGCGGGTCCGAAACATGGACCGATACTGGGATAGGGCTCGGACGAAAGCACTATCGAATGTGGACATGTACGTACTGCTGTTGCTGAGGCAAAGCGGCGGTAGGACATGGAGGAGAGAAAGCAAGGGGGTGTACATACGGATCAACGGATTACGAGCCGTAGCAAGCAAGTGTCATTCATTGCTTTTGACATGGCCTCCGGCGGATAACACCTGCACTGCAAGTATCGCGTGTTGTCCACGATCGTACGGAGCAGTTCTTGAAAAGAAGCAGTCCATGCGGGGACGCCACATCTGCTTTCAGATACGGTTATATGTAATGCGCGCTGCAGCTCAAGCAGCAGGGCAGACGTCGTATCATCGCTGGCCGTGCATAGCCGAGGCCGCGGGATCTGCGGCCAGCCGCTGCCATCCTTTGCACATCCTCATGGGCAGGCAACGTGGAACGGAAGAACAAAACAAAGTGGGATGATGCGAGTAAACCACCGTGCGCGCCGCATTTGATAGTCTGCGACGGCTCTGCGGGACGCGTGGGGATAGGCGGACGTGGTGGCGGACGTGGACTTGGGCAGCGCCTTTGGCTTGCATACAGGCGCTTACATACATCACCAGGACCCGCATGCTGCGTCTCCTCACTGGCGAAAGGGGACGTTTTGGCGATTTGTCGGCCGGGGTCTGGCACATCTCGGGAGGTTTTGGGCCACGCATCAGTGACCAGCCTTTCACAGCGCGCCTCTTGCCGCCGGCGGGGAGATCGCGGCCGGGCCGGGGGTGCGCTGTCGTCAGGCGGCGCCACTAATGGTCAGTTTGCACGAGAGAGCCGTCAAAGGCCTAGACCTACCTGCGACTTGTCCGGCATCCGGGTAGCTGGACGGGACGGCCGATGAAGAAGATGAGGAAAGGGAGGAGAAGGTACTCCGTACCGGCCCGTGGCTGAGACGACGTTTGGGATAGGGAACGGTGCGAACAGACAGCGGAGTATTTCGACCACAAGTCTGGCCCAGAGTCGCATGGCATGAGGTGAGGCGGGAAGCTGGGCTTGCATGAAAGACGGGACAGGATGAGACAGACGGCGAGGTTTGGGTTCCCAATCCTGGGCTCGCTGTCAGTGTCACGGCTGCGATGATGGTCGTCGTGAGACTCGTGATGCGTCATGCGGGCAACGATGCGCATAATACCCCGTAGCGATGGCTGAGTTGTAGGAGGAGAGCAGACGAGGAGACGGTGGCGGCGGTGATGATAGGGGGTGCCTGAACAATGACAAATGGTGACGAGCCTCTGCCTGGTTTTGGCAAAAGGTCTACCCGTTCGGGACACATGTTGCAGCATTGGACGTGAAGGCGGGAGAAAATCGGTCAAAGGGAAGAGGCAGAAGCATCGGCGATGTATCAAGTGACGATCAGCTGTCCGCAGTGCGTACGGAGTATTAGTCGAAGTTCGAAGTCCAGAGTGCTTCGGTTCCCATGGAGTTGGGGACGCTTGGGCCCTGACGACTGGCCACCTCAGGCAGGTACCTCAGTCGGCCGACTATGCGGCCCTGACGCAGGTCCAGTACCCACGGCTTCCAGGTCCGCCTGCGTCACGGAACGGAGCAGCGTCGTCGATCGACGCCAATCTCGTCGTCTTTGTGTCACACGCCCGACGCATTCACTTGTGAATACATCGACGAGAGACATTATGCGAACGGACGGACGGGTAGCCATGTCGATGACGCCGATCAAGAGACCACCAATGGCATAACGCAGCAGGTCTGGTCCAACGATGAGCATGGCGCCGTGGAAAGACTTCGTGAACCAGCTGGGCCACTACGGCGCGCAACATGGCATGGCCATGGACGGCAATGCTGGTCTGGGTGCCGCAATTGGCTGTCTGCGGCGAGGCCCAGGGCCAGTCAGGCACGAGCGCGCCCACGGCGTTCCCTCCAGCGCCGCAGCGTTACAGGCGCCGGCAGATCCGTCGCCTGCGTCCACCCACCTTTCCGTGGCCCTTGAACTCGTTCCCTACGCATACGCCGTCTCGTTGGTGTCGCGGTAAGGTCCTTCCCCGCTAGCAGAGCCGACCGCGAGCGCCAGTCCCGTCTGAGTGAGTCGCCATGGCCATGACGAAGCATCAAAACGGCAACCCCACGCGCGAGGACCCAACTGCTTGCGAGACGCCAGCTAGGAGGCTTGTCTACACGGAGTACGGAGTACGGAGTAGTAGAGGGCAGACTGACAGAGATGAGAGACAAGACCATGTCCCGCGAGCTTGATGCCCGGTGGAGCACCGTTACTCGTACCCTCCACGCCGACAGGGACCCAGACGGCGGCGCCAGGGATCTGATAGAGCTGACCAACTGGAACCCCAGCCGGGAAGGGAAGTGCGTCTTCGCTTGGACACACCCCTTCCGTCTATCAGTTGATGAATGGCCAGGACCATGCCGTTGCTACCTCTGCTGCTGCTGCAGCAAGAGAGCAAGGTGCTAATCATCGTCAAGGAAGCCAAAAGCAACGCTCTGAAGAAAAATTGACCGTTGCTGCCCAACGCCTGGGCCTAGCCAGTTCGTGGTTTTCTTTCGGTCGGAAATTAATATGGGCGGTTGAGAGGCTTGAGACCATCCTGGGTGATGGTGGGTGAGGAGACTCAGACATGTCTCCGGTGTTGATGCACATGCAATTGTGCATTTTGCCGGGGGGTTTGGTCTCCCATGTCTCCTCTGCTTATTGTCATCATGGAAGACTGGCGAGCGCCGTGAACGGCCAATGGAGGCAGCAACGACGAAGGCGACGCGCAAGGCTGCAGCTCACGGGGATCCTGCTCTTGACGGGCCGATCCACTGACCCGCTGGGCCCTAGATCTGGTCTTGTTTGCCGAGAGTTTGCCATCCATCGTCGGCTTCAGGGGGCCCAAATTGAACCATGGCCAAGCTGTCGATCCGTTCTCGGAGTCGGGCAAGGCAGCCGATGCTCTCTCGGATACTCCAGCACGCGACACGGATACTAGGGCCAGCATGCTTTAATGTGGCCATCAACACCACGATGCCCTTTAGAAGTCCGTGCAAGCAACTACGACATACGAGACACTCGCATGTGCCTTGTTTGCTTGGCGTCGAAGACGGGCAACCCACGAGTCCTCTCCCGGCAACGGTGATCCGCCAGAGTAGAGAAAAACAAAGTTCCAGAAAGGTCGATGAAGCGTGGCCAGCACGCAATTTTTGATTCAAGCTCATTTTAATTAATCTACCTTGCTACAGCGGTGGCGACGTTGCTTGAGCCGACATGGCCGACTCGATTCGTCGTACGGACAGTGGAGCGAAGACGGAGGTCTTCGACCCAGTGGGCGCCTCCAATGGAGAGCGCACGGAATGGGCGCTACCTAGCGGCTCGATCCCGCGGCTGGCCGGCGCCACGGCGGTCCGTGCCAGGTCCCTCACGCGAGGCTGACGACGTCCTGACGCGGGAAGACGAGCACTAACGGGAGGCAGGGGACGAGGTTGTTGATCTGTGCCGAACAACCCTGCGTCGGCGATGCAATGATGCTGATGCGCGATGCGAAGTCGGCACTCATATTGATGGCCGCCCTATCTCCGAATGGCCTTGCGGCGACGAGGCTGAGGGGCGACGAGCTTAGCCGCCGTTGGGCATCTTCTCGTCGTGCCTGGGCCGAGCTGCTCTGCAGTTCTGTAGTCTGCAGTCTGCACCATGGGCCGCACCGATCCCTGTGCGGTCTTTGGGGGAAAGAGGGCTTGCAGGGGGCAACGGGGCAGCCCCTGTAGGCACGGACGGGTCTCCCGCCCTTGCGCGCGCTCATCAGGCTCGATCTCGCACTCGACGACGATGGCTAGCTCGGAAAGATGAAAGGATGAGTAACACGCGCGGAGGCGATGAACGCCGTCATTTAGGGACGGATGACGGGTCCATCGTCGTTGGAGGCTCGCAGAGCTCGACTGGAGCTGGCTCGGGCCTCTCATCTCCGCAAAGGCAGTCCCTCGTGAAGTCTCATGGTCAGGCCATGATGAGAATGTCTCGGACGGAAGATGACCAGCAGCACAGAGAGGTCGAGCGCGCTTGGTCCCGAGTGAAGTGGCTGGCCTTTGGGCCGGGATATGGAGCCGCAACAAGGTTTGGCGGGCCTTCAGAAGGCGTCGAGGCAATAGCCAGCGCCCGCCTTGCTCGTTGTTTCGTATACGAGCAATGTGGTATGCTCGTGCGGATTGCGACTCGGCGAGGAAACGAATTGGTGGCTTTCTCGCTAGCAGACCGAGTCGCGCTGGTCCGGCGCGCCGTTGCACTCTGATTCATCAGTCTCTTCCCCCATATGGATGCGAGTGGGCACACCACCCTGGGACGGACCCCTGCTTCGCCGACATGCAGTGGGGGGGTGCGAGTGAGCTGCATCTGGGGATGACCTCGACTGCCCTCCACTCCGCCCGCTGGGCCGACCAAACACGAACGCAAAGCAGGCGTGGGAGAGCCTCTGCTGCCGAAATGCCTCATCGGCGGCAAACCAGCCCCTCTCCCTGGCCTTGTGAAGCGGCCGAGGACGTGACTCTATTGGTTCGAGATTGAGCAACCAAGGGGAAGCCCGAAGAGCGCCGCGAAAGCACGCCTTGGGCCTGGCTCGACAAGTACGAGTACTCGACACTGGACAGGCCAGCCAGCCAGCAGGGGTCCCGTCGTCCGTCACCCGCCATGCGGCCTGCCCCGTCCATCCGTCCCTGGTTTGCCCGCAGACATATTGCTTTTTCCCTGCTATAATGCAGAATGGGGAACAATGAGGACTCGTCTGGCTTACACAGCGTGTGTGCTACTGGAGAGCATAGGCGCGAACGCACGATCGAAGCAGATAACAGTCGTCGCCGCGACGCACGCTCAAGGACCATGCCGTGGCACCAGGGGCGAATGCCGATCAAGTCTGGCTCAACTACGTCGCGGGAGTCTCTGTCCAAGCTTGCCTGCTCGGGTCATGAGAGCAGGGCGTCTGTCAGGGCCCTTCAATCGTCCCGGGGTTGCGCTCTGCGCGATCGCCACGGGCCTTCTCATGCACCCCAGCTCCGGCTCATTGGCGAATGCTTGCTGAATTGACGCCCGTTTCCGTATTCTGGCTCTCAGTGCTCTCGCTGCTACCCTCTTCCCGCCGCTGGCGTCTGTGCCCCGGTCGCTGCCTCGACGGCCGTTGTCTTGTCCTGTCCCGTCCTGCCATCTCCGGTCCCCTCCTATCCTGTCTTGTCATACCCCATGCCATCCCCATCCAGAAGGCTCCCCAACATTGCAGCCCTCTCCATCTTTCGCTCACACTCTTCTCAGGCCCAATCCTACCCACGCAGAGCTGTCGCTCGCATCCGCCTTCTCTATTCCACACACGCACGCTTTTCTTCTTGCAGCACCCACCCACACACGTACACACCCCTCGAAGAGACATAGTCATGCATGTGCGTGCATACTCGTACATACGTGTGTGCACAGTCAAGGTCCGCCGCTCCGCGTTTCCCTACGCACATATTTACTAGCCCGTATCCGCGGGCGGCTCGCCACGATAGGGTCGATACCTAGACTCAACTCGACGTGTATACTTGCACCGTGTGCGGGCTTCGCGGCTCTCCTCGTTCGCGGCGGACCACAGCTTTTCGCTCCCTTGCGGACACGGCCGATACTGGGTCTGTGCCGTCGACGTTCGGCAGTGTTTGATTCGACTCGACGGACATCTGTCGTATTGGCTCGGCGAGCTTTCCGCTGTCCGCACTCCAGCTGGAGAGACAATTGCGATTCACGGTCCCACGAAAAGACTGAAAATCGCACGGGGCGTGTGAATCGGTCTCCTATTGCGGCTGGCTGGCTCCCACCTGAAAAGCATCTCTCTTGACTAAACCTCTCTCATTCCACCCGTCCAAGCGCGAGGAGTTCGGGAGCTACTACCAAGTAGTCGAGCCCTCGAAGATCCCGACGCCTGGAAGCTCCTTGCTCAAAGATAGATTGGGAAGTTTTGTGCTTACCCATCGACGAAATAGCTGCTCTCTGCTGGCCGAGCTATCGTCGAGAGTCCGACTTCAAACAGGCTCTAAAGAAGTACCTTCGCACCCCCTGGGGAGCATTAGGAATTCAGAGGAACGAGGCTACCGTTCTCCGCATCATTTCGGGTCAAGGTGGATCAGACAATGCGTTTCTTCGGCAATAATTGACGTTTATTCCATTCTCACCTCTTTGCAGACGAGGATCATTCGCTTCCGCTCTTGCTTCGCAACGAGGAGCAGATTAGCGCTGCGTGCGAATCACTCGGCAAATTGCTGGTTCTGGAAGCTGCCTCCCTCTTGGCGACGAGGATTATTCGGTTTACGGTTTTCACTACATGATATCCAGTGACCACTGGGAGACCATATGAAGAATGATGAACACGAGCATCGATGGGTCCGCCGCCATGGAGCATGATGCGACCATGGCGCCAAGCAACGGGTACGGCAATGATACCTGGGCCAACATAAGCCCATACAGCCAGAGCCCGTACGACAACAGCCCTATGAATGAGTACGCCAGCTTCGGACAATTCATGCCGTGTGGTCTGCCCTCAGAGTCCGTCAGGATGCTTCCACCGCATCCAGGTATTCAACCACCTCCAAGCCAGCCTGAGCAACAACCCCATCATATGCCCCATCACCAGTTGATACAGCCTGCGCCGCCGTCAATGGGCCACCATCAGCTGCCCATGCTGAACACGACTTGGCCGAGCCAGTTGACGAACCCAACTCCGACTTCCTCAGCAGGCAGCTACTCTGCGCCCCCGCTCTCGATAACGCCGGCATCTAGTGGGCCGCCCCCAACACCTCTCGCCCCTTCATCCGCGGCACTGCCACCAATAAGTTCTGCAAAGGCGATGAGGCCGTCACAAGCCGCGGAGATCCCCAAGCAACCGAGCCAGCCAGAGAAGACGCCGAGAAAGACGCTCAGTGCGGAACAGAAGAGAGCAATGTGCCAGTACCATGACGAGAATCCGGGAACGAGACAGGCAGATATTGGTGCCAAGTTCGGTGTGGAGAGAAGGTAAGTGAACGGAGGCATTCGTCTCGATGCTGTTACGATGTTGGTGTCTGATGCGGCATTGTTCAGCACGGTTTCAAAGGTACTGCGGCACAGAGACCAGTATCTGAAGCGAGACCAAGATGCAGCGGAGTTCGCCTACAAGAGGGCAAAAATCGGCAAGCACCCAGATTTCGACCGGACGCTCAGTAACTACATTCGACGGCAACAGCAGCGAGGCTTCGATGTCAAGGACGAGGAAATCATGGAGCAGGCTAAGCTGTTCGCCCACGCAAGCGGGAATCAAGAAGGCCTCTTGAGCACACTGACGAGCAGCTGGCTTCAAAAGTTCAAACAGAAACATGGCCTCGGATCAGGCAGGCTCTTGCGGCGAGCCTCCGAAGCAAACATCCCTGACAGTGCGAGAATGTCGACTGCACATCCGACCCTCACAAAGATCACAACACCGGGCGAGACCTCGCCCACGTCGCCGATGCAACCGCTTTCGCCCCTTTCCGGGAGCCGCAGCGACGAGGACTTGCATAAGGAGACGCTCGATTTTGAGTTCACGTATAGGGCCCATGGATCGCAGTCGAACACATCACTTGCCAGTGACATTCGCGACAATGGCGCGTCATCCTTTTCCCCTGACACTATTAGCCCGGCTGCATCCTTCAACTTCTCTCCCGACCCCAACGCGGGAGCATTCGTCGTTGACCAGCCCATGCATATCCATGGAGGGGAAGCACCCAATCTGCACCATCGCGGGAAGCGGAGCAACACCTTCCCGTCGATCGATGTCAACTTTGTGAACCAGGAGTCATCCGCTGTTGATCCCATCACCACACCGGTGACACCGCGGCATCCACCGGTCACTTCGGCGTCTTCATCGGTGGTGCAGTCTCCCACTGCGGAACTTCGAGTTGCGCCCTTCACGACAAACGCGATTCTTGCGTCGCCGCCTCCACTCCGTCGCAAGACAAGCAGCTCGAACATCACAGGCCGGCCATCTGGCCCACCGATCACAACCACCACCGCTCCCGGCACACCAGCCGATTCTTCACCCGCATCCCCGACGCAGGAAGAGGCCCGCCAAGCTGCGAACACGCTGTTGAGCTACATTCAGCGGATGAGTCAGATCGGACAATTCGACCAGGGGGAATACCATGTCGTGGTTCAGCTCACAAAGAAGCTGCAGCTACACCAACACCAGAGCTCCCGCCCATCGATCGGAGGGCTGTCGAGGATACCGGAGGGCGATCACGAGATGCCCGTGCCGACGGAAGCGACCATGGAAGTGAGGTGACGAACAGCTCGAGACATTGACATCAACAGTAGCTCTGCTGCATGCTTGCTTTCTCATTTCTTCCTTATGGTGCAATTGCCTGTGGGTGGCGTTTTGGGGTTCTTTTGGCATGTTTGATGCGGCACGTGGGATATACGCCCCATTGTAGTCAATGAGGAAGGCGCGAGTTCGAACGAGTCGCCATGCGGCATTCAGTGCGCGTTGGACTCCAAGCTCTAGGTCGAACTGGCGGAGAGAAAACATCTATATGGGAGGACTCTGGAGCCGTGGGGGAAACACATTGGAAAGAAAAGAGGCAACTCTATAAATCTGGCAACAGATCCATCGGCGACGACATTACCATCACCAACAAGCTTTTCACACCTGTGCAGAAGGCAGGCATCATTTCTGGGTTTAATAATCTTTATTCTCTTTATTTCCTCGTCATTCATTTGGTCCTTCGCCAGAATTGGCCCTCCGTGCCGTCAAGCACCTCAAATATACCCGACAGCATACACAAACCTTCCCTCATTCTATGCTTCCCATGTCCTTACCGCGCCCTCTTTATCTTTCTCTGTTCCGCTCTTTTGTGAATGCCGGCTCAGCAGGAACACCGAGTGATTATTCATCGGACTGGACAGAGACAGGAGAGGGAAAGGAAGTATTCAGGACAGGATAGCACGACTAATACGAAAGATGGGGTTTCTTGAGCTTCACGGTTCATGATCAGCAGTATCCTATTGCGGACGTGTGTGGTTCCTGACACTGTCGTCATGCGGCATTCGTGCACGGTAGCGGTGTCGGCCATGCGCTGCTTGGCAGCAGTATACCTGAAAATACCACGCATGTATGCTCTGACGCAAATGCATTTTCATTATGCAAAGCGGTTGCGTCTGCATCCTGTCGTAAGAGTCGTAAATGTCGGGATTGTGGGGTATCTTCCGGTTTGTGTCTTCCATCAAAGATATCCGTCAACCAAGTCGCTCGTCCAGCAGGTCCACGACACCCTTCCCAGTGAGCTCAGGCATCAGCTTCACGAGGACCAAGTCCAACACGCTGTACATCAAGTGCTTGTTGCAGTAGTCATCCCCCAGGACCATCAACAAGCCCTCCACCTCGTCCACCATGCTCTCCTCATCAGCACCGGGACCCCCCACGCGACGCTCCCACAACGGACCGCCAAAGTACACTAGGCCCACCCCCTTCGGCAGGAGTCCCAAAAGAGCCCTAGCGGTCCTGCGGCGCAGAGCACGTAGCTCTGCATCGGAGGAAGGGGGGGTCAAGGAGGAGGAGCCAGGGGCGTTATTGGGGAAGAGAACGCCGCGGAGGGTCCGAAGCATCGGCGACAGATGGGACGCCGAGAAAAGAGACTGGATGTGGTGTGAGAGCAACCTGCCAGCTTCCAGTTAGCACAAGGGTCTCGAGATGTGGATAGCGCCGCGCGCGCGCGGTTAGCTGAAAGGCGTGGAGAATATGATATGCTGTTGGTCGTGCTTGTGATCAAGGGACGGGCCATGAGATAGCTCCATGCGGCGTGGACGGGATGCGGGGCGATTTCTGGCGGCAAAGAATCTGACGAGCCACTTGGCAAGGATCTCTGCGGCGCATCTCATGCGGGAATAAGCGGCGAAGTTGTGACATGTCCCATGCAGGAACATTGAGGATGTTGGAGCAAAGGCGAGGTATTCAAGCGGATGAGAGGGGGCATGCAACGGAACATGACCGTGTCAAGGCCCTGATCGCAAGCTTTCTCTGCAACTCTGAGGCGACTCCACGGTTGCGTGAACTTGACTCGAGCTATGCCGCCGCCAGCCGCGTACCGTGCACCATTGAATGAATGAGACGGGAGCAGGGCGACTTTCTGGGACAACGGGCCAGTCTCGGTGAATTCCCCAGGGAAATGGCATGCGTGACATCGACAAGAAGGCGGCTCAAGGGCTCTACCAATCCTCATCACAGCTACCCGGCGTCAAGGTCGGGTGGCGCGCCCAGAAGGCAGCAGGAGTCGAGCATCTGATGATGTTGTTGCCCAGGGTCAAGCGACCCGCTTTCGAGTGCATGCGTAGCCCCTGGTCAAGCTCAGCGCGTAAAAAGAGCGTCTTGGTGGATGACTGGTCTGGGCTGGCACACTAGGTGCATCAATCGGAGGCCGACCAAGCTGTTGGACGCTGCAATTGGCCAGAGCCATTCGAGAACTAGTCAAAGCCAGCCGATCGAAGGACGTCGTTTGCATCACCCCCTCCACGAGCATGTCGTTCCGGCTTGGCCGATACTGGCAAGAAAACCCCGCGGCCGTCCAGGATGGGTAGGTAGGATTGGGACTGGCCCGCTATGGAGACGGGCGGGACGATTCGCCTCGCGGTCCGCCGACGAAATGCTTCGCGAGGCTCGCTTGAGCTCGGGATGTCCGGTGACTCTGGCGTCATGCAAAGTGACGCGGCATGTGCCTCCGAGAAGCGGACCGGCGTGAGAACAAGGAAAACAAGGGTCTTCATCTTACCTGTCGAGTGTGCCATCCAGCCCAGCGACACGCCCCGGACCATGGGTTGCTCCGAACCTCAGCAAGGATAGGAAGCCGTTGAGCCATGGCATCCTCGAGTCCAGCTCGACCAGATTGCCCACGGTGCGCCAAGCTCGGAATTCCAGAACAGGAACCTTGTCCGGGCTGGCTGCCGCATGCCTCCCCGGCTTGGTATCAGGCGTCTCCCTCGCCTTCTCCTCAGCGGGTGCGGTCCTTGGTGGGAGGGACGAAGATGTTGCAATTATTCCAACAAGGAATCGGATTGAGGATAGGAAGATCATTGCCAGCTGTATAATGGACAGGAAGAACCCCTGGACCAACCACGCATGGCGTTTCCCCACGGGCAATTCAAGGCTCGTTGGTGGCTGTGAGCCGGACACATTCTGCTGGGCTGCTTTGGCCTTCTCCTCCAGCAATCTTGACAGAATGCAAATGCCCTCGAAGAGAAGCCAAGGCTGGGCCGCCTTGTTCCCAATGACGTTGCCAATGATGAGCTCCGAGAAGATCTGCCCAACAAGGGCCGTGAGGCAAGGATTCTCAAGGTCTTCGGTCGGCAGCAGAATGGCCAGCACCGCCTGGACTAGCAGCTGGCGGTAGGCAGTTTCGTTTTCTCGCTGTTCGGCAGCCGTGACGGGGTCCTCTGGGCGCGGCACCGGCGAGAGGAGAGGTAGTGGCCAAAGGGCATGGTAGGCTTCGCGTGGGTTGATCTCGAGCGGAGGCTGCGAGGCGGACAGGTATGCCGCGCGATATGCTTCCTCATACTTAGCAATGGCCGTAAGAACGCGGCAGACTCATCCTCACATGCAATGTGCTTGTCGAGCACCGCGGGTATCTCGTTCAGGACCAGGGCCTCGAGGTCCAGCTTGCGCGCCCTCTGCTCCAGCGCTCGCGTGCAGTGGGCAATGATGTGCAGTATCTCCGCCACGAAGGCCTCGTCCGTCGTGATCTTGCCGTACCAGCTCTGCACGAACTCCCTCAGGACGATGGCCAGGAAGGCGTAGAGCTGGAGGTCGACGTCGTTGCGGCTCGTCAAGGGCGGGAGCAGGTCCTCGATGGGCGGCTGCGGATCCCTCTGCTTGTCGCCCGACTGCTGAGGGCACAGCGTCCGCCGGATGAGGGCTTGCGTCGCTCGATCCGACAACGGGTCTGTCGCGGCAGAGCGGCTCGACCGGCGGTCGGCGGCGGAGGCGTTTGGGGCGCTGGGGCGCGGCGTGCTGGCCCTGGGAGGCCCGGAGGCGGCGGCGGCAACGGGGGCAATCATGGCCGGCGTGGTATGCGCCGACGAGGCACCATGGCACAGCAAGCGGGCGGGATGAGCGAACGTCGAGCCGGTGCCGTTGGGGCTGTCGTCGGGGCGTGGTCGTTGACGCCGCCGTCGTCGAGGTAAGGTTACAGGAGGCCGCTGTTTGGGCCGCAGGTGTCAGATGCAGCTGTCGCAGTGCGTGCGTCAGTGGCCGCCGCAGCGGCTGGGGCCGCCTGAACCGTGCACCGCACGTGCATTAGCAGCGACAGGGAGACGGGCTCCTCGACCGCAAGCCTTGCAGCAGCGCCAAACCCAGCGTGTACGGCACGGCAGGGATTCGTCTGCGTACCGGCATCCTACTCGTACACTGCATATAATGAGGGCACGCGTACGGCATGTTGGCTGTTAGGTGAAGTTGAAGTTGAAACTGGTCTATCTGCATCACGGCAGGGCTTCATCAGACACGCCACTCTTTCTACATGTACAATATAGATACAACCCAACGGCAGCCTCGCCGTGGAGTCACCAACTTTAACGGCATGCTCACGCCTCTCTTGTCGTTGTCTCGTACCTAGTAATTTGGTCAGCCATGCCGTGTCCGAAATCACCATCAAAGGGTTCAAAACGCACCGTTTGCCCCGGAACGCCCACACTCCCCAGTTGCCGCAGCTGATGTCCTGGGGATCCATGTCGTTCAGGTCCCATCTCAGGCTTCGGAACACGTTCTCTCCAGGCTCTAATAGCACATCGAACTCGCCCCCCGACTTTTCCTGCACCCACTCGACATCCCGCTTGAGGTCGAACTGGGTGTACCCGGTGCTGATGATTGGCACCTTCGTCTCCAGCAGCAGCGGCAACGTCTCCTCCCACTCATGGCTGCTTGCGGGGTGGCCAAGGCCGGGGTGGAACAGAACGAAGCAGTCGAAGTAGGGATCGTAAGGAGCGAAATGGCCCGTCTTGTGGATCGTGTGGTAGTAGTCGACAATGGTGCTGATTTTCATTTTGTACCACACGCGATCTTCCACGATTGCCCCAAAGGGGTTGGATGGGGTACGTTCCGGTAGCGGAAACTCGTCATCTCGGTTGGCCATGCTTTCGGGGCCGATGAAAATCAGGTGCAGTTTCGAGTCCGGGAACAGATGAGCCAGCTGCACCCACGCGGCTCGAGGCAACGACGACTCGGCACGAGCACCCAGGATGAACAGTCTCACCGGCGGCGGCTCTGGACGCAATTGATTGACCGCAGGGCCACGGCCAGCCTTGGGAGGATGCAGATTGTATCTCAGCGCTGTGCCATGTTAGTTGACATTGCAGAACCGAAAAGAATCCCGCACATACCACTGAAGCTCTTTAGCCCTTCCACAGTGAGTCGATTTCCGTCCTTGATGCCATAGGGGCTCAGCTCATGTAGTACGCTGCCAATGGTGACGGGATACGTAAGAAGCCGTGTAATCTGCCTCATGGAACGATCCGAGTTGATGGCCTCGAACTCCCTCGTGTACATGAAGGTGTCCCAGTTGGTCATGTTAACGGCGGCTTCATCCAGCTGCAGGTCCGGGAGATTCGCTTCGTGGAAGACACGGCCAGAGCGGAGGTCATGATCGTCCTCGTTGATCTGCCGCAGAGTGTCGCAGACTTCCAGGTGCTTGTCATAGTGATCCATCCAATGTTCCTTGCTGCAATAGACAGGGAAGCCGCAGTCGGGGCATTCAAAATGGACATGCGCAGGAGCCAGATCTCCGGTCGACTGCTCGGCACCCTCGGACTTGGGCGCTACAGTCGGCAGCTTTGTAGGCTTATGGTCTGGGTGCGGGCAATAGGCATGCTGCTTCATGAAGGCCGCTCGGCGCCGGAACTCGGGGACTGGGGACGAGGAGAAAGGATGGAACAAGTTATCCTGAGCCAGCCTCGGTGGCGACTGCGGGTCACTTTCGAGCGCGGCAGCTTCTGCCTTCGGCGTTGCGCTCGACGTGAAAGTCCTCGCACGCGAAACGGGTTCCTTGGCGCATGTCGGACGATTTGCATCCAGAGACGTCGAGTGGATAGCGCGTGCTGTCGCGGCTCGCATCCATGGTCTCGCGGTACGTCCAATGGCCGTCTGTCGGCACAAGGAAGCGGAGCAGCGCCCGCACAGGCTGTGCGCCGCCCTTCGCAGCGATTGCTCCATGATTTGTCGAGAAGTCGAGCGCCGTTGAGCCTGGACGGGCGTCGTGGACGAAGGCTTCCGAGGTGGGCAGACAATTTCGAGGAGCTCGGGCCACGGCAGCGCGGGAGCCGCATTAATAGTTCCTCCACCTCCCCGACGCTGCGCCAAAACTTTTTGAGCTTCCTGCGGAGCTTTCCACAAACCACAACACAATCCACCTGCAGCATTCGACGCGACTGAAGAACCTCACCGGCAGTACAAGCCTCTCGAAGCCGCGCAGGCTTAACTGCGCCCCAGACAAGGATCATGGCGACTACCTCGAACATGTTCCTGTACTCGCTGACGATCCAGCCTCCAAGCAACATCGTCCAAGCGGTGCTGGGTCAGTTTGGCAACACGCGAGAGCAGCTTATTGTCACCGCTTCGGGCTCGCAGTTGACCCTGCTGCGGCCTGACAACAGTGTCGGCAAGATAAACACCATCTTGACTCAAGATGTCTTTGGAATCATCAGGTCTCTCGCCGCGTTCCGCGTGACGGGCAGCACCAAAGACTTTCTCATCATCGCCTCCGACTCTGGGCGCATCACCATCGTCGAGTACGTGCCTGCCCAGAACCGCTTCTCTCGGGTGCACATGGAGACATACGGAAAGTCTGGCATCAGACGAGTGGTTCCCGGAGAGTACCTCGTCTGCGATCCCAAGGGCCGAGCATTCCTTGTCGCTTCCATAGAGAAGAACAAGCTCGTTTATGTTCTGAACCGAGTGTCGGGTGCTTCTGGAGACAGCAACCTGGCAGCGGAGCTGACGATATCATCTCCTCTCGAAGCTCACAAGCCTAATGTTCTTGTCATATCCATGGTGGCGCTGGACGTGGGGTACTCCAACCCTGTGTTCGCGGCCTTGGAGATCGATTGCACCGAGGTCGACCAGGACGCAACTGGCCAAGCGGCGGAGGAAGTCCAGACCCACCTTGTCTACTATGAGCTGGACCTTGGATTGAATCACGTCGTGCGCAAGTGGTCAGAGCCGGTCGATCCGACAGCCTCGCTTCTCTTCCAGGTTCCGGGAGGCACTGATGGCCCCAGTGGCGTGCTGGTCTGTGGACTGGAGAGCGTGACCTACATGCATAGCAATCAAGAGGCTCTACGCGTTCCGATTCCCCGGCGACGAGGCCCAACTGAGGACCCATCTCGAAAACGGTCCATCGTCTCTGGCATCATGCACAAGTTGAAAGGCAGCACTGGCGCTTTCTTCTTTCTCTTGCAGACTGAGGACGGTGACCTCTTCAAAGTCATGATGGACATGGTCAAGGACGACGAGGGCAAGCCCACTGGAGAAGTCAGAAAGATCACCATCAAGTACTTCGATACCGTGCCGGTTGCCTCAAGCCTGTGCATCTTGAAGAGCGGGTATCTTTACGCTGCCAGTCAATTTGGGAACTCTTGCTTCTACCAGTTCGAGAAGCTCGCTGAAGACGACGACGAGTTGGAATTCTCCAGCGAGGATTTCCCCGTCGACCCTCAGGCGGCGTATGATCCCGTCTACTTTTATCCACGAGAGGCGGAGAACATGCGCTTGTATCACGATATCCCTTCCATGAACCCTCTCATGGACTGCCAGGTTGCCAACTTGACTGGAGAAGATGCGCCTCAGATCTACACGGCTTGCGGCAGTGGGGCGCGAAGCACATTTCGGATGCTTAAGCATGGGCTCGATGTCATGACCATTGTGACATCCGAGCTGCCTGGCGCCCCAGTTGCGGTCTGGACGCTCAAGCTAAGCCGAGACGAGAAATACGATGCGTATATCGTTCTCTCCTTCGGCAACGGATCCCTCATTCTCAGCATTGGCGAAACTGTTGAGGAAGTGAGCGAATCTGGCTTCCTCACCGACGTGCCCACCATAGCGGCGCAGCTCCTCGGCGATAATGGCTTGCTGCAAGTTCATCCGAAGGGCATACGCGTCATTCGCGAAGGGAAAACGGATGACTGGGAGGCGCCTCAGCATCGATCAATCGTTGCCGCTGCCACAAATGCCCAACAAGTCGCCATAGCGCTGAGCTCTGGCGAGATCATTTATTTCGAAGCGGATGAAGAGGGCAACTTGAACGAGTTTGAGGAGAGGAAGGAAATGTCCGGTACGGTCACCTGCCTGAGCTTGGGAGATGTCCCCGAGGGAAGACTTCGCAGCTCTTTCCTTGCTGTTGGCTGCGATGACTGCACTGTTCGCATCCTCAGTCTGGATGCCGATTCTACACTTGAGAGCAAGTCGGTCCAAGCTCTCACGGCAGCACCGACGTCTCTGGCCATCATGACCATGGACGACTCTTCATCTGGCGGTTCGACGCTGTATCTCCACATCGGCCTGCATTCCGGGGTCTACCTCCGCACTGTCCTAGACGAGGTCTCGGGCGAACTGACGGATACTCGTCAAAAGTTCCTGGGTCCGAAAGAAGTCAAGCTCTTCCAGCTCACCGTTGAAGAGAGAACGTGCGTCCTTGCCCTGAGCTCGCGACCTTGGCTCGGATACCCCGATCCCAGCGCCAAGAGCTTCGTAATGACGCCTCTGAACTGTCCCGAGCTTCAATGGGGCTGGAATTTCACGAGCGAACAGTGCGAGGTTGGCCTGGTTGCTGTCCATGGGCAGAGTTTGAGGTACGTGATCACGCGATTCCCTTTTGCATCCACAATCTCGCTCCACATGATGAAATCAAGGATCCTACGCCCGAGGGCTATGAGGTCTTACGCATTATTTTTCCAATTGTTCCTACTGATGAGCAAATGCTTTCGCTTTCTCGTTATTTCTTTTGAGGTCGTCTGAGGCGTGCGGGATGCTAATGTAATCCAGTATCCTCTCAATCGACCGGCTGGGCGATACGCTCACCCAGAAATCCGCTCCTCTGACATACACGCCAAGGAAACTGATCAAGCACCCGGATCAGCCTATTTTCTACACCATCGAAGCTGACAACAACACTCTGCCACCGGAAGTTCGGGCCAAATTGCTCGCAGACCCCGCAGCGGTGAACGGCGCCGCAAAGGATCTTCCCGCAGAAATCTTCGGTCACCCAAGAGGCAATCGCCACTGGGCATCTTGCATCAGCGTCATCGATCCCTTGGATGAAGAGCCGAGAGTACTCCAGACGTTCGATCTGGAAAACAATGAGTCCGCTGTGGGTGCTACCATTGTGCCGTTCGCCAGCCAGGATGGCGAAAGCTTCCTCGTCGTCGGCACTGCAAAAGACCTCGTGGTGAATACTCGAAGCTTCTCGGAGGCTTACATTCACGTCTATCGCCTTCATGATGGCGGTCGGGAGATTGAGTTTGTGCACAAGACTGCAGTCGAAGAGCTACCCAAGGCACTGGTGCCCTTCCAAGGCAAGCTTCTGGCAGGTATCGGCAAGGTTCTGCGGGTTTACGATCTGGGCATGCGTCAAATGCTTCGAAAAGCCCAAGCAGAAGTTGCTCCACAGCACATTGTGTCGCTGAACACGCAAGGAAACCGAATCGCCGTCGGAGATGTTCAGCAAGGCGTCACTTATGTGTCGTACAAGCCAGCGACGAACAAGTTGATTCCCTTCGCGGACGACACGATCGCCAGGTGGACGACTTGCTCGACCATGGTGGACTATGAATCGGTTGCCGGCGGCGACAAGTTTGGCAACTTTTACATTGTGCGGTGCCCTCTCAAGGCAAGTGCGGAAGCGGATGAGGAGGATTCCGGCATTCATTTGACCAACGCAAGGGAGTATCTCCATGGAACGTCCCACCGGCTGGACCTCATGTGCCACTTCTACACGCAGGACATCCCCACCAGCATTGCCAAAACGAGCCTGGTTGTGGGCGGGCAAGACGTCCTGGTCTGGGGTGGGCTGATGGGCACGATTGGCGTCTTCATCCCACTCGTCAGTCGAGAGGATGCCGATTTCTTCCAGAGCCTTGAACAGCATCTCCGGACCGAGGACCCACCCTTGGCTGGACGCGACCACTTGATGTACCGCGGCTACTACGCTCCTGTCAAGGGCGTCATTGACGGTGACCTCTGCGAAAAATACAACTTGCTGCCCAATGAAAAGAAGATGATGATTGCTGGGGAGCTAGATCGATCGGTCCGAGAGATTGAGAGGAAGATCTCTGTAAATTCCCCCGCGATGCGCCCGCCCTTAAACAGACATGTGCTAATGCCTCACCTCATCAGGACATTCGGACCCGATCTGCCTTTTGATGAAGACCCGACAAACTCGGGTGTACGATACACGATGCATGATGTAATGCTATTGTTACAGGCCAATCGGGTGAGATCTTGCCTTGTTGGAATATAATACAAGTTCATACCGGTCCGAAGTTGGACGGAAGCATGGATGCGCCATCATCTCATCATGCTGCAGGAAGTATGAGGCCCTGATATCCACTACTTGAGCATTTCGTTGACAAAGCCTCACAGTCACACGGCCCGCCAAAATCGGCCTCGGCTCTTGCTTCCTTTCCTCATGACGCCATCTTTACCGAACTTTTGTCTGGGGTGTGTCTTCTCCCAGGCCTCGTCATCAAAGTACGACTCTAGGGCAGCCGCGAGATCGTAGCTGGATTGCTCAAGATAAAGCAAGGCGACGTCATAATCAGAGACCTTGCAGGATATCATGAAACGGCGAATTTTCCCCTTTCGCAGCTCCTCGTCCTCGCCATCGACTGGTCGTGGGGACAGACTGACGCCGCCCGTATAGTACTCGCCAGGGATCAAGATTGTTCTCCGGCCGAGCAACAGGTGGTCGCTGGTGATGTTGTTTGCGCGTCGCAAAGCAGCGGCTGGGACGCCGTACCGAAGGGAGAGTGATGCGACGCTGTCATGTTCATGGTCGAGGAAATGAAGGGTGTCGTCTGCAGTGCGTTTGCCGTGGCCGGCTGCGAGACCTGCCTTTTCGTCGTCAATCTCGCTCGGCTCAGCGACAGCATTGAGGGAGTACGGCGGCGGCGGAACTGCGGAAGCCTCGGCTGTCGTGGCTCGCGTGGACGGAACGGAAGTGTAGGACGGAGGGTCCTTTAACCTCTGTGGCAAAGGGGACGGCGAGCTCGACACCTGGCAGAAAGGGCAGTAGCCTGCAAACCGCTGGTTGGCCTGGATGCTGTGTCAACGTCGCAAAGGCAGGGCGGGGAACAGCGGAGCAACGGCGAACCTGGATGCATTTGCCACAGATGACGCGGGCGCAGCACTCTACCCGGCGGTCCCCCGGCAGAGGCTTTTCTGACGTTTGTGCAGAGGATGGTGAGAGGGCCGCCGCGCAGGTACAGCAGTACTCCATGGTAGACTAGATAATGAATACATGAAGGTCGAGATGCCTAAACGAGAGGCGACGTCAGGATGCCAGTGAAGGCCGCATAACGTAGGTAAGGTAGATGAAGAGGTGCCTGAGCAGCGCCGCTTTTAGAGGGCGCCCGACTTGAGCCGCTATTCTCTTCCTGGCGGGCCCGACTCAGGTGACATCATGGGCGGTCTGGCACGGTCTCCTCCATTGAAACCATTCGCATTTGAGGTGGGAATGTGTTGTAGGCATTAGGAAGAGCGTCTCAAACGCAAGTTTTCGACGCCCATTACAATTCGACGACGATTGCCTCGTTCCTGAGTTCGTTTCCTGAGCCACCAACCATGGCGGCATTGACAAACGTGGTCAGCCTGTCTCCCTTGCCCCCCAGTCTTCTTCGAAGCAGCACTTTCGTCAGCCTCGCCCATAACACCAGGACTGCCATCCAGCCAATCCTGCCCCAGCCAGCCCAACCAGTCATCGCCTCCTCGTATGCCCATTGCACGCTGTCAAGAATGACGTCTTCACGGCCGTAGGATGCGTGAATATGACCAAAGACTACGAGGCGCGGTCGGATCCGTGAGATTTCCGCAGCGAGGTAGTGACAGCCAGCCCGGTGGAAGTCGCGCGAGTCGAGATGATGCTTTGGTGGGCCGTGGGTGACGACGATGTCCGGCTCGGGGGCCTTGAGCGCGGCAAATATGGTAGCCCAGTGGCTCTCATCATCTGGTCGATACTGGAAGGCCGATACGCCGTACTGAGGTGTCCATGGACTCCCGAAGACCGTGAGTTTGCGCGGGGGCTTCGGTTCGCCGTCCCGCCCGCCCGCCTGCGAAGTCGAAGACGGGAAGTCGAGTGTGACGACACTGTCCTGGAGATACAGCACGCTTCCCCAGTCGAGATCTTCCTTCGTCTTGGTCTGGCCGTAGCGTCGCTCGGGGTTCTTCTCAAGAAAGGCATCGTCAAGCAGGACATCGTGGTTGCCGGCAACGAGGAGTTTGTATCGGTGTGGTTGGCTCGAGAGCCAGGTCAATTCGGCCTGTAGCTCATCGAAAGACCCATTCTCCGTCAGGTCGCCGGCATGAATTAGAACATCACCGGGTGGCAGAGTTGGGCGCGTGTTGTGAGTATCGGAGATGCAGACTACGCGGATAGGAGCTGGAGGGCCAGGCGGTGGGACAATCTTTTCTGCATGTATATTCTGCAGCTTTGAAGCGATCTTCTTCTTGAGGTGGCCTCGAAGTTTTATATTAGTGCGAGGCTGTTGAGTGGGTGTCATGGTTGTTGATGTTCTTGGATAGCTGAAAGCAGCTTGAAGCACCAACGGCGCTTAGAACAGCAAGCTTATTTAGCTACCCTGGATACGGGTCAAGGCCCGTGAGCAAAATGCGACACAACCTACGTGTTGAGCTACCTGTGTCAAACTTAGGTGAACTGATGCAATTGCTAGATGAGATGGGCAACATTACGACCCATGCACCGTAAATGTCCCCGGCGAGCCATTGTAGGGAGAGGCGCATTTGGCTTGTCTTGCATCATCCACAAAGGCTCCGGATTATTGTGTCCACCTGTCTCGCCGCCACTTTTTTCGGCTCGCTACAACGCCGAACCTTGAACACCACTCGCAGATGAACTCGGCGACTCCAGCGACGATGCAAGTCCGTCTTTGAACCGTCCTTCAGGAATCAAACTTGGGCGCTCCAGCGACTACACCAATCCAATCACGAAGCATCACATCTCTCAGCGCGACAAGCGACCCATCGTGAGGCGATAAGAACTGGAAGATGAGCAAGCCTGGCTTGGCCTTTGGCCTCAACCTGGCGAAAAAGCCAGCCGCCGGCAAACCAGCGCCACCAAAGAGGAAGCCGATGTTTGGCGGCGACGACGATTCCGACGATGACGGCGCGAGCGGCGCGGCAAAGGTGGAGGAGATCGGTGGCGAGCTCGACTTCGATTCTCCGGCCTCGGCGCAGGCGTCAAGGAAACCAAAGCTCACGCAGACTACCCAGCAGCCCAAGCTAAAGGCAAAGGGCCAACACAGCGCCATGTTCGGAGATCTCTCCAGCTCCTTGACATCCCGCAAGAACGCCGAAGCTGCCGAGGAATTGGACCCCAGCGTCTACGAATACGATTCGGTGTACGACTCCTTGAAGCCCAAGAAGCAAGCCTCGAAGGAGGATGCCGAGCGAAAACCAAAATACATGCAGAGCCTGCTGCAGGCGGCTGAAGTGCGCAAACGCGATGCGCTGATTGCGGAGGAAAAGAAGATTGCGCGCGAGCGCGAAGCCGAAGGCGATGAATATGCCGGGAAGGAGAAATTTGTGACGGAGGCCTACAAGAAGCAACAGGAAGAGAACAGGCGGTTGGAAGAAGAGGAGAAGCGGAGAGAGGAGGAAGAGAGCAAGAAGAACAAAGGAGGCGGTATGTCGGCCTTTTACAGGAAACTGCTGGACAAGGACGAAGAGAGACACGCCGAGGCTGTCAAGGCGGCGGAAGAGCGAGCAAGAAATGGACCGAAAGACGATGAACTTGATGGCGATGAAGAAGATAGGGAGAAGTCCGAGGCAACGCTAGCGCGAGAGCTCAACGAGAAAGGGGCGTCGGTGGCTGTCAACGAGGACGGGCAGGTTGTCGACAAGCGACAGCTTCTCAAGGGCGGTCTCAACCTCGGCGCAAAGAAGAAGCAAACGGTGCAACGGGATACCGACAGGACCAACAACACCGACCGTCGACAGTTCAACAACGGCGCGCAGTTCAACAAGAAGCAGGCGATGAGGGAGCGTCAGACGCGCATGATGGAAGAGCAGCTGGAACAGTCGTTGAAGCGCTCGAGGGAGGCGGAGGAAACGCAGCGGCAGGAGATGGAGCAAGCGGCCAAGAGTCGCAAGACGGAGAGCGATATCTCGAGTGCAAAGGAGAGATACCTTGCCCGAAAGCGGGCAGCTGAGGAAGCGAAGAAGAAAGGCTTGGCGGAGTAGACAATAGATACCCAGCAGTCAGATGCAGCTTTTGGCCTTGTTCGGCTCGTAAGATGTGGAGAGCTGTACAGTTTCTCGTATACATGAACACAATGGCTCTAGAGCCCTGGATTTCCCATGGAACGCCCGTCTAAGTATCTATCCCGAGATCCTCTTGTAAGGTGCTGATGCAGCCTCCAGGGGAAATTCACCGTCTTGAGCTTGTAATTTTTACCCAGCACAGAAGGGCAACAATATCCTACACCCCATGCAACATTCCGTATTCCTTTCTCGTCTGCGACGCCATCAAAGGCGGGTTTGCCGGTTTACTGGTTGCCCTGCTCCTGTCGTATCCTGTTGATGTAGGCTGCGTTGACCTGGTTCCACGCAGCCATGTACTTTTCCATGCACGTCGTCATGCACGTCTGCTCGCCGCTAGAGAGGGAGCTGCCGGGCTTGGGGACACACTTGTCGAAGCAGTTCTCCTGGAGTTTCTGCGCGGGCAGGTTATCAGCGTGTGCCTCCGGCAGAAGAAAAGCGTGCGGTCATACCTCGATGAGGACTCGGGCATTGGCCAGGTTCGCCTCGGAGAGGACCTGCTTCATGACGGATTGCTTGACGGAGCCGGAGTCCATGGTGACGGCTTGAGGATCGTGGGTTCCGAGGTCGACGGGGATGGAGAGTGCGATTCGTAGGAGGGCTCGGGAAAAGGTTTGAAAGCAATCAATCGGACCCGACGGCGGCGACAGGCTCGCACTGCGCGAGGCTGTGTGGCTTGCGAATGGTAGATGTGTGGCGCAACGGCCAAGTGCGCCAACGGCGCTGGGGCGGATGTGGCGGTGCGGCAGGGGCCCAGTCCGAGCTGCGCTGGGCCGAGTCGGGGACTCGGCTCGCGGACCCCAGGATCCAATTGCTTTTTGGCAGCTATAGTAGGAAGAGGACAGCTGTGCTAGCTGGCAACTCCTGTTGGCGATACCTTCTGCATTGGCCACACCACGGTTGCTCAGCGCCCCGCGTCCCATTCGTTTACTCCTCCCTTCGACCTGGTGTCTCTGACTTCTCACACCTTTGTTTCGCGTCACGGTCGGTCGGTCCGCGCAGGCACGCACACACCATCATGCGACTGCCATCCGTTTCGGCGGCGCTCCTCGCGGCGCTCGCGTGGACGGTCGACGCCAACGACCGCGATGACTTGAAGAGCATTTCGGTGCGTCGAGGCAGCACACCTTGACAAGACGCGTTCGGTTTGGGCTAATGACTTGCCACAGCTGCGGACGCACAGCCTGCAACAGGTCAGTCGCGACACGTTCAGGGGGCAGACGCGCGTGAGGGTATCGCGAAGCTGACTGGGATCCATCAACGCAGCCCTACCTCGACTCGGACATGCAAAGCCGCTGGTTCGACTTTGGAGGCGACACCATCGTCCGCACAGACTCGTCCGTACCCGACTCGCCCTTGCCCGCCGCGGGACATTTACATTGACACGTGCTTGTAGTTACATCCGCCTGACGTCCGACCGCCCCTCGCAGTCTGGGTGGCTCTTCTCGCGCGTGCCGCTGACGGCGACCAACTGGGAGGTCGAGGTCGAGTTCAAGATCTCGGGCAGCAACCAGCTCTACGGCGATGGCTTCGCCATGTGGATCACCAAGCAGCGCGGGCAGATGGGCCCCGTGTTCGGCTCGGTGGACAGGTTCGAGGGCTTGGGCATCTTCATCGACACGTACAAGAACAACCGGCCGGGAGTCGTCTTCCCCTATGTCATGGCCATGTTCGGTGACGGGCAGACGTCGTACGACAAGAATAACGACGGCAAGGACGCCGAGCTCGCTGGCTGCTCCGCGCGCGGCATCCGTCACGCGACCGTGCCCACGAAGCTGCGCCTGACGTACATCCAGGACAAGCAGCTGCGCCTGGAGCTGCAGTACAAGGCTGAGGACGACTGGCAGCTGTGCTTCGAGACGCAGCAGCCCCCGGCCATCCCCAACATCGCGTACCTCGGCTTCAGCGCAGAGACGGGCGAGCTCAGCGACAACCACGACATCATCTCCGTCGCGACCAAGAACCTCTACAGCAGCCCCGGCGTGACGGGCAGCACCGCCTCCAAGGGCAAGGGCGGCCGCAGCAAGAGCCATCAGGCAAAGGAGGGTGGCAGCTGGACGTGGTTCTTCACCAAGGTCTTCCTGTTCTTCTTGGTCGCCGGCGGCGGCTACATCGGTTTCACGGCCTACCGGGCGAAGAGCAAGAGCCACCGGTTCTGAGCGTAGCAGCACGGGGGCTCGACTTGCAAAGGGAGGACGGCGGGTTTTGGAGTGAGGGTTTGGCCGGGCGGATATCAAAAAGCTTGCATGACTGACAAGATTCCTTTGTATTGGTGACTTCTGTGAGAGTACGCAGGGGGGACAGGGACGGCCGAGGGGTGAGTGTGGTCGATAAAGGGAGATCAAGACACATTGTTCGCTGAATTGAGAGATCACAGTTGAGCCAGTAACGGTGCGGTAGTGTAGACGTCCATAATAGCATTTTCGAGGCAATTTCAGCTTGTAACGCAGATTCACTGAGCATACGGAGCACTTGATAGCTCACTCATCGCTCAATTTGGCCAAAACACGCGACGACCACCCATCAGCTTGACCCCTCTGCGAATCCCCGCAGACACCAGAGAGAACTAATAACGGAGTACATGGTAGGCAAGGCAATTCTGTGAACAAAATGATCCAATCACCAAGAGCTGCCACCACGACGCCTCCGTCCTGGGAAAGAGGCGATGCAGGTGGTTTGCGGCTGGTTGGAGAACTGCAGTCTAGGCAGTGATCCAAAGGAATCCAGACTCCCACCTTCGGAACTTTGCACACCCTGCAATTCGGCATCCGGACAACATAACGAGGGTTTGGTCCAATCGTCCGGCGGGGTTCGGCATCTCTAAAAATGCTTTCCTCATTCTCACACTTTTTATGGATTATGTCGACCGAAACGAAGACTTCCCATGTCACCCCGGCTGCGGAGAAAGTGCTTATGGTAGACCGTTACTGGCGGCGGTCATGATTTGTGGAGTGGTATGGGGACCGCACGGAGGTGGCCTGCTTGACTCCAGGCGAAAAGGGAAGCTGTTTTCCGTATGATCAGATGGCCGCATCATGGACAACACACGCGCCTGGCTACCGAGTCGCTCATCGTGTCTTATAAAATATGAAGTAAACTTATCTGTGCCTTGTCGTAGGCACATGCTCTTTCTATTAGTTCGTCTATGATCAGATGCTTCCTCACATTATCTGGGCCCTGTGGACTTTACACCGTCGAGAGTGAAGGTCTCTGCATCCAGCCTGTGGTGTGGTGGTTCTTTCCCTCGACAAACTACAACCCTAGGAGGGGGTTTATTACCATGTGAGCATAACACAAATTCTAGTCGCTGGCTATAGGAATAAAGTAACAAAGAAATAGATCCAAAAGAACATGTGGTAAGGACGGGTCTCGAACTTGCGAACTACCTTATCTCTACGGAATGGCTACTACTCCGTAGTATAGGGTAAAAGGTCAGACTTCGGTCTCTTGTCGCCAACTACATACGCAGCCACCCTGCTAGCCCGACGTCACTCCACTTCCTCCCTAGCAGCAGCCCCGAAAGTATAGCACAGCGAGGCGTCCCAAGGAGTTCGCCCCAGCAGGACGGCCGCGATCAACGAGATCACCTTGACCGAACGCCATCTCCAATTCCCCTCGGCCACTGCGAACGGGGAGAACCAAGCGCGCGTGTGCTTCACAAAACGAAGAGGCTCTTCTCAAGCAAACCGAGCATCGAACTTGCTGCAGCAGCAGCTATATTAGGTTCGCAGCCGTTGCAACAGCTAACTCTGGCCGAGTCGTTGCGACGTCCCGCTGCATCATCCGTCGTCACGTCATAGCTTCGTATCCTCCCGCCCTCCCCTCCGCGCGCAACACATCGATCGATACTGCGCGACCCCCTGCCCAACTACCACTCGATCTTGCATCGGCCAATCGCCTGGGCAAGAGGCAACTCTGACCTGCCCGATTGCCCTCGGCCGGCAGCGCGGATCCACCGGTGTTCAATTCGACGCGAGTACAGCTAGCTCGCTACACACCTTACCGAGACGCTGCGGCGAGTCGAGGAGCTTGCCCTGGCTAGCAACGGCGAAGGCGAGTTGAAGGTGACGTCCGGAGAAAGAAACCTCGCATCTGCTGGCGTTGCGGGAGGAGAAGAGCAGTGACGCTGCGTGGTACCGAGCTGTTGTGCTCGGTGTGCTTGGTCCAAGGGATAAGGTACGTCGTGGTGTTCTGGCTCCTCTGGGTACAAATTGGCCGCAGGCGCAGAAGCAGTTGACTGACCCAACCCAAGCCCAATTGCTAAAGCACGCTCTGGAATCCGAGGTCGCCTCGACCGCTTGCTTGCTCCTTTTTGCTATCTCTTGTCCTGGCGCATCCAGAATTGGCGAGTTAGGCTGGCAGCGAACGGCCACAGTCGGCAGTGGGCACGACCGCATCCGACCCCAACAAGCTCCGCTTGGCCTCGCCCCAATCCGTCCTCCCTCGAGCTCTCCACCTCCACCACAACCTCCACCACAACCACCCGTGGTGCTCCCGCTCCCCCGCCGCCGCTCCGCCTCCCACTTCTCGTGCAACGGACCAGCGCGACTCGTTCGGCTCGACTCCCCTTGTCGCTCGCTGCCGTCATCCGCCCACGGCATCCCCACCCCAGTTCAATTGAACGCACCAACACTGCCTCGTGCTCGTCCCCCCGATCCTCGTGTCCCCCATGCCTTCACTCGGCGGCTTTCTCAAGAAGAAGCGGACGCGCGAGAGCAAGGACAGCAGCGGCCATCCTGACCCCTCCACCTCGAACCCCACCAGCCCCGTCGCGGCCACGACGCCTGCCAAGCCCTTCGGTTCGAGCTCGTCGCAGAACCGCCTCTCTGCTCTGTTCTCAGGCTCCCACCACCAGGCAGGCCCGCCCTCGACGTCTCCGCCTGCTCATGCGCAAGTGCCGGCGGCCGGCGCGACGCAGGAGCCCATGCAGCAGCCGCAGCAGCAGCCGCCGCCGCAGCAGCAGCAGCAGATGAATCCCGCCGCGGCCCAGCAGGGCGCCTCCTTCGCGACGACGCAGCACGATGCCCAGAACCTGCCCACCATCCGCAACCTCATCCACCAGCAGCCTCAGAATGACGGCACCGCCAACAGCAACAGCGGCGCCGCCTACACCTCTGCCTCGCCCTACGCCGCCTCGCTAGGCGCCTCCGTGAACTACGCCCAGAACGCCAGCCCGGGCACCGATCCCTCTCGCATGCAGCAGCAGCAGCAGCAGGCCTACCCGCACCCCCCGACGATGCAGCCGAACCAGCACCCCGAGCAGCAGGTGCACCAGCAAGTGCACCAGCAGCAGCACCAACCGCAACACCAACACCAGTCGAGCCAGGGCTCGACCCCCCGCATCACCAAGGGCAAGTACTCGTTGGCCGACTTCGAGATACTGAGGACGCTGGGTACTGGTAGCTTCGGACGCGTCCATCTGGTCCAGTCGAAGCACAACCAACGGTTCTACGCCGTCAAGGTGCTCAAGAAGGCCCAGGTGGTCAAGATGAAGCAGGTGGAGCACACGAATGACGAGCGCCGCATGCTGAGCGACGTCAAGCACCCCTTCCTCATCACCCTCTGGGGCACGTTCCAGGACTGGAAGAGCCTCTACATGGTCATGGACTTTGTCGAGGGCGGCGAGCTCTTCTCGCTGCTGCGAAAGTCCGGAGTAAGTCGGCCCAAGTATCGTCACTTCATGTGATGTCTCTCTGCGCGGGTGCCTTTTGATTGACTGACTGGACAAACCAGCGTTTCCCAAACCCCGTCGCCAAGTTCTACGCCGCGGAGGCTACGCTGGCGATCGAGTACCTGCATTCGAAGAATATCATCTATCGAGACCTCAAGCCCGAGAACCTGCTCCTGGACCGGCACGGACACCTCAAGATCACCGACTTTGGTTTCGCCAAGCGAGTGCCCGACAAGACATGGACCCTGTGCGGCACGCCGGACTATCTCGCTCCTGAGGTGGTCTCTAACAAGGGCTACAACAAGTCTGTGGACTGGTGAGTGCTACCCGGTCGACGAGGAGGACGTGGTGGAAACTCCACTGTACAAGGGCAATGGCTGACGGTCAGCAGGTGGTCCCTGGGCATCCTGATATACGAAATGCTGTGCGGCTACACGCCTTTCTGGGACAGCGGGTCGCCCATGAGGATATACGAGAACATCCTCAAGGGCAAAGTCAAGTACCCGGCATACATCAACGCGGAGGCGCAAAATCTGCTCGAGAGGCTCATCACGGCCGACCTGACCAAGAGACTGGGCAACCTGTACGGGGGCTCGCAAGACGTCAAGAACCACGCCTGGTTCGCCGAAGTGACGTGGGACCGGCTGGCGCGGAAGGACATTGACGCCCCGTACACGCCTCCCGTCAAGGCCGGCTCGGGAGACGCAAGCCAGTTTGACAGGTATCCCGAGGACCCAGAGAAATATGGGGTTGGCGGTGGACCGGACGAGTGAGTGCTGCCTCGTGTTGCTGAACCGCCGATCGATGACTGACTTGGGTTTAGATTCGGACACCTGTTCACGGAGTTTTGATAAGGTATTTGTGCAGAGATTTCGACAACTTTCAAGTGCGACACGGGGAATGATGCAGGCTGCAAATGGGTCGGATCAACGACAGATCGCTGCATTGTCTTGTACTACGGTCGCTGGCACCGGAGCTTGGTCGGACGGGTCGACGGAATCAAGAGTCGCGGGGAACAACTGATTATTGACTGGAGCTGGGGTCGAACCTAAGAAAACACTGTCTTTAGTTCTGTGGTTGCAGCTAACAATGCGAAGCAGCCTGTATATTCTGGCTCGCTACTGCTCGTTACATGTACAGCCTCTGTCCCGTATGTAGGGGAATTACGCCAATAGCCTTCAACAATCGCTGTGCGAGTACTCGTAAGAAAGGGGACGGAGTGGATGTCGGCCAGGCTTTCGAGGCTCTGCTACGTACGGGACAAGACGTTGGTTCATGGGGGTCGCAGCATGGGGCGGGGAACCGATGGGGCTGGTAGCTCGAGCAGGGGGCGGCAAACGGGACGGGATGCCCTGGAGCGGCCGCTGTCGGTGAGCGATTGGGTCCTCTCAGTGGCTCGACCAGCAAAGTCACGGGGCTGGGAGAGGGAACCGACAGGGTCTTATCGACGGACTGGACTTCGATGCAAATCTTCCTGCAGGAGCTTACCTTACCTTATTTTCTCTTCATCGTGCAAAGGCGACGGGGAATTAGCCGTGACGCCCGACTCTGCGCTGCCCGCTCGCTCGTCGACCCCAGAGGACGACCTGGAAGCTTGTCGGACGAGACGAGACCGAAGAGCGGCAACGGGCGGGGCAGCGACTCGGTACTCCAGCCAAGATGGACGACTACATGTTTCGATTCTACATCGACGAGTGTCGGGTCGTGGACGAGGCGACGAGCTACCTCGAGATCTTCAACTACTCGGTGGGTAGCCCTGAACTTTTGGCAACCTGATGAGACGGCGTAGCTGAATTTCTAACGGACGGTGTTCTCGTGCTGCAGGATCCCTTCTACAACACCTGCGAGGAGCATTCGCTGACATACGATGAGTTTGACAATTTTCTGCACCAGAGGGTGGGTTGATGCCCCTCGTCGTTCTCCTCAGATTTGGTCGCTAAGACCCATGACAGGGTGCTTTTGCGCCGCCGGACAAGATGCGTGAGGGCACAAAGCTGCTGAGCGGCATGCGTCTCGTGTAAGTAGGTCGTTTCCGCATGGAACCGAGCCGTCGGCTGATCCCCCTCCCCAGCATTCAGAAGAATGCCCAGGAAAAGGACACCTTCATGCCCAAGGTCATATCCTTGCCCAAGGACTCGTACGAGAATATGGTGAGGGCGCTCAGGCTGCCGTTCCGGGCCATTGAGACGACGGCCGTCGTGGGGCCCTTCTTCTGGTGCGCCTACGACCAGGACGACGACGACCCTCACCTGCGTAGGTCTACCGTGCTTTCTTGTCTAGCAGTATCTAATTACCCTTGATAGAAATTGTCCATCGCAAGTCCGATGTCCGGAAAAAGGGCAAGACCCGCGGCTGGGAGATGATGCTCTCCCACTCCTTCAGGACCAACATCACCACCGGCTACGTCAAGGGCACGCCGAGCTCAGACATCGTGCGCGCGCTGGACCACGTGCGCGCGTGCGCGGCGCAGGTCGGGCACCCCATGCTGCTGCCCACCATAATCTTCTCGTACGACCTGTCGCCGGCCAACGACCAGAAGCAGCGCGACGCGCGCGACTGGCTGCGGCGGCTGGAGAACGCCGTCAGCCTGCGCAACGAGGTCGAGGAGCACGAGCAGTACTTCCAGGACGGCCTGCTCGAGGTCGACGGCCTGAGCAGGGACCTGGTCGAGTGCCACGGGCACGTCATGTGGAAGCGCCCGCAGGCCTACCTCGCCATGGCCCGCGAGATGGAGCAGGCCATGGAGAGGTTCCGCGTGAAATGGGCGGCACACAAGGGCGACGACGGGCTCCTCAACGAGCAGCAGAAGGCCCACCGCAAGGAGATCGACAAGACGCACCGCAGCATCCTGGCGCGGCTGGAGTTCTACAAGGTCAAGCTCAAGGGCCTGGAGAACTACATCCACACCACGCTGGAGCGCCTGAAGGTGCAGCGGCAGGCGGTAAGTGCGCGTGCGTCTCCCGTAACCTGCACGTTCCGCTGCTGACTCGATGGGCGAAGCTGTACAACATCATGTCCCAGAGGGAGGCCCGGCTGAACCTCGAGATTGCGGGAGAGCAACGGCGCATCGCCCACGCCAGCAAGCGCGACAGCACGGCCATGAAGACAATCTCCCTCATGGGGGCCCTCTTCCTGCCGGGCACGTACCTCGCGTCCGTCTTCAGCATGACCTTTTTCAACTTCCAAGGCGGTGAGTCTCCTTCCCTCCCTCCCTCTTCCCCTCGCCCCGTTCTCCCGCCCCCCTTCACTCCCGTGGCACCCGCATGGCTGACGAGCGCCCGGGCAGGCGGCAACCCCATGGTAGCGTCGCAGCTGTGGATCTACTTCGCCGTCACGGTCCCCCTCACGGCCGCCATCGTCGGCTCGTGGTGGTGGTTCGACCACCGCCGCGAGGCGCAGTACGCGCGCGACGACGAGGACCTGGAGAAGAACATCGACAAGATGGAGAAGGACATCATGTTCCACCTGCGCAAGCGCACCATGAGCAAGGCGCACACGTGGAACACCCTCAGCTCGCCGACGGCGTAGCACGCGACCTGTTCCAGGGCTGCCTCCTTCTGAGCGAAAGCAAATATGCATGGCGGTTGGGAATGAGTTGGGATTCAAGAGACGGAGCAGAAGTGGGAAAAAAGAGGTCTTGGTCAACCCGGAAAGGTAAGGCCATGGCACTTTATGACTTACGACTTACGAATTGGATACGGCACATCATGTACAGACCTGTCATTACATCTATGTATGAAAGATATACGAAATGGAAAGCTTCCCTAGGAACATTATGTTGCACCGTGAGCGGATTGATGGCAGTACGCTCATCATGTTCAGTAGCAGATTATTTAAGGGGGTGAAATCTATTTCAAGCCAGTTACGAAGTTGAATCTGGCTGTCGCTTCCAACGCCAGATCGATGCACTATCAAACCAACGAGCTTCAAAGGGTCGGTCACCTCGATGACACGTCTCATATGTGAATTTGTCCACTGCCGCTGCCGCTGCCGCCGCCGCCGCCGAACCACCTTCTGATGTCCGAGTCGTTCCGCCCTGTGTTTGGGTGGGCCTCGTTGTCCCCCCCCATCCACTTGGGCTTCTTGATGCCGTGGCCGATATCCTGGAACCACTTGGGGGCCTCTATCGTGTCCATGGTGTTCTTCATGCGGTGACCGATGATCTGGAAGATATTGTCATCCTCGGGCGGCTCGTCCGAGTACGGCACGAGCGACGATCGGCCTGCCGCGCGAGCGCCGACATCAGGGCGGCCGGAAGAGCGAGCGGGAGCGGCGCCAGAGTCCCCAGCGGAAGGGATAGAGAGCACAGGGGCTGAGCGGCCTGCAGCGCTGCTGTTTGCTGTCAGCCTGCCAATCGCCTCCTCGCGACGTCGGAGAAGCGAATTTCCGCCCAGTTCACGCTCTATGAGGTCTCGACCCTCGCGCCAAGACCCGGTGCCGTAGTTGGTTGGGTTCTCCTCGTCATCGTCGATGATGTCCATGCCGACGAACAGTCGTTTCACTCTGCCGTACAACCCGAACAGGGTAGCAACGACAGGGAGCAGGAGGATGATCGGGAAGATGTCGTCGAACCACCGCCCCAGTGCAGTGAAGTCAATCAGCTTTCCGAGAAAGTCGTAAAACGTTGTCTTGGTGTAGACCTCGGAAGAGAGAAAGGTCATGAAGTTGTAGGACAGAGGAATGCAGAGCTTGGCTACCTGCGTGGCATACCAAAAGGCTGATTCGTAGGCCGTGTTGCGCTTCACCAGCGCGCGACCTCGCCAAACCTTGACCTCGGTCATGGAGATGAGCGCGGCGGCACACATGTAACTGATCCAAAAGGCTGATATCATCTGGCCCGCGAAGCCAACCTGCGCCTTGTCGCCGACCCAATGGTGTATGACGCTGAGGCGAATGATGGATAGTTTCGGGAACGGAAACTTGACTAACTCGGACCACACAACGCAGGCGGATGCGAAGGCCAGGAATGCACCCAACGCCAATCGCGCGTACGGCAGAATGTGGTAGTAACACAGGTATCGCGTGTATGGCGTTAATACGTTTGACTTGCCCCAGAAGCCAGCCCGCGGCGAGGCGTCCCCAAAGTCGAGTTTCTTCGAGGCAACGGAGTCTAGGATGGCCTGCATCTCCGAAGCCTCTTGCACCAAACGACTCCATTCGTCGACGTATCGAGACCTCGCGTGGCGTGCGCGAACAAGCTTTCGGGTCAGATCGGCCAAGTACTTGTCGGTGATGACGGTCGGGATGATTCGATCGTGAGCGCCAGCATTGCGCATGGCAGACGGAGGCTGATTAAGCGGGATGTTGGCCAGCTCTTGGAGTTCCTCTATCCAATCGCGATAGTCCAGCGCACTGCCTGTCTTCCTCCGGCAAACCTCGGCCACCTGGGCCTCGATCTCTTCCAGTACGATGAGAGAATCTTGCATCTCCTCGTGCGCCTTGGGAGCCCGGGCTTGTAGCCGCCGCAACCTTCCGCTTATGCTGGCGCTGCGGATCAAGCGCCGCGGTATCGACACCAGCCCGTGGCCCATTAGGTAGATGGCGAGAAACAAGCCCCAGCAGTAGGCGAGGGCCATGATGAGGGCTTTGAATCTTTCAAAGGTGAGCTTGTAAACGATCGCAACGTAGACAATGCCGACAGCGGCGACGGCGCCAGCCGTGGCGTAGAATTGCGCATTTCCCCGGAGCGAGTACTTGAGTTTGTCGTTTGGTTCGTGGTACCCGGCGTCGGAGTACTCGCCCAGGATTGGGAGAATGAACCTATCGAAGGCGTGTTAGAGGCGAAGGGGCAACCGGCGGAGCAGCTATGCAGTGCGTACCAAGTCAGGCAGAACGTCAACCAGTACGTGATCCTCCACGAAACCAGAATCACGCGCGCTGGCAGCCAGATCCCCCGCGAAGCCTCGTCATCGGTCGCTGCACTTGACGCAAGGTCGATAGGCACAAGGATGATGACTATAGACGGAAGCCACAGGGCGAAGAAGATGGGGACGAGGTAGAAGGCTGGAGTCGTTCGCAGGGGGAGGTAGTGGCGCAAGATCAAGAGGACGACCAAGGATATTATGAGAAGCGCGAAGATGGAGAAGATGATCGAGCCGACCGGCACCGGAGCGCTCATAGTGGAATACATGGTGTTGTGACGGCGGGAGCCATTCGCATCCTGCCGAGCCGGACGACGTCTGCGGTGATGCAAGGCTGAAGCGTGCGACGAGTACCTTGGGGTCTCGGAAAGCGCCGTTGCAAGTCTCATGACGTACCAGCGGATCCCTGCCTAGGGCGGCGTACGCAGCTCCTGCCGCCGGTTGGTTGGTGCCTCATTTGTGGGGCAGCAGCCTGCGCCTTAATTGAGTCGCGTGGAAACGCGGGAGCTTTCCTCGCAGGCGCGTTTGCCGTGCCACACCCTGAGCAGCTTCAGCGCCTTCTCCTCAAGTCGCCTCGCAACTGCACTTGCGCCCCTGTCAAGACACGCTCTCGCCCAGACACGGACAATCCTCCTCGCTGCAATATCGCCATGGCCTCAGTAGACCATGAAGAGTGTAAGCGCCACACTGCCTGCCGGCCGCATCGCAATGCTAACTGGCGAAACAGGGCTCGCGAACGCGAGCAATGCGCTGTCGATCAGCCTTGTCTCCCCGACGTCGTCCGGTGTCAAGCCTGTTGCCACGTTCCACCCGAAGTTCACGTACTCGATTTTCGGCGACGATGAAAAGATCTTCGGATACAAGGACTTGAAGATCAGCCTGCGGTTCCGCGCCAATGACATGCGACCGCACCTGAAAACCTCCTATAGCAGTAAGCTGAAGCTGAAGTCGCAGCCCGGCGTCGAGGAGCCCACCGACGTGCCAGGGGTGCTGGAACAGGGAGGACACCTGCCAAAAGGTTTGAATGACCCAGCGTGCTGCTCCCATGCTCGATAGGCCGAACGTAGCTAACGCGGCCAAGTTGCCTTTGTCAAGGGATCGGACTTTGAGAGTAGCTCAATGCAGATGGGCGACAATTGGAAGCCACCCGGCACCCTGCATACAACCATCGACGGGCCGGACGGCACTTACGAGGTCTGGAGAGGCAGCCTTGCCAACCAAGCTGTGAAGCAGCTGAACAGCCGCGTCCAGATTCTGGTGCCGCTTTTCATCGAGGGAGGCACCTATATTGGACAAAATGCCGACTCGGAATCGTCTGAGCTTGATCTTTCGGATGCTGATCGATGGACTGTGTTCTTCCTTTACAAGACGCAAAAGTCAACCGAGGATCCGGAGAAGACGTCGTATGTCTTTGTTGGCTATTCGACCGTCTACCGCTTCTACTATTTCCAGCCCCTCACCCCGCCCTCCTCGCCCGGAGATGACTGGGAGCTTCCCAAGGGCGACTTTGATCTGGCGGAGCTTCCCTGCAGAACGCGACTGTCGCAGTTTGTCATCTTGCCCCCGTTCCAAGGCGTGGGCAACGGACACCGCCTGTACAAGGCCATCTTCGACTACTACCACGAACATCCTCAAACTCATGAATTCACCGTGGAGAACCCCAGCGAGGTGTTTGACGACCTTCGAGACATTTGCGACCTGACATTCCTGCGCACCGTCCCCGAATTCAAAGCGCTCCGTTTGGACACAAAGGTCTCGATACCGAAGTCTGGAGTTGTCCCGCCGCTGATTGTTGGCGGCGAAGCTCTCGACGAGATACGGCGCAAGGCAAAGATTGCTCCTCGACAGTTTGCACGAGTGCTTGAGATGCACCTTATGTCTCAGCTACCACCTTCAGTGCGACCCTCTTTGGATCTGGACGCCATCGTGCCAGCTCCAACGAAAGCAGACAGTCATCAAGAGCGAGTGTGGCAGCTGATTGCTAAGCAGCGCCTTTATCGACACAATAAGGACGCGCTCTCGCAGATCGAAAGCCACTCCGAGCGCATCGAAAAGCTTCGTGAGACCCTCACTGGCGTGGAGTTGGAGTATGCTCGAGTGTTGGCTGCTCATGACCGGGCCATGAAGCACGTCAAGGTGCAGCCGCCAGCACAGGCGAATGGGAAGCGCAAGCTGGACGAGCCCGATAGCGACGTGTCTAGCAAGAAGGCCAGGGTGGAGGAGGAATGAATCAAGGTTTCGTTCATGGAGCACTAGGCTTGCGTAAAAATTGGAGGCAGCTTGGCGTTTGGGATTTGTAAAGATTTTGTATTGGCGTATCATTCAAGGCCTACTGATAACTTTTCGACGGGCCATTGACGATCCAGAAAAATTCTTGATATGTCATGGCCCATTCCCTCTCACATGTCTGTGAACAGATGGCACCTTTTACGCCTAAAGCTGGCGACTGCTCATCCAAGTTTGTATCCAATCTACTTTTGAGATGGTGCTCCGGGTCTGGTTCCATTGACGTTCTTGACACCCTCGCCGAGCTGGCTGGCGACGCAGGTGGCTTCGCGAATTGCCCTGGAAACCGTGCCGCGAACTCGTCCTTCCTCAAGAACAAGCAGGCCTCCAATGGTGCATCCGCCTGGCGTGCAGACCTTCTCCCTGAGGATAGCAGGGTGTTCTCCAGACTGGACCAAGCCAGTCGTTCCTCGCATGGTTTGCGCAGCCATCCGCTGGGCGTCGGCACGGGGGATTCCCATGGAAACAGCGCCATCGATGGCGGCCTCGAGCATCAGAGCAAACATGGCGGGGCCGGATCCGCACAGCGCAGTCGAGGCGTCCATGTTGGCGGGCGGAAGATAGACGACGTCGCCGATTCGCTTGAAGATCCAAGTCACAAGGGCCTTGGTTGCGGAGGGCAGAGGGGGGTTGGAGAGGCCGATGACGGTCATGGACTCGCGGATGAGCGCGGCGGTGTTGCACATGGCCCGGACAACTCTGCATCGACCATCCTCGGCAGGGTCAGAGGTCGGGACCTTGCCGTGGAGGGCCTCCTCCATGTGCTCGACCGTGATGCCGGCGCAGACGCTGATGAGCAGCTTGCCTCGCAGCGCCTCGGCCATACCGGGCTGGCCCAGCACGTCCTTGACCATGTACGGCTTGCAGGCCAAGAGGACGACGTGGGACTGCTGGACGGCGGACAGGTTCTCGTTCTGGACGACCTTGACCACGGAGGAATGCTCCCACAGCGCGGCCTTGACCTTCTTGGCGCTCTCGGCACTGCGGACGCAGCCGATGAAACGGGATGGCAGAGCGGCGGGGACCTCCTCTGAGGGCGTCGAGGTGCCGGACGTCGGCGTCTGCAGGGGCTTAGGGCCGTTCAGCTCCGCGAGGGAGGTGAGGATGCCGTTCAGAATGGCAATGCCCATGGTGCCTGCAAAAGAATGACATGAGTATTCATCTTACAGGGCGTCTGTGGCAGTGCACTCACCGCAGCCCAGCACGGCCATTGTGAGATCCGACGAGGATCCATGCTGGTTGGGGGAGGCCATCGTGAGGGATGACGTATGTATGACTTGAAACAATTCAAATCAATAAGTTGCTCAAAGATGATGAACGTTTTCGCACGATTATCTGTTCCCGATTGTGCATAAAAGATGTGAAGTGCGCCACTTCTTTATGGTGGTTGATGAGGATATGGTGAGTTTTAAGAGCACCAATGGTCAATGAGGCTGTTTAGTTGAAGACGCTCAGCCGACGATATCCAGTAGCGTAGCCCAGTGGTCGAGAGATTTTTGTGTCCCACTGACATCAGTAGCTGACTGTCGCGAAGCTCTGGCTCCGGTGCCGGCCTAGCGGAGCTTCCCGGAGCTTTACCGAATACGCCTCACCGAGGACGCGGGCCTTCACCGAGACCCACGCCTGACCAAGGACGCACCTAGCGCAGGTCGTTCGCCTGGCTCAAGGTCAATTTCTGGAACGCATTCACAGCACACCAACGCAGAACCCTCACGCGCCCCTGCGACAGGGAGCGAGGACGCAGACAATGGCAGACCCGTTCGAGGTCCGGATGCGCTTCAGCTCCCAGCTGCAGCACCTCAACGCCTCGGTAAACTCTGCGCAGAAGGCGGCTCAGTATGCCCTCAAATACAGGGACATGGACGAGGACCTTCACTCGTGCATCTTGGAGCAGGTGGAGCGGGTATGCAGCCTTTGAAATCACACGCAAACTGGCGTCTTGCTGAACAGGTCCGCAGAACAACATGAATACGCGCGCAAACATCATGTATTTCATCGAGCATTTCTTGGACCTCGCTAAGGACGGGCATGCCGACTACATTCGCATGATGCAGCGCGACATCATCCGCGTCGTGGATGCCGTTGCCCCGGACGATGGCTCCGGTGCGGCGAATGTGAAGATCGTTCGCAAGGTGAGTGGACTTGCTCTGTTCGCGTTCAGGCTGCCGTTTCAGCCGCGCGATATTCAGTCTGTTGAAGCCCCCATCTCACAGTATCTACAGGTCTTGCAGGGCCTTCAAGGAAAGGGGCATCTGGAGCCGCAAACTGTGAGCCAGATAGAAGATGTGCTCAAGGAGCGGGAAACCAATGATGACGACCTGGGGCTTACTTCGTCACCTGTCGGCGACGTCGAAATGGTGGATCGGCTCCCAACGCCCAAGCCTGGAAGCAAACGACCAGCACCGCACCGACTGGATAAACGACAGGTTGAGCAGCGCATTGAGGAGGACCGGGAGCGGCATAAGCGAGAGCGAGAGAGCATCTGGGCGACCCCGAAGGGCGAGGACGCCGAGATGAACAAGCTCTGGGAGGAGACAAGCGACTTCGGCGAGGACGACGACCGACTGTTGACCGAGGAGGCGGAAGACTTTGCCAAGGAAATGGCGATGCAGCAGTGTCCTCACAAGAGAGCCACCAATGGCCACTAAGCCTGCGCAGAAGAAGCAGGTAGCATACGGCGGCGTTATGGCGTCCTGTTTAGGATTTTCCTGCGCGAGGGTTGGAGAGGAGAAGCATAGAGATACCCTTATGTATTTTATTCCAGTCGATCTTTCCAGTTTCTGGTCGTGTGGCCACCTATTTTTGTTGACGTTCTGTGCCGACGTACAGGCTTACATATTGAGAACGATTTTTCCACCCGTAACATGATGAAAGAGCAAACATCCGCTGCGAATCTAGAGCTAGAGAAAGCCCGGCATGAACGCAGCGGAGCGGGGCAGTCAGTGCCAGGTGACTGAGACGTGCCCACGGCCAAGGACTGCAGGGGAAGTTGCCAACATGCCCTCTAAAACCAGCTCGTATTGGAGACGGTAAATCTTGTTAGATACTAGTACACGCGATTTTGTACATGCCGGCGGCCCTCTATCGTGTCATCCAGCGCATCGTCGTAACCCTCGCGGACCCCATTACTCCATCTCCACGGTGGCGCCGAGCTCCTTCATCGTGGCAATGATCTTCTCCGCGTCCTCCTTGGGAACGTTCTCCTTCATCATCTTGGGCGCGCTCTCGACAAACTTCTTGCTGTCCACCAGACTCAGGCCCAGCATGCCCTTGATCTCCTTGATGATCTTGGCCTTGGCGCCGGCATCGAACGCTTGCAGCTTCAGGGTGAAAAGGCTCTTCTCGGCGGCGGCCGGGGCAGCCTCCTCGGCTTCCTCGACGGCGGGCGCGGCGGCAGGAGCGGCGGCGGCGAAACCGCCAATGGGCATATCGGGGATGTTGAGCTTGGTCTGTCCCGAGTGGTTAGCCGACGTCCGCCTCCAAACGCCTCAATTGCGGCGCGCAACAGCAGCACTGACCTTGAGGCTAGAGACGAGATCCGCAGTCTCCAGCAGCGTCAGCTTGCTGATCTGGTCGACGATCTCTGCAATCTTGGGGTTCGTCGCAACAGCGTCGGTCGAGTTGAACCGCCTCGTCGTGGAGGCGACGCGGAGCATCTGTGAGGCTCTGGCGGAGCCGGCGGAGCGCAATTGGCGAGCGCAGCTTCGCGCCGCGTACCGGCAAGACATGGCCATGGCTGCTGATGTGTTTTGGGGGTAGGGTGGCTCGGATTCGTCGTCGAGGATCACTCGCGTGAGGTGGTCAAGGAGCACCCTGAAGTTTTTCGAGCTTCGCTATGCTGGCGGAACGCGGCACGCTGATTGGCCCGGAAATTTGTAGCACCACCGCCGAACCAGCATCCCTGCACCTCAAAAAAAAAAAGTATCAGTGCAGGCGCAGGCGAGTTGAAGAAAGTCAACAGCACTGGGGAGAGAAATTCCGTCGACACAGACGCAGTCATGGCCATGATTGACGTCTCGCGGCAGAGGAGGTCGCTCCTGGAGGACGCGGCCGCGCTGCATCATCTGCCCCCGGATTTACTCGAAATTATCCGGAATTCCTCGTCGACGAATCTGCTCGATGCTATCTCACAGGCGGCTCTCAGCCCGCCACTTACAGAGCCCATCTTCGTGCACTTTGAGAGCGTCTTCCCCGACCTCTGCGCACGATGGATTCTCAACGCCGGGACGCGAGCGCGGCAGATCCCCATTGCGGCGGCTTTCGCGAGATTATTACCGTTTGCGCCCTATCTTGCAAACTTTCTCAGATGCTCTGCGCAGGCGTCAACATCCGTGGACCAGCCGCCAGCGCTGCAGCTTGTGTTAGCCCCGGTTGATGAAGCATCGTTGTCCGGCCTGAGCACAGACGACCTGCTGGAAAGTCTTGTTACGGCATGGAGACTCCTGACTTTTGATCCGCGGACTTTCAGTTCTTTAATTTCGCCCTCATACATGCAGAGCCTGTTCACACATGAGAACAGGGCTGTCAGATACGTCGCCATTCGAATTTTCAGCCAGCAACTTCACGCGTCCGACTTCAAGATTCAGACCCTGATTAATGAGCACGTTGGAAAGGAAGATGCCATCATCGCCGATTTAGATGGGACGCCGGCGGACTATGGCTTCCTAACATTACATGAAAACGCTAGAGCCCAGAGGCTTGTCGCGCTGAGACAGCAGGTGAAGCAGCGCGAGTGCGATCATGATCAAACGCCTCACATGCAAGGTCTCACCCCATACGTCGTCCCTTACGGACAAGTCGTTCTCCCAAGGCCACATGGGCCGATTGGCGACCCGTCAAGTCTCGTTATGACCGCGACGACGACGAAAAACCTGGAGAACCTCGCCTCAATGCTGCGTCAACCAGACCCGATCCTTCTGCACGGTCTACCGGGAGTGGGAAAGACTGCGTTGGTCCACGAGATTGCCCGACAGCTGGGAATGTACTCGAGCATGGTTACCCTGCATTTGAACGAGCAGACAGACGCCAAGATGCTTGTGGGCCTGTACTCGACAGATTCCAAGCCTGGCAGCTTCCAATGGCGCGCAGGCGTGCTGACCACAGCGGTGAAGGAGGGAAGATGGGTGTTGGTGGAGGACCTGGACCGAGCACCAACCGAGGTCCTGAGCACTTTGCTACCTCTAATCGAGCGCAGGGAGCTTCTCATACCGAGCCGCGGAGAGCGAATCCGCGCTGCAAACAGCTTCCGTCTCTTTGCGACAGTTCGAACGTCCCGAGGAATGAATGGCCGGGAAAACCTTCCAAGTCTTGTGGGCATGCGGTTTTGGCAATCTCTCAGCACTGAGAGCCTGTCTCAGCCGGAACTGGAAGAGGTTGTACTGCAAACCTACCCGATGCTCCAGAAGTTCGCTCCCGGCATTCTGGCTGTCTATGGACGACTTTCCCAACTGAATGGAAACCACGCCCTTATGTCTCGTGGGCGCAGCGTTATGGACCGCCAAATGAACCTGAGGGACCTTCTGAAATGGTGCCGCCGGCTGAGAGAATGTCTCGTCACGGCGGGATCGACGTCGGGCGCCGAACCTATCAGCGAGACTACCCGAGACTGGATGTTTATGGAAGCGCTGGACTGCTTTGTGGGGAGCTGTCCTGACATTGAAGTGGCAAAGCAACTTGTTTATGCCATCGCTGAGGAGATGCACATGTCCAAAGATCGGGCGGACCACTACCTGTCTGCCAATATACCCCCTTTGGAGGAGAGCGATCTCATGTTCAGCGTCGGACGAGCCCGGTTGCGGAAGAATAAGCTGTCGAGCCGTCTGCAGAAGTCGAAGCGGCCATTTGCCAGCACCGCTCACGCGAAAAAGCTGCTGGAACAGATCGCCGTGGCAGTCAAGCTGCAGGAGCCCGTGTTACTTGTTGGCGAGACCGGTATCGGAAAAACCACCGTCGTCCAGCAGCTCGCTCAAACTTTGGGACACAAGCTCATTGCTGTGAATTTGTCGCAGCAGAGCGAGGTTGGGGATTTGCTCGGAGGCTTCAAACCCGTCAATGTGCGAAGTTTGGCTGTTCCTCTGAAGGAAGAGTTCCAGGATCTGTTCTCGGCGACAGGCATCTCTGCCTCCAAGAACCAGAAATACTTGGAACAAATAGGCAAATGCTTGGCCAAAGGCCAGTGGTCGAAGGTGTCCAAATTATGGAAGGAGGCACCCAAAATGTTCGTCAAGATCATAACGGAGCTGGAGCGGATGCAGGCAGACTCCAGAGATGAGGGCACGCAACCGACGAAGCGCCGAAAGACGCAGTCAAAGCTGCAGACCTTGTCAGAACTTCGGCCAAGGTGGGATGCCTTTGCTCGCAATCTGGAGCAGTTCGACGTGCAAATATCTGGAGGATCCGGAGCGTTTGCGTTCTCCTTTGTGGAGGGCAATCTCGTGAAGGCCGTCCGCAACGGCGACTGGGTCCTCCTGGATGAAATCAACCTTGCATCCCCTGACACGCTGGAGAGCATCACGGATCTCTTGACGGGACCCGACGAACGACCCTCCATCTTGCTTTCGGAGACGGGCGAGATTGAGAAGATCGTGGCGCACCCCAACTTTCGCATCTTTGGCGCCATGAACCCCGCCACCGATATTGGCAAAAGGGACCTGCCGATCGGCATCAGGTCACGGTTTACGGAGCTTTACGTCAAGAGCCCGGACACGGATCTGAAAGATCTGCTCACCATCATCAAGACTTACATCGGAAGCACCAGTGCCAAGAATGATCAAGCAGCCGACGACATTGCACGTCTGTATCTCAATACCAAGCGAATGGCAGAAGAAAAACGCCTGGTTGATGGCGCAAATGAGGTGCCTCATTTCAGCTTGCGCACCCTGACCCGAGTACTGAGTTACGTCAACGTTATTGCACCACTATACGGCGTACGGAGAGCCCTATATGAGGGTTTCTCGATGGGATTCCTGACTCTGCTGGACCGAAATTCGGAAAAAATGCTTCTTCCGCTGATCTATCACCACCTGCTCGACAAACATGGAGACCCGCAATCGCTCTTATCACATGCACCGAAGCACCCTGGTGACGGCAAGCGATATGTGAAATTCCAGAACCAGAGCCGAGATCGGCAATACTGGCTCTTCCAAGGCGAGGAGCCTATTATCCAGAGGGACGACTATATCATCACTCCATATGTGGAGCGAAACCTCCTGAATCTGGTTCGAGCCACCTCAACCAGGCGATTCCCGATCCTGATCCAAGGGCCAACGTCTGCCGGTAAGACGAGTATGATTGAGTACTTGGCCAACTTCACCGGCAACAAATTTGTGCGAATCAACAACCACGAGCACACGGACCTTCAAGAGTATTTGGGCACTTATGTATCCGGGGCAGACGGGAAATTGCGATTTCAGGAAGGCATCCTCGTCCAGGCTATGCGACAGGGACACTGGATCGTGCTGGACGAACTCAATCTGGCTCCAACTGATGTTCTGGAGGCCTTGAACCGTCTTCTGGACGACAACCGTGAGCTTCTCATCCCGGAAACCCAAGAAGTTGTCAGACCCCATGAGAACTTCATTTTGTTTGCGACGCAGAACCCAGCCGGCCTGTACGGTGGCCGCAAGGTGCTTTCAAGAGCATTTCGCAACAGATTCCTGGAGTTGCACTTCGATGACATTCCCGAGGATGAGCTGGAGTATATCCTCCAGCAGCGCAGTCGAAATACCTCGCCTCCGGATTGCCGAAGAATCGTGACCGTGTACAAAGAGCTGTCCAGACTTCGCCAGACCAGCCGAGTTTTTGAGCAGAAGGACAGCTTCGCAACGCTGCGAGATCTCTTTCGCTGGGCGCTTAGAGAGGCAGAGACGAGGGAAGAGATTGCGTCCCATGGATTCATGTTGCTGGCGGAAAGGGTTCGAGACGGCGAGGAACGCCTGGCAGTCAAGGAAATCATTGAGAAGGTGTTCAAGGTCAAACTCAACCCTCACGAGATTTACTCTGCCGAGGTCGCACCCGAACTCAAGCATTTCACCCGCCAACAAAACGCCCAGGGCGTGGTCTGGACCCATGCCATGCGGCGACTGTACGTGCTGGTGTCCCGGGCGCTCCGAAACAATGAGCCTGTGCTTCTGGTTGGTGAGACGGGCTGTGGCAAAACTACCGTCTGTCAGTTGCTCGCCGAAGCTCTTCACAAGGAGCTACACATTATCAACGCTCATCAGAATACCGAGACCGGAGATATCATAGGCTCTCAAAGACCCATTCGAAACCGTGGCGCGATTGTCGAGGCTCTGGACGCCGACCTGACATCGATGCTTCAGGCCTTGAGCCTGGAGGTCCCGAGCTCAACAGAGGATAAGCTACAGGCATTTAAATCACTCGATCAGTCGTCTGTCACCAGCATTTCGCCAGAGCTCATCGAGCGTGTCTTAGCCAATGAGACCAGAGCAAAGGCACTATTTGAATGGTCTGATGGAGCTCTCGTGGATGCTATGCGACTTGGGCACTTTTTCCTTCTGGACGAAATTTCCCTCGCGGACGATTCGGTGTTGGAACGACTGAACTCAGTACTGGAGCCGCAGCGGTCACTGCTGCTGGCCGAGAAGGGAGTAGACAATTCCTACATTGTGGCGTCTGACGGGTTCCAGTTCTTTGCCACAATGAACCCTGGTGGGGACTTTGGCAAGAAGGAACTGTCTCCAGCTCTGCGCAACCGTTTCACAGAAATCTGGGTATCTCCATTGTCCGAGAGCGAGGATATCTACGATATCGTGCGGACGAAGCTGGTCGATAGAGCCAAGCATCTTGTCGATCCCATGGTACAATTTGCCGCCTGGTTCGGAGAGTCTTTCCGCTCAATGGCGACGACGCCCTTCTCGGTGCGAGAGATTCTTGTTTGGGTTCAATTCATCAACACCTTCGAGACCAACGATCCCATTGTGTCTCTTGTTCACGGAGCCTCGGCGATATTCATCGACAGCATTGGCGCCAATCCATCAGCAATTCTTGCCACAGATCTCAATGTCGTTCATCAGCAGAGGAAAGAGTGCCTGGCCAAGCTTGGTAAACTTCTACAACGCGACGTGTCCGAGATTTACGAATCCGAGCCTGAGCTTGCCATGACCGACGAGTCCTTGACGATTGGGAACTTCAGCACCCCGCGCATCCCGGGCGGCGCAGCGGACCCGGGCTTCGCTTTCCATGCACCGACCACCAGGCTCAACGCAATGAGAGTAGTCCGAGCTCTTCAGATGCGTAAGCCAATCCTCTTAGAAGGAAGCCCTGGTGTGGGTAAAACATCCTTGGTTGCGGCACTGTCTCAGGCCTGTGGCCGGCCCTTGACCCGAATCAACTTGTCCGACCAAACCGACCTGATGGACCTCTTCGGAACAGACGTGCCCGTCGAAGGCGAAGAAGCAGGCAACTTTGCCTGGAGAGATGCTCCCTTCTTGCAAGCGATGCAGAAGGGAGAGTGGGTTCTCCTCGACGAGATGAACCTGGCTTCACAGTCTGTTTTGGAAGGGTTGAACGCCTGCCTTGACCACCGTGGGGAGGTATACATCTCGGAACTCGACCAAGTCTTCAAGCGCCACCCTGACTTCCGGCTCTTTGCGGCTCAGAATCCCCATCACCAAGGTGGAGGTCGTAAGGGCTTGCCAGCTTCCTTTGTGAATCGCTTCATCGTCGTCTATGCCGATGTCTTCAAAGACGAGGATCTCAAGCTGATTGCATCTCACAACTTCCCCAAGCTTGCCCCCGAGGTTGTCAGCCAGCTCATCAACTTTGTCTCTCAGATGGACTATCAGCTTGTGACGGAGAGGTCTTTTGGCGCTCAAGGCGGCCCTTGGGAATTCAACCTCCGCGATGTTCTTCGATGGTTGAACTTGATGAACTCATCGGATGCCCTGCTTCAGTCTGCCCGCGTCGACGACTTCCTTGACATCGTTGTGCGGCAACGATTCCGAACACCCAAGGATAGAGCCGAAGTGAGCAACCTCTTCAGCCAGGTCTTTGGGTGGGAGCCTCGAGCACACCACCTTTACCACGATATCAACTCCCGGTTTGGTCAGGTGGGCCTGGCGCTCTTGAGCAGGAATGTGAACTCTCAACCCGAACGGCTTCCCAACATCAATGTTGTATGCAGGCTCCCGGAATTGGAGTCTTTGATGATATGTGTGGAGCAAAATATTCCCTGCATCTTGAGCAGCCCGTCAGGCTTTGGCAAGTCCGCCCTGTTGAGATACGTTGCAGCATTGGCAGGCAAGCCACTGGTTGTCTTCTCCATGAATGCGGACGTCGATGCCATGGACCTCGTGGGCGGCTTCGAGCAGGCTGACCCGCTTCGAGAGGTCAATGCCGCCATTCGAGACCTGCATGACTATCTCCAGGACTCCGTCATGTCCTTGGTTCCAGCGGCAGCACCTGCCGAGGCTCTGAAGCTCCTACACCTCCTTGGTGCATATTCTGGAGAGAGCCACAGTCTGGTTGACATTCAATCCGCAGTCGAGACCGTTCTGGCCCGCGTGGGGGCTGATTCTGAGGTTGGCGTTGCGCTCTCCCGTGCTCACGAACTTCTCCAAGGGCCTCTGGTTCTTGCAAACCCTCGATTCGAGTGGCTCGACGGAATCATTGTCAAAGCCCTCGAGAGCGGCCAGTGGCTTGTTCTGGACAATGCGAATATGTGCAACGCCTCCGTCCTTGACAGGTTGAACTCCCTCCTTGAGCCGAATGGATTCCTGAGCATCAACGAGCATTGTGACCCTGAAGGCAAACCGAGAATCATTAAGCCTCATCCCGATTTCAGGATTTTCCTGACAATGGATCCTCGGTATGGCGAGCTCTCCCGTGCGATGAGGAATCGCGCTATTGAGATTCACATCCACACACAACCTCCTGCCATGGAATCCTGTTTCGACAAGATGCCTGAGATTGAAAGCGAACTCCACCGATTTAAGGCGTCGACAGAGCAAAGCCAAGCATCATCAACGGATGGTTCTCTGGATGCTGCCCGTTTGGAGCTAGACAATCTGTCCCTGCAGGATGTGTCTTTGCTCCCACGCTTCGTGAACGATCCTCTGAACCGAGCTGCCCAGGACGCAACCTCATTGCAAGCCATGCAAACGCTCTTGGAATTCTGCCAGTCCACTGTTGGGTCCGACAGCTTGACAGCGGTCATGCGCGCGTACTCAAACTTTCCTCCAGGCACACCAGCCGGACTCGCAAATGCCCAGCCTATCCACACGCTCAGCAATTTCACTGTTGCGCATTTGCTCCCGAACGAGGGCGAACCGCAGTGGACCGCAGCCCGCTATGAGTTTTCCAGCATGCTTTGGCGTGTGCAAGGGGCAATTGAACGACATGGTAGCCAAGCCCGATCGGCCAAGCTAGCATCCTTGACACGGCTGCAGCGATCGCTGATCAGCGATCGGGTTGCAGCGGTATCAAAGGACTCGACTGTCAAATTGGCAATGTTTCTCTCCGCGGTCATCAGCGCGATGCAGAGATACATGGGAGCCAACCTGACGCACGTGCAGTTTTGGAAGGAGCGCTCTCATCTGCTACGACTTCTCGGTCTCTACATCGAGAGAACCGTTGCGATATCAAGCAGTGATGACTTTGACGAAGCAAGATTCCAAGCTCATTTAGCTCTGGGAACGAAACTTCTACAGGTTCAGTCCCAGGTTTTCGGGGACTCCTGCGACTCCGATTTCGTATCTTCTGTCGAGCGCCAACTGCAGAGCGACTTCCACAGCGGATTCAAACTGTCAACCGGCTTGAGTATGGAAACTTTGTGGAACGTCTTGAGGCCAGCCCCTATTCCCGACAAGAGTGTTCTCGACTGGTCTCTCGAACTTGACCGACTAGCCGCACGATTTGACGCTATCCGGTGGAAGGCTAATGCATCCATTTCAGACCTTTCCAAGGCTCAGAAAACACTGGAAACGGCATATGGGATTGTTCACACTGGACACGCCTCAGCAGACGAGCTAGTAGCGGACTTAACGACCGCAATTCAATCACTGGAAGCTCGTATTGGAGACCAAGAGGCTGACCTGCAGCCTTTCCTCTCTCCAGAATTCGAAACTCTTCGGCAGATTTCGATGCTTCGATCACTGTCTCTCCAAAATCAAGAACAAACAGAGAGACGCGATCTAGTCATTTTGTCAAGCGTTGCTACCAAAGCCAACATGCTACTTGCGAGTTCGACCGAATCGGCAGCCATACTGCAGTCTGTCGACTGCCTCATCCACCAGAATATCTTCTCTTGGAGCGGAAAATTTGCACCAACTCTTTGGCACAAGCTGCAGAATATGGGAGCCGTCAGCCTCCGGTCCTTGGCTTTGCTAGAATCTGAACTGCCGGCATTTGGGCAATGCATCTCTGATTTGAGCGCTGAAGTCGCATCGGATCCCATCGACAAACTGAACGACATCCTCTGGCAGCTCTTATTGCAAGTATTTGCTGCTCACGGTCCACACCTCGTTGATGTTGTCGCCACGCTGCATTCGCAGGCCATCCAACATTTGGACTCGATTCTCGAATTTGCTCGAGTTGGCGTGACTCAACAGAACAGTGTCTTCACCGAAATTCTCGAAAGGATTGACTCTGAACATCTCCGGCAATCAAGTCGGGACCACTTGATTCCCTCCATCATCGCAATGGCGGCAGCGAAGAACATCGCCGGTCAAGGAGCCCATTTCTCTGCCTTGGCGTGGATTCACTTCAGCATGGGATTGGTCAAGCTATATGTCCCTGATCGCGTGTTTGATCCTCAGCTCCGTCCCAGAGTGGAACTAGAGTTCTTCGAGACCTTGCAGGCGCAACTGAACAATAAGATTTCGGCCTTGAAGACATTTGAGAGACAATTTACTGGTCAGCACACGAACATTCGAGCTGAGTTGCTTCAGCAGGAGCTCTCTGAACTCGGACCACCGCCCGAGCAGTTGCAACCTGTGTTCAGGCCGGAGTTTTCCGAACTCAGCAGACTGCATGCCGAGTTCTCCAATGTTCTGAAGACCGTCACTGGCCCAAGCTTGTCCTCCGTACTGCAATTCCTCGACTCGAATTCTTCAGAAGGCCGCGATGAGTTGAGACTCATCAGGGAGAACATTGAACGACTCGTCGACCGTCTATCTGCACGCTTTGAAGCGTATCAAGACATGACTCGGCCTGCAGTGAACACGCTGCGATGTCTCCTTGTGGGATTATCGCTCTGCGATGCAGCCAAGGCGGATAATTTGGATGCCTCCACACAAGACCTCGTCAAAGCAACACCATTCTTTGGCGGCCATAGCTGGGATGTGTCTGCTGGCAAGTTGTGTGCAAAGAGCTTCGAGTACCTCAGCCTTGTGAGTGCACGGGTTGCGGTCGAGGGCATTGACAGCATCCCACAGGACTCACGCGAGTCTGTGTTCGAATGCTTCCATACCTTCTATGACGATTGGAAAAAGAAGCTCGAGATAGACCGCAAGGCTGAGAAAGAAAATACCAGCCTATACCGATTCCGTGGCACATTTGAAGACGAAGAAGAGTTCGATGCGCAGGAGTTCAGTGAGCTCTTCCCATCTTACGAGGAAGACGACTCAACTGCTCGGCGGAACGTCAAGCCAGACCAGGTCCGCGACATGTCTTTGAAGGTCGCAGAAGCACACAAGAAAATATTCCTTGAAAGGCAAGATCCATCCGCTGCGATTCGCGATGTTTCTATCGCTGTGGGCCAACGAATTTCCAACGAGACGCGAAACGACTCCAACCTTGACCGCAATGTCAACGGAAAGCTTCTTGCTTCCACAATGCTTATTCTCAATGAGAAATTGGAAGGACTTCAGTCTACGTCAGTGGACAAGACGTACAACTTCTACACAGATGCAAACCTTCCAGAGGCCCGACAACTAGTATCGATTGCACACAAGATCAAGGCTCGGTTCCGCGAGTTACAGCTCGTGGACGAAATCGGGCACATGCAGCCGCTAGCCGATGTTGTGCAGTCTTGCGATAGGCTGCTCGATGAAGTCCACGCAGAGCCTCTCGCCAAGCTCTTGCCTAAGGTGGAGCAACTACACGCACATGTCTACGAATGGCAGTTTGGAGGATGGGCCAGCAAAGTTCACGCTGTCTTGCCCCTTCACGATGCGTTAACCGATACCGTCATTCGTTGGCGTCGCATCGAGCTTTCGACATGGGCGAACCTGTTCGACATGGAGCAGACGAAGTGTCAGGACGACGCCTATTCTTGGTGGTTCGTCGCCTATCAGGTCGTGGTTGCTGTTCCTCTATCAATGGTTGACTCACCGAGCAAATTGCGGGAGTACGCGGCGTTGCTTATCCAGGATCTGGAGACGTATTTCTCCACCTCCATCATCGGCCAGTTCAAGACCCGCGTTGCCCTGCTGAGGCAATTATTGAGCCATCTCTATCTGCTCGTCAAGGACTATCCGACGCTGGACGTAATATGTCATGCTGTCAAGAACTTCATTGACTATTACGCGCGGTACGAGCGTCCTGCCGCTGCTGCCATACAGAGTGGACGAGCACCAATTGAGAAGAAGATGAAGGATGTGCTGCTCATGGCTAGCTGGAAAGACACCAACATCAATGCGCTCCGTGAGAGTGCTCGAAAGTCGCACCAAAAGCTGTTCAGACTCGTACGCAAGTTCCGTGCTGTTCTGGGTCAAGAAATGAGGGCCATCATTGCACAAGGCCTTCCGGACGAGGAAATTACGTCCACCGATGAGAAATCACTCAGCCCTGCAGCTTTCAATGTCCCAGAAGGACCCCCTGCGGTGTTGAATGATGTTCTGCCTGGGTGGCTATCGCGCCATCGGCGACTCGCCAATGTGTCGATGACTGTTTCAATCTTGAACAAGATAGCACAAAGCTCAGACATGAAGAGCAGCGCGGCTGAGGCTGTCAACGAATTCGTCTCCGGGCTGAACTCATCAATGGCCGAACTTCGGAAAGAAACCCCTCCGTTCCTGAACGACGAGAACAAGGATCAGGTCAAGCACCTCAAGACCAGGAAGCGCAAGCTCTTTGCAGACACGCTGCGAGAACTACGGAACATGGGGCTGAAGTTCAACTTGGGCCAAGACAAGCTGGCTGAACAAGAGTCACTGGCAGTGGTTCTCGCATCGACTACCCCAGTCGAGCTTTCTTCGTCGTCTACCTTGAAAGAAGCCGACTATTTGTTCCACAAGACTCTTGACCTAGCCCCCAAGTCCAGGACCGCAGCTCGAGAACACTGTGAGGACCTGACAGGTGCCGAGGCCGTGCGCAGTCTCGGGTTCGTTGAGGGGATGATTCACTTTGCCCTTGCCCAACGAAGCAACCTTGCTGTTGCTACTAAGTCGCTCACGTCAATGCAGGCCGCTGCAGCAGAATTCCAGTGTCTTGGGAATTCCGAAAACGTCGGAAGATTGGTTCGGCGTGAAAGTGAAGGCAATTGGTCTCGCCTCTTGCCTTGGCTGGTCCAGATGCTCAAATTTGCCGCGAGATTGGTCCAGATACACGCCAAGCTAGGCCAGATCGATAGCAACACGATCGTTGAGGAATTGCAGTCATGGACAACCCGGATTGGCGCCCACTTGAACAGTACCGCCGCTCTAGGCAAGCTGCCGGTACAGATAGCTTCTGAGGAACATCTGAAGCTGGAAGCAGCCGTCGCCAACGACCTTGAGGCACTGCAGGTCGTGTTGGACGACTTCATTCGCGACAAGCCGAGCATCGCATTCATTCTCCGACAACTTCGTGTGTGGACTCAAACCGAGAGCCAACAATTCAACTATCAGGCTTCGTCTTTGGAGCTGAAGGAGTTTGCCAACGCAGTATCGACCCTGACTGACACGATTCTCGTTGCCGTCGAAAGCGCAAAGAAGAAGTCGAGTGCCATTCCGAAGGAAGAGGAAGACGCCGGGTGGTTGAAGAAGCACAACGACAGCTTCTTCTCGATGATTAACAAGCTTCACATGAAGCGTGTGGAGCAGAGTGTGCGGCAGTGCATCCAGCTCCTGCAGAAGATCAACATCAACGACCCTCAAACAAGTGTTGCCGCAATGAGCCTTGTTAGTCTGTCAACTCCTGTCATCGACCAGTTTTCTGCTTTGTGCTGCCAGTCCGTCGAAGGAGGCATCGAGCTGCATCGTGCAACTGTCAACATGGCGTACAACTTGACCAAATCTTTCACGCAATTAGCCTCGCAAGGGTTCTGCACTCCTCAAGAAAAGTCGGACGAGACGTCTGGCGAAGGCCAACTTGAATCCGGCACTGGCCTCGGCGAGGGTGAGGGTGCTGAGGACATCAGCAAGGACATCCAGCCTGATGAAGACCTCTCAGAGTTGGCACAGGAAGCGAATAAGGAAGAGACAGGAGAGATTGAAGACGAGAAGGATGCAGTGGACATGGCTGACGAAGACATGGAAGGAGAGATGGGCAGTGTCCAAGGAGCCGAAGACGATGAGGAAGGATCGCAAAAAGGTGACGAAGAAGACGACGACGACAACGACATGGATGAAGAGGCTGGCGACGTTGATGACCTGGACCCCACGGCAGTGGATGAGAAGATGTGGGATGGAGACGACGATAAGGCAGAAAAAGACCAGCAGGGTGATAAGACGACGGGCCAGAAGCAAGATGATGAGCAAATGGCTGCCGAGGAAAATGCCAAGAAGAATGACGGGGAGGAGGATAAGGAGCAGGACGCCAATGAACCGGACGAGCAGCAGCCCGAGGAAGACGAAGCTGGCGAGGAGAACCACGAAGAAGAAGAAGTCACTGCCCAGGAAGAATTGAACCGGCAAGACCAGAACGTCGAAGAGAACGACGCCCTGGACCTCCCGGAGGAGATGGACTTGGACTTTGGCGACCAAGAGTCTGTGTCATCTGACGGCGACGACTTGGATCTCATGTCAGATGCCGAAGAGGAAAATAAGGAACCAGATGAGCAGCCCAATGGCGAAGACACTGCGCAGGACGAGGAAATGGACACCAAAGATGCGCAGCAGCCGGAGCAGGAGGCAGCGGGGGAGGAAGAGGAAGAAGCGAACGAGCCAGAAGTTGAGGACAAGACTGGTGGCGATGAGGTGCAGGATGAAGTGGAGCCAGAGAAGGGCGAGCAGGAGGAGGAGGAGCAAGCAGATCAAGCTCCTCCATCGACAGACAACGCCAATGCTGATGTCGAAAATGCGGCACCGAGCGACGTCAAGAGCTCTGGGCTGGATCAAAATGCCGACTCCATGGACCTGGACGAGCAATTCCAGGCGCAGGCGGCGAAGCAGGACCACGGAGACATGGGAGACGCCGCTGCGGACCAAGACACCAGCGCCGGCAACAAGGGTGCCACGTCGCGATCAAACGAGCCGGTGGAGAACAGAGAGAACGATGCCGACTCGGCTGAAGAATCTGCGCGCAGCGATCCTTTCCGTAAGCTCGGCGATGCCCTCGAGAAGTGGCACAGGCAGCAGGCGGACATCCAAGACGCCAATCCCGACGAATCCAGAGAGGCGGCCGAGCAAAAGGCCGAGGAAGACCAAGGACGAAAGGAATTCCAGCACCTCCAGGACGACGAAGCTGCGGCCGACACGCAGGCCATGGGCACGGCGGACGATGAAGAGGTGCAGCCGATCAACGAATCCATGGCGATTGATGAAGAGAAAGAGGACCCTTCGAGTCGCGTCATGAACGAAGATCGAGAAGAGACTCAAGACGCAGAGCCCGACAAGATGGACCTCGGCGATGCGGCAGAAGCCAACGAAGCCCAGCCGAGCGAAGCAGACAACGACAGGTCCGGCGTCAAGACGCGACAAGGCAACTACAACAGGGAGCCGTCGCCCGAGACGGAGGAAAACGGCACGGCTGAAGCGGAGGGGGACGAAGAAGAAATTGAAGAGACGTCGACGCAGCTGTCCACGACGCACATCTCGGACGCACAGCAACCGCTGCGTGACTACGGGGAGTGCATGCGGCAGTGGAGCGAGTTCCAGAGCAAGTCGCACGCGCTGTCGCTGTCGCTGACGTCGCAGCTACGCCTCATCCTCACGCCGTCGCAGTCGACCAAGCTGTCGGGGTCATTCCGCACCGGCAAGCGGCTCAACATCAAGCGCATCATCCCCTACATCGCGTCGAGCTACAAGCGAGACAAGATCTGGATGCGACGCAGCATCCCCACGAAGCGCACGTACCAGATCCTCCTCTGCGTGGACGACAGCAAGAGCATGGGAGAGTCGTCATCCGGGAGCCTGGCGATGGAGTCGCTGGTGATGGTGTCGCGATCACTCACCATGCTCGAGGCGGGCCAGGTGGGCGTGGTGGGCTTCGGAGGCGACGTGTTCACGGCGCACGAGCTGACGGCGCCGTTCGCGTCGGACGCCGGGGCCAAGGTGCTGCAGAAGTTCTCGTTCTCGCAGGACCAGACGGACATCGCGCAGCTGATCCGGCAGACCATCGACACGTTCCGGCTGGCGCGGCAGCAGTCGGGCGGCAGCTCGGACCTGTGGCAGCTGGCGCTGATCCTGTCGGACGGGCTGACGCCGTCGTCGGCGCACGACGCGATCCGGCGGCTGCTGCGCGAGGCGATGGAGGAGCGCATCATGATCGTCTTCATCATCATGGACGACACGGGCAAGAAGAAGGGCGACAGCGTGCTGGAGCTCAAGGAGGCCAAGTTCGTGCGGCAGGAGGACGGGGAGAGCAGGGTGGTGATCGAGCGGTACCTGGACACGTTCCCGTTCCAGTACTACCTGATCGTGCACAACCTCGAGGAGCTGCCGAGCGCGCTGGCCGGGCTGCTGCGGACGTGGTTCGCCGAGGTGGCGGCGTGATGAGCGGCCCCGTTGGTGCATGCACGGGATGGGAGGGAGTTTTTACGGTTTGCATTGCTGGGCGTTGGGGGCGTCGCGACACACGGAAAATAGAGAGGGACACAGGGGGCATAGAGAGGCCCGGGCACGTTGCATTTGTCTAGATCTTAATTTGAGTGTAGCATTTCGTCGCCTTCGGGACTTGACTGGTTGTGATGTACGGAGTAGACTCAGTGGTAATATCGGCCGAGCGGAGCGCGCTCCCGCTCGTCTCCGCCCTCCGAGCCCGGCACCGCTGCTGCCCCGCGCCGACGGAAACGTCACCGCTAATTAACGTTATACCAACCAACAACGACCTCGGCTCATCATCGAGCATCCTCTTTTCCCACTCACTCACTCACTCACTCACTCACTCACCCGCCCGCCCTGCCTCCGCCCGCGCACTCTCACACGGTGATGAACAGCCGCGCATCGCCGTCGCTCCGCCGATCCGCCGCCCGCCTGCTCGCTCCGTCGCCCGCCCTCGCCGCGCCCCGACGCTTCATCGCCCCCCTGCCGTCGTCGTCGTCGCACCGCCAGGCTCGCGCAATGGCTGGCTCCGCGCCCCCGACGGAGATGCGGTTCAGTGAGGAACCCCCCTTCTTCCTGGACGTGAATCCGTGATGTGATGCGTGGCGCTGACGGCTTCGCGCAGAGAACCCTGCTGTCTTGTTGGTGGACCCCCTCCCCGCTGCTTCTGCTTCTGCTTCATGAGTGTGCTCCCCGTCGCCCCGTCGTGGGCGATGGCGGCGGTAGGGCTGCTCAGCTCACGCCGGGGAACGTGGAGGCTGACGAGGGTCGACGCCGTCGCGTAGCGTCTGCGACATGCAGGAAAAGTTCCACAGCGCCATCTACGAGTTCGACAGCATGTGCGTGTTGCGCCCCTCCGGTCCCCCCTCCCCCCTCCCCCCTCCTCCCGTCCCCTGTCTGTCCCTCAACACCACGCCCCGGCATCGCCAGCGCCCCCGGCTGACCGACGCGGGCGCGCCCGTCCGCAGCGTCACCACCACCAAGAAGCTCCTGTCCTTCGCGTCGGCGCTGTCCATCCCCGTGCACGCCACCACGCAGACGGTCGCCAAGCTGGGCCCGACGGTGCCCGCGCTCGCCGCCCTGCTGCCCGGCACGCCGCTCGACAAGACCCGGTTCTCCATGCTCGTGCCGCAGCTGGCCGCCGCCCTGCCGCCGCGCTCGCGCGTCGCCCTCGTCGGCATCGAGTCGCACATCTGCATCACCCAGACCGCCCTCGACCTGCGCGACGCCGGCCACGTGCCCTACGTGCTCGCCGACGCCGTCAGCAGCTGCAACCGCGCCGAGGTCCTCGTCGCCCTCGACCGCCTGCGCGCCGAGCCCGGCGTCGTCGTCACCACCAGCGAGAGCTGGATGTACGAGTGCCTCGGAGACGCCGCCCACCCGGCCTTCAAGGGCCTGTTCGGCGTCGTCAAGGGCGCCGTCGCCGACACCAAGAAGGTGCTCGAGTCGCTGCCCCCGACCTCCAAGATGTAGGAGCGACGGCGTCGCATCCTGCAGCCCGAGTGGCAAGGTTATTCTTTTTTTTGGATGCTATGTTCTGTCTGGGTCAAGAAGGAAATAGAGCTGCTGCATTCACCCCCTATCAAACACTCTCTTTCCCCTGTCACGGCTTGTGTTCAAAAGTCCGTATCATTCAAATTACGACATGGTCTTTGGCCCAATGTGAATTACCTCCTCTAAAGTCTACAAGTCCAGCGACGGGTGTACATCTGCGGCACGTGAGCAGGAAAGCCCCATCTCCGACCCCAATCTCTAGTCCTTAGTCCTAGTCCTTAGTCCTTAGTCCTGCGTCCTCAGTCCTTGGCCCCTGTCGATGCCTTGGGCGCTCCCTTTGACTGCGGAGGCGCCGGCGTCATCCAGGAAAAGGCCGACGCCACCCCAACCGGGTTGGAAGCTCGAGGCAGCGTGGCCGCATTGGCCTTTTCGCGAGCCGCCGCTGCTTGCTTCGTGTCCGTCCCTGAGCTGGCCGGGCGCTTGGTATCCCACCGGCTGGCTCCGTTCGCGGCGCCCGCAACGTCTCCGCTGGCGCTGGCCTGGCTCTTGCGCCGGCCCTCTGACGACTTGGACGGCAGCGGCGGCTCGTACGAAGCACCGGTCCTGGCTGATGTGGAGCCCGACTTGAGCGGCCTCAACACCTTCATGTTCCGGCCGCCTCGCGACGATGGGGGCTGGTATCCGCTGAGCGGACCGCCGTCGCGATGCAACGCCTCAGGTCCGCCCCCCGCGCCCCGCCATGAACCCCAGATACCAGACGATGTTACCGACTCACGCCGCGAGGTTTCCGACGTGGTGGAGCCGTCCTTGCCGCCATGCTCGGAGTCGTTGGCGTCTCGGCTGGGCTTCTCGCCCTCGCCACCGTAATCGGAAACGCCGCTCACTGCCGTGGATTTGTGAGACTCGACGTGCGACCCCACTGGAGACACTGGTCGATGCATTTCCTCATCTCTTCTGCGAGCCACAGATGCATCTTCGTCGAGCGTCCCGTTGTTCGCCGCAGTGCCTTCCCCCAATACGAAAGGGGTCGCGTTGGCATTCAGCTTGGGCTTTTCGGGAACCATGTTTGCCGTGCAGATATGCCGGAAAACGGCATCGTCTTCGGGTCGCACGAAAGGGACCTGGAGACGGTCTCGCTCACTCCCGTACAGGGACATCTTGTTCTGGGAGAAGAGAATGTCGGCCGAGTGTGCTCGGAGCGCGTCGCTTCCGATATAGATGCGGATGTCCTTCCGTTCGCCGTCGAGCTCCAGCTGCTCCATCCCCGTTACTTCGAATGATGCCGACATGAACGGCACCGAGCCGCCAGGCGTTCCGTTCTTGCCATTGTGTTGGATGATGACCGCCTCTGCCAAGTAGACATTCAACCTCGCGCGGTAGATTCCGTCGACACCCCGCTCGACCTCGTCCAACAGACCCAGTTCCTTGAGAAGGGACAAGTCAACAATAGACTTTTGGGATCCGGTGCAAACATCAGCGTATAGGAGAGTGTCGTGCGAGTATTTTGTCGTCAACCAGCAGCGGATGATCGAGGGCACAGAGCCGAGGACATACAGCGACACCGGAGGTGCGGGAATCTCGAATGACGAGCTATCGTCGTCACCGGTGGCAAAGTTGGTGTCCAGACCAAGACTGCTTGCGCGGCCGGAAGCAGCAGAATGGTGTGAGTGCACCGAGTGGCCGGCCGAGCTGTGCCTGCCATCCGACTTGTGGGAGAGGGAACGCTCCATCATGAAGCCGCTTCCTGGCCGCATCGGACCAAAGTCGCCCGAATGTCGGTTACTCTGCCCGCCCCAACTGGACCCGTGCAGAGCGCTCTCATCGAAGCGAACGCTATTGGCTCGTGAGGCGGCACCTCGCCGGACAGGCTCCTCCTCTGCTGGGCCCAGATGCAGGGAGCCGAGGAGCTGCTCTCCTTGCTCATCCAAATCGTCAAACATGTCGGTGTGTAGCATCTGAACGGGTCCTGACGGAGCACGATTAGACCATAAGTCCACGAGACAGGTAGTGGGAGGCTACGATGTACCTTGCTGAGGCGTACCCCCAAGTACGCCAGGAAAGGGGGAGTTCCACACCGACTTCAGCGCAGAATCATCCACGTGGCGTTTTTCGAGTCGTAGTAATCGTTCGGCATGGTTTGTCTGCGTGTACTGGACTTGCTTGACTTCCATCTGCAAGCTGTATATTTCTTCGCGAGAAACGGGAAAGCGCGGATCCATCACCGATGACAGGCTCATGCGAATACCACGCTGTATCGTTTTGTCAAGGAAATCAAGCCGGCGATGAGATGATTGCAAGCGGAATACGACAATGTGACAGGCCAGTTGAGTACCGCTTCAAGCAGGCGAGATTGTCTCTTGTTCGGCAGCAAGGGATGTCGCTGGCGGTTGGGACTTCAGCTCCCATTAAACCGTAGTGCCTTGGCTTGGCCGACGCAAAACGAACCTCCGCGGTGCGTTCGCCTTTGCTGATCTGGATCATTTATTGAACCAGTCCACAGTGTACACCCTCTCCCGCCGCTTGCGCAGGCAAAGGGCCACGGGCCGGTTCCTGGCGGCGACGCCTCAGCCTGCGAGGTACGTATGCCAAAGGCCTTCGGAAGTGGCAGCTTCTGTGTAGCTCTGCGGTATACGGAGGCGTGCGCAAGGGTAGGCGCAGTGGTTGCAGAGGTTGATGACCGTCGGGATCGATCAACGCGGCTCCGAAGTCGTGGGTATGAACTGTTGGGATAGGGTTTCTCTCGGTTGGTTGTGGGGACTCCCGTGTGTGGAAAGTTGCCTGGATAGATTCGAAAAAAGCGGCTCCAGGCCCAGATGCAGTCGTGAAGTGCAAAGCGGGGGACTTTCGCCGCGGATGTTCGTTGGCGGCGAGGGAGATCGAGGCAGCGCAGTAGGGGCGAGGCTGTCAGGGTAGAGAGGGGTGCACGGTCGTGATCGAGGAGCAAGAGGCGGCGTCCTAGTAGAACGGGGATGGTAAGGGGAGATGCTTGACGGGTCGGAGCTGCTGCTGTGGAACTCGGTGTCGGGTGCGAGGCCCGCGGGTCGAGTGCTTGGAGGGTCGAAAGCTGGAGGTTGAAGGTTGAATGTTGAAGGTTGCGGACGGGACAGGATGACGGATGACGAACGGCAGTTGTGCAGGAGGTCGAGGACGCCCCATGCTCCTCCCTGGCTTGGCCTGCCTGGAACGCACTAATTACGAGCTTGCCCGCAGGGGAGGGGCCTGCAGCTGGACGAGCGCAGCGCGGCTATTAACGTTTAGGTACGTAGTAGTGGTCGCTGGTGGGCCTGCGCCGTGGCGGGAGTGCTGGAAGTCATCAACAATGGGCTCCCCAAGGTCAGTACTCCGTACAGATCTGTCTAAATCGGTCTAGCTGCGCTTGGCTCAAATGTCTCTCCCGAGTAATCTATGTATCTGGCCAATCTTTGGCTAATGCCAACGCATGGCGTCTGCAGCCCGCGCCCTACTTGAGAGGGTTCACCACCCGCCAATCTGGAAACAAATAGCCGCTCCTGTCGTCCAGCCCGAGCCACTCCTGGCCAATGTGCGGTTTGACCTGCTCGTAGAGGACTCTGTACGCGTCCCCGCTCATGTGAAGCCCGTCCGGCAGCAGCTGGTCCAGCCCGCCTTGCTTTCCGTTCTTGGGGGACCCCAGCCATGGCCCCCCAGCTTCGTAGTCGCCAGGGGCCATGGCTATGGCCTTGTCCATGATGGCCTGCCACAGATCGACGAGAACGACTCCAGGGGTTTCTCGCGCCACTTCTCGTGCCTTTTCCGAGTACGACGCGCTGATGTCCGACGTGCGGATTGCTGAAGCGTGTCCCTCCTCCATGTCCAGCCTGGTGAGCTTGATCTCGTCCACTGGCGGGGGCGTGACCAGCAGGATCTTGGGCTTATGCGCCCGCACGTGAGGATGGGTGACAATCTCGGTTAGGTTCTTCTTGTACTCGTCGACTGGGACGTGCTGCGATGTCGTCGGCAGCGGGATGACAGCATCATTTGCGCCGAGGAGAACAATCTGAGTTAACGCATTTGTGAGTCCCCAGTACGCGCAGAGATAGGACTAAATAACCTATGCTTACGAGGTACTTGATCTTGGGCGACGACTCGGTCGGTTCGGGAAAGATATCACCGAGATACTTTACGACATTTCTCGTGTTCCAGCCCGAAATGCCGCGGTTAATGACATCGAGCCGTCTGATGCAGCCTGGCGAGGAGTTAGTACAGGCCTAGTGCGTAGGATCGAGCGTAAGGCGCTTCATACGAGACTGAAGAGCCGCTTGAAAAGAGAAGCCGCCCTGGAGAATCACAGACTGCTGCAGCAGCGAGTCGCCAAGAAGAACGACTTGAGGGTAGGAAGTCTGTCGTGGAGTCAGCGACGCACCGCTCGTTAAGCCGTGAGAGGTGTTTGCAGTCGGTCAACTTACTGCCATGGTTGGAATCAGGCACCTAGATTGGAGAAGGCGAAGGCGAAAGCTTGAACAAGACACGCGAACCTCTTTATAGCAGGAAGCGAGGCGTTAATTTCATGGTCTATGTTCTCTGGCGCAAGCGTCAGAGGTGGGGAAGCTGTTACATGGTAGGCGACGGCCTCGGGGCTTTCCGCTGGACAGGACGTGCCAGTGAGTGCCTATGATACTCCTCACAACACCACATGCCTCTGCAGTCTGTCATAAGCTTCAGGTAACGGCACATCTCGAAGCTTGACCGCATCACGCCTTATGCCGCTTCATGTCTAGCTGCACATGTGCCTCGCGACCATGCAATCGCTTGCTGTCTGGCTCCGAATCAACGAGGCCGAAAGGTGGGGGTTCGTCCAGCATCGTCACCGCTGGGGCAGTAGTGGATTAGCGTAGTGGATGGACCCCTGTCGGGACGGCGCCGCTCTTATCGATAAGCCATTTGCTGCAGCCTCCGCCGTGGTTTTTCTCCGGTACCTTACAAAAAAATTTCGGTGCAAGTCCCGCCAGAGTAACGCTGCATACGAAGCCTCACCTTGCCGTCGAGAAGGGTCGCCATACCGCCCAGCATATTGTCGCGCGCAGCCGCAGGCCAACAGCCTTGAAGTCTCGCGACCATGGCGACGTCTCTCGCCGCGCAGTTGGCGCAGGTTGCCGCCAATTCCAAGGCCACGCTCAACGTCAAGGCGCAAAAGGCTGCCCACTCCAAGTCTCTCATCTGGGAGGCCCGAGTCGCCGCCACGCAGAGCTACCAGACGCTCTACACCACCTGCTACCCAGGATTCGAGGAGCTCTGCCAGCTGGATGCTCGCTTTGCGCGGTTTCGGTCGACAATCTTCAGCGAAGAGAGCCAGGAGCAAGATCGCACCCAGCTCACGGCCGCCGAGAATGAGGAGCTGGACCGCCAGGTCGAGGCCTTCCTGCGCCTGGCCGGCAGCCGACTCAGGCTTATGCCGGCGATCAAGGCCATTGAGTGGTTGATTCGTCGCTTCCGGTACGTTCCATGATCTGAGGCGTCGCATGCTGGCAGCTGACGTTGATGTCCATATAGGATCCACGAGGAGAACACCGTCACCCTCCTGATGACGTTCCTCCCGTACCATTCCATCCCCACGTTTGCGACGTTGCTGTCAATCCTTCCCGCGCGCATTCCTCACGAGTTTCGATTCCTCGACCCCTATGTCCGATCTCTCACGCCTCCGCCGAGATCAGTCCTCGTTCATCAAGCCATCCAACACCCCGAGTTTTTGTCCTCCGTGTCGGAGTATACGCTCGAGTCATGCCGGAAACAGTACCAGTACCCAGCTCTCATCACGTTCTGGGGTGGCCTCATGACCGAGGCCGTCAATGGAATTCTTGACCGGACAAGATCTGGAAGGGCTGCTGTGCAGAGCGAGAACACCCAAGCCCTCCTCCACAGGGTGGGTCCCATCTTTGCTGAATCCTTGGTCATGAAGAACATCCCGAGCCTTCAGATCGCATCGTACATGGCACTGGCCATCTTCGTATCCAAGGCAAACCTCGAGGATGTGGCTGTGACCGCCTTCATGCAGCAGACGGTCTATGGCTGGACCAACGATACCGTTAGACCCGGCCTCGTGTCTCTAGCCATCATGGCCCAATTCAGATCCGCGAAGCAGATGAACGCAAAGGTCACCAAGGCTCTCATGAAGGTTTCGGACATTGGCTCCCTTCTGGTTGAGATTGGTCAAGAGCGAAGAGTCGACAAGTTAGCCAACGGCCTCTGCTTGGCCTTGATCGAGAGGTTCACGAAGAAGGGCGACTCGCGCGGGCTTCCGACAATCATGGCAATTCTCAGCAGCCAGATTCTCAAGGAGAAGCAGATTGCCGTTATTTTCAAGTCACTGCTCCTGACCGCCCTGAAGCTTGACGACAACAACGACGAGGATGGCGCGCTTCGGAGAGAGCTTGGGTCTGCCTTGATATCTCTCTCTCAAACTCCTGGAAAGTCTGGCGACATCATACAGTCGGTCATCCAGGAAGTAGATTTCGACATCGAGGAGTTGGAAATGAAGCTGGATCTTTCGTTCCGCGCCGGGAAGCTGCCCGAGGCCGTTGCCGAGGACAGCGCCGCATCCCAAACCATCAACCAACCCAAGCGACCCCAGGACCTGGAGGCGGCTGTCGACGAGCTCTCCGCCCGCAAGGAATCGCTGTCTTCTTGCCTGGTGCCGCAGCCCAACGAGATTTTCGACGAATTCAGCCACTTGTTCTTCACCATTGTGTCCGAGCAGTCCCAGAATGCGGCAGCCCTCACAAAGTTCGATGAGAGCCCCAAGCTTCGCCGACAAAATGCTTTCAAGGACTGCACGTATTGCAGCTTCTTCATCCGAATTTGGTGTGGCCCTTACCCGGCCCTGGCGCGAGTGGCAGCATTGAACATGGTCAAGAATAGGCTCAAGGTTGGCGATGAAGCCAAGGTGGACCTGCAGGCCCTCGTTCCCTACAGCGTCGCAGCCCTCAGCGATCCATCTAAGCGGGTTCGTCAGGCGGCAGCGGATTTGATCACCGTCATGACGGGCCTCTATCCCCCGCCGGTGCCGAAATCCATGAAGGTTTGGGGCTCTGGCTCACTGTACGGGAAGTCGAAAGAAAAAGCGGCTCTCTCAGGAGAGGTGGCGGCAAGAATGCTTCATCTGCAGATTCTGCCCAGCGTGGAAGAGTGCGTCATGGACCCAGAGCACGTTTCTTCCATTATCAAGTCCGCCATCGAGCAGGGCAAGTATCAAATTGCCCCTGAGCCCGCTCTTGACAAGAAAGACCATATGGATAAGACGGCTCGGTTGGCAATGTTGTCATTCTTCGCCTCGCACGCAACCTCAACGCCACTTGTCATGGTCAAGAACAGACTGCTGAGGTCTCTCAACGATATCCGATCTGTTGGCGCCACGACGCGAACCCAGGTGCTCCTACCTACCTTGCAATGGTGGACGAACCTGACCGACGAGGAGGCTACGAAGATTTGCCAATCTGAGCAGCTCGACAGGACTGAGCTGAACTCCCGGTTCGTGGACGTTGTCGTCTCTAATGACGCTGCTGGATTGGAGTTTCTGTTCAAGGTTTTGAAAGACTCTTCCAAGAGGCAAAATGCTGGCTTGATGCGCGCCATATTTGCCCGAATCAGAAAGATGTGGCCGACGATGAAGGACGAGTCCAAGTTCACGGCTGCGGAGCAATTCTTGGATCTTTCACAGGAGCCATCACCAGGCGGAGATTCCGACTCCATCGTGCCGGGAGAGGCGGCCGACGTGCTCCGAGCTGTCTCTCTCACTACGGACATTTTGGCTTTCTTCCTCGCCTCCGTTCAGACCGGTACCAAGATGATCACGGAGCCTCCGCCAAACAAGCGCAGGCGCACGAGCTCGACAGAAGGCAACCGCGGCAAGATAACTCAAGTGACCCCCGAGTTGAGCCAGGCCTTGCGGAAAGTCACCTTCGTGCTGCAGCTGGTCGAAAACTCCGACCCTGTGTCGCACCCAGAGCTGCTGGATGGCCTGTTCACTGCCTTGTCAGAACTTCAACACTTTAGAACGGTCGTCGGGTCGGAGCTTGGATACCTTCAAAACTTGATCCTGCGGAGTCTGTTGGCCATGATGCCGGCTTACAGAGCGAACAAGGACCTGAAGATTGACAGCTCTGGGGGCTACGGAGATTTGCTTGTTAACTGCATCCAAAAGTCGTCCAGCCCCGTGGTTCAGAACGCGGCTTTGCTTTTGGTCGCCAACCTCGCAACGACGGCGCCAAACCTGGTTCTGCACAGCGTCATGCCCATCTTCACGTTCATGGGTACTTCTGTCCTTCGCCAGAGCGACGACTACTCTGCTCATGTCGTGGCGCAGACCATCAAGGAGGTTGTTCCTCCGTTGATTGAGTCGCTTCGAAAAGGGCAGAAGAGTCCTGTGGCTGGGGCCTGCGACATTCTCGTGAGCTTTACCACTGCTTATGAGCATATTCCAGCGCATAGGAGACAGGGTCTGTTTGTCGCTTTGGTGGAAACCTTGGGCCCGAGGGACTTCCTCTTTGCGTTGATTAGCATGCTGGTGGACCGATACGACACCAGCGACGCCCTGCTTCACTTCGTCGTTGATCTTCTCAACAACTTCAACATCGACATTCAGCTCGAGACATTCGTCAAACTTGTGGATCTTGTCTCCGATTTGTACAAGCCAAAGCCCGGCATATCCTTCGTTCTGTTGGGTATTGGCGAAGATGGAGAGGACAAGGATATTGGGAAGATTGCGCTGCGCCAACTCTCAGCTCTGCCCACCTTCTTGTCGAACAAGAAGCTCAAGAACCAGATCGAAAAGCTGGCGGATCGCGACGATATGGAAGCGTCAGAGGTGCGCGAGCTGTATGCGAACCTTCTCGAGAATATTCTGCTGCTGGCGGACACGGTCAAGGCCGATAAGGTTCTGCACGGACGATGCGGGGCCGCGCTGTCAAACCTGTTGAACCTGCTGTCGATTGGCGAGTTCATCAAGGCCGTCGAGAATTTGCTCGACAGGCAAGACATGGGTCTCCGTCACAAGGTCCTCCGAGCCCTGGAAGCGCGCGTGGATGCGGAGAGCAACACAGACCCGGCGTCGAGGAAGGCCCTGCTCGCCTTCCTACCACAGCTCACCGCCGCCATCAGAGAGTCCAGCGATATCCGCTACAAGCATACGGCAGTCACCTGTGTCGACAAGATTGCCGAGAAGTATGGAAAGAAGGACATCGAGGCGGTGGTTGCGGCCGCAACGACAATTGCCAGCGAGCACTGCCTCGGCCAGGAGGAGAAGCGACTGCGTGTCATGGCTCTGCTCTGTCTCACTTCTCTCGTCGACGTGCTGCAGGACGCCATCGTGCCTGTACTGCCTGTTGCCATACCGCAGGCGGTAGCGTACCTTGACAACAGCCTGCAAGGCGAAAGCCCGGACGAGGAGCTTCACTCGGCCTGCTATGGCTTCTTCAGCGCTCTCGCGGAACATCTCCCTTACATGCTGTCGACCTACACAGACAGACTGCTCGAGATATCCAACAAATCGGCCGCGGCTGGCCTTGACAGCGAGACCGTCGAGAGCCGGACGAGCTGTCTGGGATTCCTTGCCAAGCGACTTGACGCCAAGGACATTTTCACGAGTTTGGAGAGGAATTGGGAGAACGCGTTCTCCGCAGGATTCTCGGTAAGGCGCCGAAGATACCACATGGCGCAGGAAGGGCCAATTGCTAACAAACCCGCGCAGGCAATCTCGGAGTACCTCGACGTCTTGGGCGTTGCAATCGATAAGCACCCGAAGTCTGCCATCACGAAGAACGTCACGTTGTTGACCAGCATCTTGCTCAAGGCATTTGACGTGCGTCGCCGAGTGCATGCCGCGGGCGACAAGGGCGAGCTTGTTCTTCGGCAAGTCGGCAAGGTCGAGACGGGCGTGAACGAAAAGGCGCTGAAAATGATCTACAAATTGAACGACGCCGCTTTCCGGCCCATTTTCGTCCAGATGATTGAGTGGACCGCGTCCGGGCTGCCAAAGTCTCAGGCAACGGGCCGAGCTCTTCGACAATACAGCATCTACGGCTTTATGCAGTCCTTCTTCGGACAGCTGAAGTCAATCGTGACCAACTACGCGACCTACATCGTCGAAGATGCCGTCAAAGTTCTCAGCAGCATCGACATCAAGGGAGCCGAGGAGCGAGAGCTTTGGAGCCTTGTTCTTAAGACGCTGGCGACGTGCTTCGAGCATGACCAAGACGACTTCTGGCAGGCGCCATCGCACTTTGGAGCAATCGCCCCTGTGCTGATGGAGCAGTTCCTCCGCGCAGGGTCCGCAGACGTGGTCCAGGACGTGGTGCCCGCGGTGGTCGAGCTGGCCGGAGCGGCCGACTCGCAGGCACACCAGAAGGAGCTCAACTCGGCACTGCTGAAGCATCTCAGGTCGGAGCAGACGGCAGTGCGACTGGCGGCGGTCAAGTGCGAGCAGGCACTCACGGACCGCCTGGGAGAGGAGTGGCTGTCGATGCTGCACGAGATGCTCCCCAGGATCAGCGAGCTACAAGAGGATGACGATGAGGTGGTGGAGAGGGAGACGCACCGATGGATTGTCAAGATCGAGGGCGTGCTTGGCGAGAGTCTGGATGCCATGCTGCAGTAAGAGACTGCGCTTGCATGTGAAGAGACACGTGTGTATATTTAGAGGTGTCGGGCAGGATAGGAATCTGAAGATTGGGAAGTCTGAACTCATGGCGCTTTGGCTTGTGAAAGTGTCGTACCGGGCGGTAGGGAGCAGCAGGGCGAGCTACGTACCGAGCAGGCTGCGGAGCCCACGCCTCCTACCGCACGTGGAAAAAACATCCTGCGGATCGGACCTGGTTTTCGACCATCGGAGCCGTGGTGGGTTCAAGGGTCGACTGCCGGATGCTCCGAGGGCCCCGAGGGTGGCTGAAGCTGAGCGTGAGGGGCGGGCCCGTGGGCCCCGATATACGGCGGCTCTCCCGGCGAATTATCGCGTTCGACCCTGCGAGCAACAGGCCTCGTTCAAGGCATTCACGGAAGCAAGAGGGTTGTGCTCGTTCAAGGGAGTCATGCTAGTGGAGAGGACGGATTGCGAAATACTCGCAGGCCAGCCGCGACGCTCTAGTGGCGGCTGCTTGACTGATGTCATGCCGAGGTCACAACCCGCCTCCCACTTATAAGGCGCGGGAGCCCAGCGATATGGATCGTGACGGCTCAGAGATATTTCATCGGCCATGGCTGGCATTTCGCGGCTGCAGTGTCGCTCTTGGATGAGACCGTCTAGGTGTCCCAGGGCGGCCCGACATCTCGTGCTGAGGCACGCCAGCACGTCTTCCACACCCACGACGACGGATGGTAAGGCTCTGTCGCGCACGCCACGTCTCTGCACGCTTGAAAGAAGACACACAGTCACTGACATCGCGTTGCAGGCCCCAAGAAAGAGCGCATCGTGATCCTCGGGTCCGGCTGGGCCGGGTACGCGCTCGCGCGCACGCTCTCCCCCTCGAAGGCGTCGCGCATCCTCGTCTCGCCGCGCTCGCACTTCGTCTTCACGCCGCTGCTGGCGTCGACGTCGGTGGGCACGCTCGAGTTCCGGGCGGCCATCGAGCCCGTGCGGCGGCTGGGCCTCGCCGAGTTCCACCAGGCGTGGGCGTCGGACGTCGACTTCGAGCGCAAGGTGGTGCGCGTCGAGGCCAACACGCGCGGCGACGTGGGCGCCGTGAGCAGCGCGGCGCACGCGCAGGCGCCCGCGGGCCCCGAGTTCGAGGTCCCCTACGACAAGCTCGTGCTGGCCATGGGCTGCTACAGCCAGACGTTCGGCATCGAGGGCGTCAAGGAGCACGCGTGCTTCCTGCGCGACATCGGCGACGCGCGCATCATCCGCCTGCGCATCCTCGAGGCCTTCGAGAAGGCCAACCTGCCGACGACGGGCGACGCCGAGCGCCGCCGGCTGCTGCACTTCGCCGTCGTCGGCGGCGGGCCCACGGGCATCGAGTTCGCCGCCGAGCTGCACGACCTGATCCGCGACGACCTGTCGCGCCTGTTCCCGGCGCTGATGCCGCACGTCGCCATCACCATCTACGACATCGCCCCCAAGGTGCTGCCCATGTTCGACCAGAACCTCGCCAACTACGCCACCGACCTGTTCCGCCGCCAGGGCATCCGCGTCAAGACGGAGCACCAGCTGCAGCGCATCCGCCGCGAGGGCGACGCGCTGATGCTGCGCATCAAGGAGGAGCCCGACGAGGTGCCCGCCGGCCTCGTCGTCTGGAGCACGGGGCTGATGCAGAACCCGCTGACCACCCGCATCCTCGGCCGCGAGCTCGAGGGCGGCCTGGGCAGGGTCGCGAGGGACCCGCGCTCGGGCGGCATCGTGACGGACGGGCACATGCGCGTCCAGCTCCAGGGGCCCGAGGGCTCGTCGGAGACGACGACGCTGCCCGACGTCTACGCCGTGGGCGACTGCACCGCCGTCCAGGGGCACAACTACCCGGCCACGGCGCAGGTCGCCAGCCAGCAGGCGGCGTACCTGGCCAAGCAGCTGAACAGGGGCACGGCGGCGGACGCGTCGGCCCCCGAGTTCAGGTTCCGCAACCTGGGCACCATGGCGTACCTGGGCAGCTGGCGAGCCATCCACCAGAGCAGCGCCGACGAGCTCAAGGGCCGCGCGGCGTGGCTGCTGTGGCGGACGGCGTACCTGACGCGCAGCATGAGCGTCAAGAACAAGATCATGATACCCGTGTACTGGCTGATAACGTGGCTCTTCGGGCGCGACGTCTCGCGGTTCTGAAAAGGGGGGAGTTGGGTTCGGAGGGTTGGAGTTATAGGGGGTTGGCGGCATGGTGTTTTTGGTGCAGGGAATACACACAATTGGAGCTACGCAATCTGGCATCGGCGAGCTCGGTTATGTCGGGAAGTAGTTGGAGATGATGATATATCATCATATAGGCGGAGTCGAGGTTGTACCCTTTGAGATGGAATGCATAGACTCCTTTCCTCATATATAGCTCACCCAAGGAGCTCCTCTTTGTCAGTCGGACAAGTCCGCAGGGCTTAAGACACCTGCACAAACCGCACCTGGTTTTCTATTTAAACCCTCTATCCTGCAAGAATACTCTTGTCTAGACTGGAGCGCATATGCCAATCGTCAAGATGCCCGCCCGAGCATAACCGCGCGATGATCCAGAGGCGGGCTCCATATTTCTACCGCTTTCGGCTCAACCACCTCGACGTCACCTCACCTCAACCTCACTCTCACCCTCACCTCGAATCTCAGCGCCATACCGCGAGTCTTCTCACCTCAACCGCCGAAGACACGGGACGCGCCGCAACCATGGTCGACTACAGCGTGTACCTCGTCACGGACTCGACGCCCGCCATCCTCGGCGCCCGCAGCCTCGCCGATGTGGTCGAGGCGTCCCTGCGCGGCGGCGCCTCGATCGTGCAGTACCGCGACAAGACGGGCGCGCACGAGGACGTCGTCCGCACCGCGCGTGAGCTGCATGCCGTCACGCGCCGCTTCGGCGTGCCGCTGCTCGTCAACGACCGCGTCGACGTGGCCGTCGAGGTCGGCTGCGAGGGCGTCCACATCGGCCAGGACGACATCGGTGAGTTCGACGCAGACTCTCTCTCTTTGAGAGTAGATGAGAAGAACTGGATACTGACGAGGTGTTCGCCCAGCGTTTGAGGAGGCGAGGCGCTTGCTGGGCCCGGGCAAGATCATCGGCGTGACGGCCAGCTCTGCCGACGAGGCCATCCGGGCGTGCGAGGCCGGCGCCGACTACCTGGGCATCGGCACGGTCTTTTCCACCGCCACGTTCGTCTTCGGCCCTCGCCCTCACTCCCATAAACCACTGACGCCCCCCGCAGGAAGAAGGACACAAAGTCCATTATCGGACCCGATGGCCTGCGCGCCATCCTCGCGACCCTCGCCGCCGCCGGCCACGCCGCCGTGCCGACCGTCTGCATCGGCGGCCTGTCCGGCGCCAACGCCGCGCAGGTCCTGGTCGACGGCAGCCCGCCAGAGAATCCGCTCGACGGGCTCGCCGTCGTGAGCGCCCTCGTCGCCGCGCCAGACCCGGCCGCCGCGGCCCGCGACCTGCTGGCCAAGGTGCTCGCGGCGCGCGTCCCGCACGTCGCGCGGGCTGTGGCCACGACGACGCCCCTGACGCACAACATGACGAACCTGGTGCGTGCGCTGCGCTCTTGGGACCTGCTCGCCCAGTGCGTGTGGGTTCGGCGCCCGGAGCTCTGTGCTGACTGGCACGTCTAGGTCGTCCAGAACTTCGCCGCCAACGTCGCCCTCGCCGTCGGCGCGAGCCCCATCATGGCCAACTACGCCGAGGAGGCGGCTGACCTGGCCAAGCTCGGGGGCTCCCTCGTCGTCAACATGGGCACCGTCACGCCCGACGGCCTGAAGAACTACGTGCAGGCCTTGAAGGCCTACAACACCGCGGGCCGCCCCGTCGTTCTTGACCCGGTCGGGTGCGTTGCTTGCCCCTTACCCCTGACCCCCTGACCCCTGACCCTTTACCCCTGGGCTCGAGACTCGAATGCTAACGCGGGTATGTGCACAACTGCAGAGCCGGCGCCACAGCCGTTCGTCGCGAGGCCGTCAAGACGCTGCTGTCCGCCGGCCACTTCACCGTCATCAAGGGCAACTCGTCCGAGATCCTCACCGTGCACGGCGCCAGCGTGACGCAGCGAGGCGTCGACTCGACCGCCGAGTTGACGATCCCGCAGCGCGCCACGCTCGTCCGCGCGCTCGCCCGCCAGCGCCGCTGCGTCGTGCTGCTGACCGGCCCCACGGACATCCTCAGCGACGGGCGGCGCACCGTGCGCGTCGACAACGGCCACCCGCTGCTCGCCGAGGTCACCGGCACGGGCTGCACGCTCGGCACCACCGTCAGCGCCATGGTCGCCGCGTACGCGGCGGACCCTCTGGCTGCAGCCGTCGCGGGCACTGTCATCTTCGGCGTCGCCGCGGAACTGGCCGCCGCGAGGAGCGACGTGCGCGGGCCGGGGACCTTTGTGCCCGCCTTCATCGACGAGCTGTACGGCATACGGACGGCGACGGCGCAGGGGGACGTGCAGTGGTCGTCCAGAGCCAAGGTACAGATCGTCGAGGTTGAGGACGAGGCATGAACAAAACGACGCTTGCATGATATATCATGGGCATTTAACGTAAATAGACATGGACTAGGCTCCAACACAGAAGAGGACACTCTAGACTTTCATATCGTACAGCGTCATTAGATCATCAAACGCCAGTACCCGTACATGATTTTTCCAAGTCGCTTTCCCAACAAATTAGCGCCCTCAATCCCGGGGATGTTCCGCACCGCCACGTACGTCCAGCCAGGTGGCGATCGACAAGACGCCGCAAGGTGCGCAGACTTCTTTTTACAACGGAGCCCTCGCCTCCGTCACTGCACGCCCATCAGCGTCGACTCCCCGGCTCCCGTCCACACCGCCGAGTCGCTGGCCAGGTCCGGCCAGATGCCGCTGTTCATCTCCTGCACAATGTCTTGCGCAATCTCCTGCGGCGACAAGCCGCTTAGCTGCAGCGCCACCAGCTCTTGCGCCGTCCTGAGCAGCCGCACCAGCCGCTCCAGGGGGTCTTCAAGCCCTGATCTGTCGGTCGATAATAGGCCGCTCTTGCGCTTCGTGATGATGTCCGTCAGGTTCTGAATCTGCTGCCCGAGGATCTTGTCGAGCGCCATTTCCTTGCCGACTTGGTCGAGGTTCCATCCAGGTACCTGAAGCGTGAGCAGCTTGATGCCGGTGATGATGGTGTAGGCGAGGTCTGACGCGATGAGCGTCAGGAATCGCGGCCTCTCGAGTTCCGACTCGGCGAAGCGGACCTGGAAGAACGCTCGCAGAGAGCGAACGCTTGCCCACAGGAGCTGCAGCCGGTCCGCCAGGGCCAGGTTTGTCGAGTTGCAGTGCTGGTCGGATATGGCAATGTCCATCAGCAGCACCTCGGAGACGGCGATGTGGCACTGAAGGGTGGCTAGTCTCTGTCAGCGCAGGCAACAAGAATGACCGATATGTGAGACGTACGGTTTTCCTTCAGGCTAGCCGGCAGCGTAGCCCTGAACGTGTCCAGCTGGTCCTGGAAAGACTCGACCACCATAAAGAGGGGAAGGGACATTGCAGGGGTAGCAGGGTCGAACGTCATGTTGAGCGAGATGGTCTGTGATAGCTGCTGGATCTTAACCAGCTTGACTAGGTACTGATCGGATGGATACTCCATGTTCGACTCGAGCACCTTGCAGTATGTCTCTACCTGTGAGGTATTCATGAAGACATCGGTCCTCTTGTTGGTGGTAAACACACTGTGCATAACGACATTAGAACTGTGCAGCCCTCTCGTCGTCGTGGCATCAACCTACAGGGTGTTGAGGTAATATGTCCCGGCAAAAGCCCGCAGGTGGTCCAGGTCCCCATACCTGCACTCCTCACCCTCGGATCCGTACGACATGGAGCAGAGGTTGACGCACATGGACCTCGCCAGGAAGAGAAGGTTAGTGACTTGCGAGCTCCTGAGCGCAAAATGAAACCTAAGGAGTTCGACCATGTCAGTCACTCGATATCGCGAACCGCGAAGAGCCAGAGCACGTACCATGCGACCACTAGCTCCAGCGCTTGCAGCAATTCGAGGCTTTTGACTCCATCCAAAACAGCGGCTTTGCCAATGTCTGCCAGCAGGTCGTCGCCCATCTTGGTCTGCCTGGCACCGTCGAAGATGCAGCTGACCAGCATGACGGCCTTCCACAGAAACGGCCGCTCGATGCGGAGCTCGGCGGCCGTGAAGTGCTTGGCGACGACGACAAAGGGGAACAGGTGGGCGAATACGTCGTGATACTGCTGCAGCAGGACGCCGGCCTCGCTGGAGAGCGGCCACGGCGAGTCCCACGGTTGCATGGCCTCGGGGCTCCACGCCGACGTCTCATTGCTCTCCACACCCGTGGAGGTGGGCGACGGGAAGAGGTGCTCAAGGTTCAGAAGCTCGCCCTTCTCGGCAACCTTCGTCGCAGCGGGCTTGGGGAGGGACGCGGCGGCAACGGCTTGCGGCTGGCCCTCGAACTGGGACGACAGCTCGTTGAGCCGCTTCTCCAGCTCCGCGACCCTCGACCGCTTCGGGCGCTTCTTCGCGCGCGGCGGGGCCGGCGGTCGGGACAAGCACTCCTTTCTGAGGCGGAAGCATCTTCCGACGGGCAAGGCGAACGGGGTCAGCTAGTCAGTCCGTTGGGATCTTCATCCAGCTCCACGCTTACCTCTCACACTTCTCTCCACCATCCGTCCTCGGGATGCACCTCGCTTTTGCTTTGGCACATGTCGTGCAGGCCTTGGGGCCCTTCTGCGAGGCTTGCATCTCGGCGTGCGTGTTCGCCTGTGGCGTGTTTGCTTGCTTGCTGTGATCAGGTCGAGTGGCACAGCGGGATGGCGCAAAAGCGGGAAGAGCGGGACGGCTCGGCTGAGGGCGACGATAGTATCGGTACTCGTAAACGCTCACACGTTTCACTCGGGTCGTAGCAAGTGTACGCGCCGTGACTCGAGCCGTGCCATGCTATTATGCTTGCTTTATGCTTGATGCCTGATGCTTGATGCTTGATGCTTGATGCTCGATGCACGATGCTTGTGCGCTTGCATTCTCAATATAAGGAAACACGAGATGCAGGATCCGCCGCGTGCCGTCTTTAAGGCTGCTATTAGGGTACGAGGCCCCCGCAACCCCGCATGATGAGGACAAAGCACATGCGCATCAACAACAGTCAGTGTCGAGACTCATCAAAAAGTCTGGGGTATTGGTGGTGCAGACGATCAAGGCGCAGCAATCTGGGGTGGCCCGAACCCACGAGCGGCAGCGGAGCTCTAGTTTGGCCCGGTTCTCCGTTTCGCCGCACGGGCTGCCCCTGGCCCAGTCACGTTGCGTTTTGGGGTCCTGCTTGCGAGGTTGCTCGTACGTGGCCTTGTTTGCGAGGCAGCCATAACGTGGTGGGTCCGGATAAACTTGTCAACCTCGGCCCCATGTCGCCTGTTGGGGACTTCCTCGGATGTTCAGGGTTCCGCCTTATTAGCTTCGATGTACGTGTAATTCAGGGCTCATCCGCCACTAGCCAGACTGGGCGCTGCCATTCAGACTGGGCGCTGCTACTACGTAGTACGTATTGCAAGACATTGCTTGACGGATGGTGGTCGATCCGTAATACGCCAGCAGTCATATTACGGAGTATTTTCACAGGAATTAGGAACCAAAGATTGTCTCGGCATTGTGCAGATATATGCACGCCGTGGTCATATTGTAAACTCGCCCCGTCGCTCGCCAGATGATGGCTCGTCGAACCGGGCGCCAAGTAGTCAAAAGGTCACCTATGTAGAATGGAACGTGTGGCGCCTGCCAAGAAGCCCAGGCAATTCTCTCGCTCGCTCAAAAGACCTCGTCGCAGCTAAGCCGCAGCGCTGGCCAATCGGTTGGCGGAACGCGCCTCCCGCTCGAGCAGCGCCTCGGTGAAGCCGTGGCTGGCTTGTCCGGCGGCCTTGATCTCCTGCGTGGCCTGCTCGATCCCGAGCTGCTTGTCCGTCCAGAGAGGCTCCTGCACATTGCCCGGCTCGCCCACGCCGATGAAGCCGCCCTCAGCAGCCCACTGCGAGGTGCGCTTGATGCCAAGGCGGTTCCAGATCGAGTCGACGGCCGCCACGAGCTCGTCGCGGTATTCTTTCGTGTGTCCAGGCGTGGGGGTGACTCGGAGGCGCTCCTGGCCGACCGGCACGGTGGGGTAGTTGATCGACTGCACGTAGATCTGGTGGTCTTGAAGCAGCATGTCGGACGCGGCCTTGGCCAGCTCGGCATTGCCGACCAAAATCGGGACGATGTGCGACGGGTTAGGGATGACTGGGATGTCCCGGGCGTTGAGCTCCTCCTTGACTGCCCGGGTGTGCAGCTGCTGCAGGCGACGGTCACCAGCGTAGTCCATCTGGTACTCGATGGAGGCCGTGGCCCCGGCCATGGTGGCCGGCGGCAGCGACGTGGTGAAGATGAAGCCAGGGGCGAGGGACCGGATCATGTCCACCAGCTTCGCGCTGCCGGCAATGTATCCGCCGACGCAGCCGTACGCCTTGCCCAGGGTTCCCGTGATGATGTCGATGCGGTCCATGATGGTGCCCCGCGGCGCACCCTGGCGGTGGGCCTCCCAGTCCAGGTGCTCGGCGACGCCAGCGCCGTGTGGGCCGTACATGCCGACGGCATGGACTTCGTCGAGGAAGGTGATGGCACCGTACTTGTCCGCCAGGTCGCAAATCTCCTCGATCGGGCCGATGGAGCCGCACATGCTGTACACGGACTCGAAGGCGATGATCTTGGGCACGTGGAGCGGCAGCGAGGCCAGCTTGGCTTCGAGGTCAGCAACGTCATTGTGCTTGAAGACGATCTTCTTGGTGCCGGAATGGCGGATCCCCTGGATCATGGAGGCGTGGTTGAGGCTGTCGGACAGGATCACGCAGTCAGGCATCTTGCTGCCGAGAGTGGCCAGCGTGGCATCGTTGGCAACGTAGCAGGAGCTGAAGACCAAGGCCGCCTCCTTAGCGTGCAACTTGGCGAGAGTCCCCTCGAGTTCGACGGCGTGCCTGTTGTGGCCAGAGATGTTCCGGGTCCCACCGGCACCGGCACCATACGCATCCAAGGTCTCGTGCATCCTGTTGAGGACGTGCGGGTTTCGGCCCATGCCGAGGTAGTCGTTGGCGCACCAAACGGTGACGCGATCCTCCCCGTTGGCCATGTGGGCGCGGGGAAACTCCTTGGCGAGGCGATTGATGTTGTTGAAGTAGCGGTACGACTTGTCCTTGTGCTTCTTGTCCAACTCGGAGGTGTAGTAGGCCTCGTAGTTGAACTTGCCGGTGTCGCGCGAGACACCACAGCCTACGGCTTGAGCGGCGTCCTTTCGATGGACGGGAACGCCGGGCGGGAGGTGGCCTGTCGCATGTCAGTCAACATCGCGTCTCTCCGTCGTGGGTCAGGGGCACCCTACCCTTCTCGCGCGCATCGAGGATGCCACTGTCGACGGCCCTCGCCTCCTGGTTGCGGCTCGTGTGGATGCGGGCCTTGCCGGGCTTGGCCTGGCCGGAGAAGGCACGCAGCCCGGCGGCAGCAACGCCATTCCTGGCCGACTGCACAGCCATGGCCTGGCCCATGACGGGGCAGCGATGGGCGAAGAGCTGCAGCCTGGACATGGTGCCGCCGCAGGGCGAGGCCTTGGGGCGAGCCGACGTCGACATGGCGCGCAGCGTGGCGGGCGAGGCCGCCTTCAGGAAGGGGCACATGGCCTTGGACTGGCGGAGGACGCTGTCCATGGCGATGGTTGTCGTCGGGGCAGGATGGGACGAAGCAACGGGCGTGCGTGTGGTGTTGGAGAAGTCGCGCTGACCGACTGTCTGCCGACTCGTGCGTAGTAGGACGGCGGTGGTGGGGCGGGTTCGGGTTTGCCGGCGAGGTATCAGTTCGCGCAACGCAACGTCTGCACGGCTGGTTGTGGCAGGGCCCTGCGGAACAGCGTGCTGTCTACAGAGCGGCTTGACGGCGAGTGGTGTTGAGCAATGCGAGGGGACGGGTTGAGAGGTGGTCGGATGGTGGTCGGGGAGAGCGCAGGTTTTGCTGGCGAGATCGGTCCAGAATACAGGCGATGGGGCGGCTCGGACTCTCCCAGTCACCTCGCAGCCCCCATCCGCCTGTCGCACCGACTCGGCCCCACCGAAATGGCTTGCCGCACTAGCATTTCCAGGGGGTCCGGGACTTGGGTGCTAATGCCCTGCATCCCATTGGCCGCCGTTGCCCGAGCCAGAGCATCTGCTGCACCGGAACGGCGCTCCCCGACGCCCTCCGAACTCGTTTGCCACTGCGAACTTCACCACCACCGAGCGCTGCATCCTACGCACAGTACCACGCACCGCAGTCAGGATCCCGTTGGTTGTGCGCCGTCAATTCGACGGCAATCCGTAATTCCAAGTCCGTACATACAGGGTATCACAAGCCAGCAAAGCAATCCCAATGCCGCCAACGCCGGCTCCGTCTCTCTGGCTGATTCCACACTTCCGCCCAGTCGTACGTTCCGTAGCCCCGCAGGTCCCGCCATCCCGACATCCGTCCGAGGCTGCCATGGCCGCACGACGTCTCTCACCAGCCACCACTACGCCTGTCCCTACCGCTCTCCAATGCTCTTTCCGCCCAAGTCGGGAGCTGGGATGATCGCTGCTGTCTCTTAAGCTCAGCCAGACGCATCACCGCCATGTCCTCCTTTGCATGCGGACTCCGTGCCTCACCAACCGTGCTCGACCGCCGTATGTTCCTGAGATTCTATGACTTGTCAGTATTCCGCATTGGCCATTTACAAATCCGCAGGCGTTGCAGGGAAGGCGTCGTCATACTTCAGGGTCTGGTGCTTTCATTCTGTTCTCGGACGACAGCTGGGCTTCGAATTCATGCGGGGACAGGCTGTTCATCAGTGACACGCGGCGTTCCAGCTCCTCTCTCTTAGCGAGTGCCAAGTAGGACGCGGTGAAATGGCCAGACACGGTAGCCAGCGCAAATCTCTGGTCGCTGATCACCAAATCATTGAGCAGGCGCCAACGCAGATTGTCCGGTAGGAATCCAAAGCCGTTTTCTTGCCGGATCTTGTCAATTGCGGCCGTCACGTTATGAGCAATGCCGTGCCGATCACCGCCGGTTCCTGGCCAGTTAGACTGTTGCAGGTTGCCAATCTCGTGTGACAGTGACTGCTCAAAAGATTCCTTGGCTTGACTTCGTCTCGGCGGATTGAATATGCTCGCTCCTGAGGGTGAACTCGCCACTTGAGTGATTGGCGGTGCACGCTGCTCAGGATACACATGCGGCGTCGAAGGCGCGTTAGGCTGCTGTCCTTTGCCAAAGTACGTATTCGCACCGGTCATAGGTAAAGGCGCCGCCAAAGGCTGAGTCGTCACGAGGCTGATTTGGGAGCTCGCCTGAGTGCCTGCCACCTGTGGCTGAACAGCTGCCGCATGGAGATGTGCTGTTGAACTGCTCGTCAAAGGTGGGTGCACTGTTGCAAAGGAAGAACCGGCGGCACCATCTGAGGCGCCGTCCGCGGTTCGATTGGGCAGAACATACGGCTGGCCCTGCGCTGACAGCGCGTTCGATGCTGTCCTGAGTTGCTGCACTTGAACTTGGGTTGATGACAGTCTCGCTGCCGCATAAGTCTGCTGTGTCAGAGTGTGGCTGTGTTGGCGGAGTGCTTCGGCACTCTGCTGGTAAAGCAATCGACTTTCCTCCCCTCGCTGACGCTCGTACTCTTTTGGGTCTGTAATGCGGAGGCGATTCAGTTTGACCATGTCTTCTGTATGGCGACGCTCTTCAGGCGAGAGATCAAGGGCCACGTCTTCCTCCTCAAATGTGTCGGTAGAGACAATGCGGCGAATCGCTTCGCCGTTGCTCTTGTATCTGATCAGCCTGTCCAGTATCACATCCTTGCCTATGAAGTCCTCTAGACCCTCGGCGGGCACGGGCTTGATGGAATGCAAAATGGACCCGAGCCGCTTCGACCAGCTCACGGGGTTCTTCTTGTCCAGGACGCGATCTGATAGTTGCATCTTGAACACAGCATTGTTTTGAAGGTCGTCCTCAAAGCTACCGGCAACGACGAAGCGATAAACGAAGACAGGCTTCTTCTGGCCAATGCGATACGCCCGTCCGATGGCTTGCTGTTCTTGAACAGGGTTCCACCTGAAGTCGAAGATCACGACCCGGTTCGCTCCTTGAATGTTAAGGCCGACACCCCCTGCAGTGGTAGATATGAGGTATACCTCTTGGTTACCCGTGTTGAAGTTTTTGATCATGTCCTGCCGCTTCCCAATCTGCGTGGCTCCGTCAAGTCGGCAAACCCGTCGCTTCTGCATTTTGAGAATATTCGACAAGTAGTCCAAGGTCGGGATCGACTGGCTAAACACAAGGACCTTGTCGCGAGCCTGCCGAGCCTCGTCGAGTATCAGACACAGCAGCTCAACCTTGCCCGACAGAGCGGGATTGTCTAAGTCGTGCGAGTTTGTCTCCTTAAGCGCTGCCGAAATCCAACTTTCGGGGAGGGAAGCCTCCTCTTGCTTTGCTTCCTTCTGCCGGGCCTCTAAGAGCTTCTGTCTAAGGCAACGCGGGTGGTTGACCACCAAAGCAAGATCATTGACGAGTCTAAAGATTTGATGTTGCTTTAGCTTCCTCGTTCTGCCATATTCGCCATGAATGCCCCCCACATAGATATCGTAGAGCCTTTGCTGCATCGTAGTCGGCGGAATGAAGAGCACAAACTCATGCTTTGGTGGCAAGTCCTCCTTTAGACACGACTTGATGGTCGCCCGATGGACCTTGGGCGCCACGGTCTCCTTGAGCACCTGTAGCACCTTCAGCGCTTTGCGCTTTTCGTAGCCTTCACTGTCTCCCCACAGTCCTTGCTGGATCGGGCTCGCGTAGATCTCTTTGAACTCCCCGAGGGGCCCAAGGTAGTTTGGCGCAACCCAATCGATCATGAAGTAATACTCCTCCACATTGTTGGCCAACGGCGACCCAGTCAGAGCAATCCGGCAGTTAGCCTTGAACTGCGAGCAAACTTGGTGCGCCTTGGACCCGGGATTCTTGAGGTAGTGGGCCTCGTCCGCAACGACAATGTTGGGCCCATTCATCAGGGTCTCCTTCGCCGTTTCGTCTTCAATAACTTTTTGCAGCATCCTGTAGCCGATGACCAAAACACCGCCCTCTTCTGCCCAAGACTGGATTGCCAGGCGACGCTCATCGGGTGGCATCTGTGCCTCAATTTTGCGAAGGGCGCCGAGCAGTGTGCCGGGCGTCCAAAGGAGAAGCTCGTCCATCCAGTTGTCCACCAAGCCGGCAGGGCACATGATCAACGTCTTGGAATCTCTGAGGTCCTCTGGAATCTGTGACACCACTGACGGGTCCGTGGCGTTGACTGCTTCCTGTATCGCCACCAGAAACGTAATGACTTGCATCGTTTTCCCCAGGCCCATCGTGTGCGCCAATAGACAGCCCTGGCGAACGTCCGGTTTCATGATGACCTGGTTCCATATAAAACGAACACCATCGATTTGGTGGTCTTTGATTCGCTTCCCGGTTTCTTCGTTGATGTAGATGAACGACTGGTCATCTTGCTTCGCTTCGTTGACGACCAATCTGAATTGGTCTCGGGACATCGAACCAGACTCATCAAAGGCAGCTCTCAAATTGAGTCGCCGAGCCTCCTGCTCCTCGAGACGACGTTTCTCTCTTTCACGGAGATCCACTGCTGCTTTGTTTTGGATGATTTCTCTGGGTGCGTTCTTGCGCGCCGACGAAGGTGTGCCTTGAGCGTTCACTGGTTCGTCCTCCATCTCAGTACCGTCCGGGTCGTCGTCGAAAAAGTCGGTCCTGAGAATTTGGCTCTCCACGGGAAAGTCGGCCTCCACCTTCACAACAAAATCAACGAAGGCGTCCCAATGAGTGTCTTCTCCAGCTAGCAGCCTGTCTTTGTCTTTGGCATTGAGACGGGCGATCCGGGATTCCTTGGAAGGCTTGACTTTGACATAGCTTAAGAACAGGCGAGTGATGTCAAACGACATGGTCCTTGGTGACGGATTTTGCAGTTCTGCAACATCTTCGACGCCGTCCTTCAAATACTGGCGAACTGACAGATCGAATAGCTCCTGGGGGTTGGTGGTACGGGCCGCTTCAAAGATCCAGGAGCGGCGCGTGTGCCCGAGCTTGAACAGCATACAGATAATCAACCTGGAAACGTCTCCAGCCCTAGACCAATAATTTTCAGGTTGTTTCCCAATTTGCTCAACATCGAAGCTCTCCCCATCCGGCAAGGGTGTGTCAGCGGCTGCGGGAGTGGTGTTCTCCACGTAGCTTGAAGGGATGTGCACGTCGTTGCTTGGCTTAACTGGAGTCGTCAAGTCGATGACAGACACGTGACGTTCTTGTCGTGGCTTTTCGGGGGTTTCCATCTCCGTTTGCGTGAGATCCAAGCGATCCATGCACATTGGAGACTCTTCTTTTAGGTTTCTGGGCGACCCAGTGGGGACATCCTCTTGGTTAGGGAGCAAGTCACCGTTGCACATGACTTGGTCCTCGTCATCAGGCTCGATAAAACTTTCGTCCTCGCTGGTCAAAATCTCGGTCCCTGTAGGGCTCTGTGGTCGCCTGGTCGCCGGACGCACATGTATCGGCACACTGATCGGCTTGGCTGGCTCGGTGCGCGACTCAAGCAGGCCTGCGAGCCACAGGTTGTAGAACTTGTCATCAAGGCTCTGCTCAAGGCTCCTAGCTTGATGCCGCACCTCGGATTCCTTGGTCCACGCCTGCCCCAGGATCTCAGCTGACAATTTCTTGATCCGATTATCGTACCTTATGGCGTTCAGTCGAGCATTATAAGCCAATTTCTTCTGTTTTCCTTTCTTTCTGGCGTCCGTCCAGATCTTGTAAGCCTTGAGCTGATATCTGGGTAGCTTCACCTCTGTCCAATGGGCTCTGTGTTCATCAACTGCGTCTCGCAAAAGAACCTCTACTCGATCCCGCGGGATGAACTTTTCTCGAGCCGCTAGCTTTTCCATGTCGGCTTTCTCGGCTTCAATCTCGCGGAGAGTTTCCTCATCTAGTGAGTCGGGCAAATCGGATAAATCGAGTTCTTCGTCACCGGCTGATGATTCCATTGGGTCCACACCTCGGGCCAACAGGGTCCCTGTTCGACCATTCTTGACCAACATTTTCCTTGTCGCACGGCTGACAATGAACCGCCAACCGGCGGGTAGCCTCACAGGGAATGCAGTGGCAAATTCTCCTTCTTCGCCGCACCACGTCTGCGTCGTGAGAATGCCCCTGGAAGACTTGATCGCGGCCATGGGAATGACTCCTTTGCCGAGGTAGGCTTGCGACGATGCTCTTTCCCACGGGAAACTATTGCCGTTCTCTTCAAGTGTGGCAGCTTGGTCGAACGCGTCGGCTTCTGTAGCTATGGGAAACGGTGCCCTGTTCACCTGGCTCGAGAGCAACGTAGGGGCCACGCGCAATCGCTTTGGGGCCCTGGCTACGTCAAGACCATTCTCCGCTGAGGCGTCGTGTACTTTGGATAATGCAATCTCTTGGCTGTTGGCAGTCGTCGAATTCAGCTGCTGTTGTTCACCCAGAAATAAGCCTTCGATCTGATCTGATTTTCGTTTCATCTCAGCCGTGTCGGCGTTTTCGATGTCTTTATTCGCGGTCTCGTTTGAGATTTCGCCGTTTCTGGTTTGCATATTTTGCCGTGCAGTGGCATGGCCATGCACATCGGTGTCGGACTGGGCGACTGCATCTTCCGATGGTTCCTTCTCAAAGTCGCGTTTCCACATCCAAAACGCCGGGCTTTTGGAACGGAGATTGACAATAGCTTGACCCAGTGCAGCTTTGTGGCCGGCCAGCCTGATGTTCAGGCTCTCGAACAGATCATTTCTTGAGCAAACAAACTCAAATGTCAAGAGGGCTTGGCCATCTACCTCCTCTTCCCGTATCTTCTTGGCAAGGGCAGCAGGGTCGCGCGTGCACGGCCGGCCCAAGGAACAGAGCTCCTCAGAGACGGCCTCCACGTCCCATAAGAATGGGTCGTGATGCCGAACACCTTCCATTCGACTTCGTTCAGGTGGGAGCTGCGGGAGATTGCGGTACAGGGTAGATTATCCGTCGATGCTTGCCAGAGACAAACAAGGGTTCTCGGCGAAGCCGTGTCAAGGAAACTTGAGGTGCCTCAAGTTCTGCACGAAAACAGGAGGGTGTACTCGGTGAAGGAAGTTGCAGGCTAAGATGCTTCAAGGCCTGTTGGCTGAGGTGCGATGAAGTGGAGAGTATTTATGACGAACGGAGTTGCCGCCGCATGCAATGGACAAACGGTCAGTACGAAACGATGCTGGGCTGACGGTGTTTGCTTGAGAACACAGCGCGTTTAAGAAGAAAACAGAATGGTGTCGGGTTGGTTGCGGCGCAACTGCACGAAGGGCTGTTGCTGTTCACACAGCACTGTCCGTTGACCGGCAGCCTGCAGGACCTCAGCCAGTCTGGCCATGAGAGTTGGTGGCAAGTCGGGAATAGATCAGTGGCACGAAGGCCCTGGCTGGCCGGGGGTCTGGGGCGTGCGTGCTTGATCAATGCAGGAAGGGCGGAAACCGAAGAGCCACGCAACGTATGAACCTGGGAGTGCAGCTTGAGTTGTTGGTTTGACGCGCTGCCTGATGAACACGTCTTCACGTGACCAGTCTAGAGTCTAAATTCGAACCCTGAGGCAGCATCCGTTGGTCGCGTTGGCAGAGAACGGAGGGGAAAAGGCGGCAGGTGCAAGGGACGTTGGCGGCACTCTCGACGAAGTCGTCTTAAATTTGCAGTCGAAATCTCATTGAGTCTCAATCTTCGGGCACAGGAACTCAACCCACATGGGCCTAGTATGTGTGTGGGTATCGCAGGCACGGGAGTGGCGGGCTCGCAGCGCCGCACTGAGCCCCTCTGCCCTGCGTCGCACAGGTGCCCTGGACCAGCTCTCTTCCTCCGACGTGATGCGATTTCTCCACCCAAGTTGTCACAATAGACATCCTGACTTCCTGTCTATAATCGAAGTCGATAATACATGCAGGCATCATCATCAGTTAATTTTCGTGAACCGGAAGTTGCAACTAGGCCAGAGCCGCGCGTGTCAGGAGCCATCCCACCTCCACAGCCGTTGCGAGGATTACGGAGCACCTCTCGTGAAAAGCGTCGGGCCCCATTAATAATCCATCTTGCTCGCTCATTAGCATCACCCCGCCGCTCTTTGCACCCGCCGAGTACTCCGACGTACAAATAGGATCGAAGCAGCCGCTCGGCGCCGTTGTCATTGGGGTTTTACGTCTCACAGAACGGCCTCAGTCTCCCAATGGTCTCGCTCACGACGGGGACGTMCCCCCCGCCTCTGAAGGAGGCGGAACTCGAAGCGCTCGTCCAGACGGTCAAGGACTGGTCCATCGGCAACGGGCTTGCCATCCGACCACCCCCGGCCGTCATCCCCGCGGAGGTCGATCCTACCAGGATAGCCGCCATCAATGCCCCCGTCACTCTCTTCCCAAGCCCATTCCCGCGCATTTGTTTCGAGCAGGGCCGGTCTGTGCAGAAGCTCTACAATGAGCTCTATGCGTCCGTGAGCCGTGACGAAGAATTTCTCGCACAAATCGTCAATGAGTGAGTTTAATCAGACAGCTGCAGGGCTCTCGGCTGACGGTTGGCATAGGGTCAAAGGCGGTGATGACTTTATCCGGAACCTGTGGGAAATCCACCTCAAAGTCAAGGAAGAGGGATATACCCAGGTGCTTATCTCCTTCAACTGACGCGAGCGAGTCTCTAATCGGAATCTAGCCACTGTCGTTGGGGTTGTTCAGATCGGACTACATGGTCCATCAGGATGTGTCGACATCGAGCCCAACGTTACAAGTTAAGCAGGTCGAGTTCAACACCATTGCGTCGTCATTTGGCGGGCTTAGCAGATATACATCGCTCTTGCACAAGTGAGTCCCACAATCTTGAGAGCCTTATCAATTATGCAGCTGACAACAACATAGATATCTCGCAACTACCGAGTATCCCCTGCTGGACCAGCCCATCACCCCTGGGGCCCTTGACCTTCCAGAGAGCAAGGCGGTCCAGGGCCTGAGCTCAGGCATTGAAGCCGCGTACCATGCCTACACCTGCTCCAATCTTGGCCACCCCAAGTGTGTCATCTTCTTGGTCCAAGGCGATGAGCGGAACGTCTTCGACCAGCGCCACTTGGAGTATCAAATCGCCAAGTCCTCCCCGACGATACCCTTGTTTAGACTTGCCTTTGCCGACATCCTCACCCACACGTCGGTGGCAGATACGCCCAAACGCGAGCTGCTCTACCGCCTCCCTCGCAACCCAGCCAAGGTCTTCGAGGTCGCCGTTGTTTACATGCGAGCTGGGTACGGGCCGGGCGACTACCCTGACCAACGCGCGTGGGATGCGAGATACCAGTTGGAGCGCTCTGCCGCCATCAAGTGCCCGACTGTTCTTACGCAGCTCGCCGGGACGAAGAAGGTGCAGCAAGTTCTTGCCACGCCGCGGTCCGCAGCTTCGCCGTCGATCCTGGGCAGATTCATCAAGGATGACACTCCGTTGGCGGGAGAGCTTTGGAAGACCTTCACGAACATCTACCCAATGGATACGTCCGAGGCCGGCCTGGAAGCCCGGGTAAAGGCTCTGGATCCTGAGCAATGCCAAGCATATGTCCTCAAGCCGCAGCGGGAGGGCGGAGGCAACAACACGTATCGGGGGGCGATCCCAGGATTCCTCAAATCCGTGCCTAAGGAGCACTGGGGGTCGTACATCCTCATGGAACTCATCACCCCGCCACCCGTGTCGAACCTCATTCTCCGCAACGGCAGAGTAGAGCAAGGCGGGGTCATTTGCGAACTCGGCGTCTACGGCACGTGTCTCTGGAGCCAAGAGTCAGGAGCCTTGCTGCACAACGAGGAGGCTGGGTATCTTCTGCGGACCAAGGGCGACAAGAGCGAGGAAGGGGGTGTCGCCGCTGGATATGGTTGCATGGATAGCTGCTGCTTGGTGTAGGGTAGCCCTCAGAATTAATGGCAACAGAGGCGCAATCACGAAAGACATCGAGACAAGACAATTTGGAGTTTCAAGTGTGTTGGTTCGTGGCACAGCTGCGCCTGGTATCGCCGCCCTGTTTTGTACAGAAGGATTCCACCAAGCCCTATACAAAGTCCAAATACCGGGGGTGTGACAAAGGAGACGGGTCTGAAGAGCGGGGGTTGGGGTTGCGTGGTGTTTAGCGCTGAGCTCGGCACCGACGCGACTCTATATTACATGAATGGGCAGCGGCCCTTTACTCGTTCTGGGCGGTCTGGGGTCGCTTGAGAACCTCGATGCTGCCTGTGCAATTGTCAGAATGGGATACAGCGTCGTCGATGGGTCAGAGGGATGATGCATACGCTGGACGACGTTGAGGCTGCTCCGGGTCTGGCCGTTGGCGTCCTGGTACGTGCTGATGGACGCATCGCCCTCGACAAACACCATAGACCTGTCGGCGCACTGGTCAGCATGACGACTTTGCACACGGCATCGCTCGGACGGGCAACGCACCCCTTGGGCAGGCTCAGCAGGAAGTCGCGGCGCGGGCCGTCGGCGAAGCTCGTGACGCGGAACCAGCTCGTCTGGCGGTTGTCCTTGGGCCCGCTGTTGCTGGCGACGGCGTACCTGAGGATCTCGCGGCCGCTGCTGGTGGGCTGCACCTCGGGCGTGTCGGCGAGGTTGCCGATGATGGAGATGCGGGCGACGGAGCGCGGCGCCGAGGTGCTGAAGGCGCGGGTGGCGGAGGCGGAGGCGCCGGCGGCGCGACGGGCGAGGAAGGACGACATTCTGGGAGGAGCTGCGGGCGCGGGAGAGCTGGCGGCGATGTGTTGATGGCGATTTGCGGTGGTGAGCGGCGGTGGTGGTGGTTGGTTTGTTTGCGCGTTGAGGGTGCGGCTGCTGCGTGTCGTCGCCGGCCCAACACGCAGGGACGGGTAGGCTAAAGCACCTCGTATCCCTGCGCCGCCCTGCCTGCAGGGCGGCAGTGGTCGCGTCAGGACGTGTTTGACGCGATAGATTAGGGGTCCCTTCCGAGCTTGTGATTGGCCCGTTGAGGCGGCCCTTTAAGCCCAACTCACACCCCTCGTCGCCCTCATCTCGACGCTCCCCGCAGACGGCGCATCGTAGATGAGGGCGGAGGGGCTCGACAACACGTGTTGCGCTTAATTCTTAACTTGTTCCCGCAAGGCGCCTACCAAATTACCAGTGCGGGGAAATCCATGACAAGAAAGAGACGCATACGAGGCTAGCTTCTGAAAAGGTTCCGGCGAGGGCTGTCAAACACCCCTTAGCTTGGAGCATCTTTGCCAGTCATCGACATGGATGAAATCATCATCACTGTGCCATGGCTACAATGCTCTCAAAAGCCAAGAGCCTCTTCATCAAGCCGACTTGTAGGCAACGCCTTCTTGGTAGCTCAGTCTCAAGTCTAGCCGTGATTCAATTCTCCAGCCAGCTGATCTGCACCGTGTCCAGGTCAGATGCCACCGCCAAGGCATGTTCCCCGCAGTCTTGAGCTCGCATTTGCGCTTGACGAGGCTGTGCTGAATGCAATCTTGGTCTCGACAATCTTGGCCGACGCATTTCGAGTGTCTACCTGGGTTACCCCCCTGTGGCGCCGTTCGCGGCTTGTCAATTGCTCTCCTTCTCGACGATCTTGTTTGCGCCAGCATCCTTGCCATCGGCCTGGACTAGGAGGTGCTGCGTCGTAACGAGATCTGTGCCTTGATAATCTTCTGTGAAATCACAACCTCGTGTGTCCTGTTATTGTCCAATGCTTTTCGCCTGTATTTCATATGTTGGGGTCGGCGGTCCCTGTTTCTGACTGGCCCGCTGGTGTCACGTACCCCGGTGCGGCCAGCATCCCGGCCCCGGGTAGGTTCCGACCAGAAAGTCACCGCTCGTGAACCTCCTCATGGCTCGGTCGCCCGTCCGTGGTGAGGTCGGCAACGCCGCTGATATGTCTCCCTCAAGACTGTCTTGATTCTGATTGACCTACCCATGCTTTGGCCTGAGGCGTAACCATACTGTAGTGACGCGCTTCCCAGCACCCTGTCCCCGTCCTTCGCCCTTCGCCGCCAGATAGTTCATTGCCCCTACGGCACCCGACGGCAGACGCAACATCCATCGCCAACAGCAAATTTTTCTCAAGCTCGCAATGAGCAATTTGGAGCCCTCCCCGCCTGACACTCTAGGCTTCGCTCCCTCCAAGAAGATAGGTAAGCTCCGCTCATCTTTCTCATCTTCACACCAACTTGGTTTTCTTAAATGGAAGCTCTCTTAGCGACTACGGTCCGCCATTACGAGTCGAATGACGTATCGTATGATATTACTGGCACAACTTTCAAGAAGACCTCTCGCCTTCCCTTCAATGATCCATATCCTGACGGTACTCCCTTTGTATGGTTCAGATCCTGGTAAGACCTGTCATTGAGGCTATAATGCGATGAGTTGTATACTGATTGAAGCTATCTTTAACAGGAATCACGAGCGCATCACCAATGAAGCTTATGCTTTGAAGCTGGTTTCTGAAAAGACGACAATCCCAGTGCCTAGGTTACTTGAGCATGGAGAATTACCAGACGGCCGGCGATATCTGGTCACAGAGTTCATCGATGGTCTGACCCTGAAAGAAGTGGATTCCCAAAGTTGCTTGAGAGAAGCAGGTCAGAAACATACAGAAGACACACCCTGCAAGACATGTTCAGACCAAGCTTACTCAAACGCACTCGACTTTATTATGGGCACTGTGTTACCACAGCTTGCAGAGTTGAAGTCCCAATACCGTGGAATTGATGGATTTGTGATGCCTCCTTCTTGGCTCACCCCCGATGCCCAACCGCCGTGGAAGGGCAAAAAGTCTTTCAAGACTATTCCCCTGAAGGAAGCAGAGTACGTTTTTCAACATGGTGATATCGCAGCTCAAAATATCATACTTGACCGACAAACCCTTCGAGTCAAGGCCTTGATTGATTGGGAACATGCTGGGTACTTTCCACCAGGGATGGAAAGATGGCCTGGAACACTGGACATGTGCGCTTATAGGAAGCGGGCTGATAATCTAGCCGATGCGATTTCAAGATTTCTCCTGGAAGAATATTTGGAATGCTACGAGAATTGGAGCGACAAGGACGAGCTACGGACTTTAGTTGAGGCTGGGGAACTTCCTGATCCTAGTCGCTTGATTGAAGAGAAGAGTAGGGAGAAGAATAGGTAGACAAATGTGCGAATCCGTGCCAGCCGTGATTATGGTGCTGTGAATCTATGAGCTCTGTGATTTCGCTATTATGTTGACCAGGAGGTGGTGCGTCGTCACGAGATCCGTGCCTGCATAATCTTCTGTGCAACATCACAACCTCGTGTATCCTGTTATTGTCCAATGCTTTCGCCTGTAATCCTAGGGGCGGCATGACTAGGTTTTGCAGAAGACATTCTTTCGTGTTCGGGAACAGCTTATGGTTGGTAGCATCGCAATCAAATTGGGCAACCTTTCGGTTCAATGGAACGTCCTTTTCTTAACATTTCATGCCCCCTCTTGGGACTGGGGAGTGGCATCCTTCAACTCTCAAACTGCCCAAGGTTGTCCAGGCTACGAGGCTCGTCATTGGTCAAAACTCGAGTGCTGTCTCTGAGTACGTCTTGTTTCCCAAAGCCGGTCCCTCCCGTCAGAGTGGATCGACGGAACAAGGTCACGCGGGATCCCAAGAGTCCATCCGGCTCTCCTCGAGGCGAAGATCTGAGGGAGGCAATCCGGAAGATGTGCCATTTCAATAATGATACAATTCTCATGAAAACTGACAACTTGACCCTACCCTCCGCTGCGGCGAAAAAGCATTGATTGCCGTCTAAAACGCCTAACCGTCCTGAGGACCATGTAAAACCAAGACCAGCCGTGGCAAGCACAACATGCTCCTCCTCTAGAAGCCGCCCCGTCCACGTCCGCGGCTGAAGCCGCCGCCGCCGCGTCCACCGCCGCCCCTGGAGAAGCCGCCGCCGAAGCCGCTGCCGCCCCTCGAGCCGCCCCTCGAGAAGCCACCGCTGCCGCCACGGCCGCCTCCCCTCGAGAAGCCGCCGCCGCCACGGGGCCCGCCGCGTCCTCGCGGGCCGCCCCTGCCGCCGCCGCGGCCTCCCCTGCCACGGTCGCCGCCCGCGCGCTTCACCTTCTTCTCGCCGGGGACCTTGGGCTTGGGCAGGAACTTCTCGAGCGGCAGCAGCTTGTCGCCGCCGATGAAGACCTTGTCGCCGGCCTTGAAGCTAGTGGCGACGATGCCCTCCTGGGGCTTGATGGTGAAGTAGACCTCGTTGATGGGGCCGAGGATCTCGTCGACCTTGCCGATGGGCGTCTTGTTCTCGAGGTAGATGGGGGCGTTGAAGTAGGGGATCTTGACGTTGGAGGAGCGGCAGAACATCTCGCCTTCGACGGCGTGCTCGAACGTGCCCATTTCGAGGACTTGCGCGGGAGGGCCCATGGGCGCGTTGAAGCCACCTCGGCCGCCTGCTGCGTGGTCAGTCACGAAGCTCCGGGGGACGCACACGGGGCCGCGAGAAGGCGGGAGAACTGACCTCGGAAGCCGCCGCCACCTCGGCCGCCGCCGCCGCGACCGCCTCTGAAGGACATTTTGTGTTGCGGGTTTGCTGGGGACTCGGCGATTGCAGATATCGTCGAGTTGTTGGTGACGGTGCAGTCGCTAGGCCTCGAGAAACTTTTCCGTGCGCCAGGCGGCGTTGATTTTTTCCGGTGCATATGAATTGCGGGGCCTGATTGGCTGAAGCGGCAGCTGTGCTGGGTGTGGGTAAGCCTGGCCCGCGTATCGATAAGAACACTTTTATTAGCAACGCTGGAGCTGGCAGGAGGGCCCCGCCATGGCCACTACCACTTACTACGTAGACGCGCAAGACGCCGTCGAGATGAGGCATGACGGAGAGGCTTCCTTCACCTTGCCATCACCTTGCGCCCCTGCCAAGCCAACGACAGCCAGAAAGATCAGCTCCGCGCTGTGTCTACATCAATAATCCATCAGCAATTGGTCAAATTCGCCGCCTGCGGTTTCTGGCAGGGCCTCGTGAGGCCAATCGCCGATGAGACGGGTGACGGAGCCGTGGTGCAGTCCAAGCTCCTCCAAGCGATGACTGACAGCCCAGGGGCAAGGACACAGCTGAGCGCATGCTTATGTTACACACATATCTTCAGTCAGGCCCCCAAAAGAGGTTTGTTTCGCATGGCTGCAGCCTTTCCCGCGCAGCCCTGTCGGCAGCTTCCGCCGCCGTGTCAATCGTAGCCTGATCGGGGTGTCAATAGAGGCTCGTCAATAGCGCCGCTCCCACCCGTCAACAGGCAGCTCTGCGCCTCTGTAGACTGCAATGGACGGTGGCCTGAGAACGTGCGATGAGCGTTGACGTCCCGGAATTCATCCATACGTATCCTCCCCGGTAAGTGCCGGGTGAGATGTCCATGCCGGTCCTGTTTTCTCATGCAAGCTTCGCTTCAGTATTCCGGAGTGAGTGATCAATGGTTCCTCCGCCGCTCCAGCATGCGTGCGCTGCGGATGACCGGCGAGCCTGGTAGCCCTTGTCTCATTGAAGCCTTGTTGTAGCTGTCAATTGACGCCTTGCTAACTGTTTCATGGCTATTCCGGGTACCGCCATGCTGCTACCTTATTGTGGAAGGCTTGTATAAGGCTCCAAGTTCGCTGTTCTCATACGGCTTTATTGTGATGGAAAATCGGTGGTGTGAAGAGTTGATGACGGCGACTGGGAGCGCATCTCGTCTGTCTTCTTCATCTTCGACCTCGTGTTGGCCTTCTTTGCATTTGTGAGCGCGCGGCGTTTCGTTTTCCAATACTCTATTTGCCTCCGTCGTGATCTCATACCGGCTGTCATAAACACCACATCCGAAGATATACGCATCATGGAGTCATCCTTGCAGAATTCCCTCTTCGGTCGAGACGACGCCTTGATAGTTCGATTTCCGACCTCTCCACCCTACACCACCACCTCGTTGACGGCCAACCTTGTCCTCCGCGTCCTCCTGGCACTGGTCGGAAACATAGTCTGCCTGGTACCGCTTCGCCTGCTCTATCGCAATGGCGAGTTCGCCGCCGTCGTCTTCATCCTCAACGTCATAGCCGTCAACTTCGAGACAGTCATCATGGCGCTCATCTGGCGCAACGACGACCTGGATTCCTGGTGGCCCGGGTACGGCCTGTGCGATGTCGACTCCTTCTTTCACAATGCTTCGCAGGCACTCTACGTTACTTGTCTCCTGGCCATCATGCGCAACCTATCCCACCAAGTCGGTATACTTCGCGCCAACCCTCTGACCGTCAAGGAGAGGCGCAGGCGCAACCTCGTCCAGGCTCTCATCATGTTCCCGCTGCCGATACTGCAGCTGGCCATGACGTTCCCCATCACAACCCAGAGATACGCGGTCGGGGCGCTGATCGGCTGTGGCTGGATGCCTCACACGTCGTGGCCGAACTTGGTCTTTTTTATCCTGCCCCCAGTAGTCGCGGCATTCCTCACGGTGGTGTATGCAGGCAAGTACCACTTTGCTCACTGGAGAGACAAACAAAAAGCTAACTAAATGGAATTGCAGTCCAAATATACTTCCGATTTCGCGAAGTTGCCAAAACCACCCAGACGGCCGTGTCCAGTAGCAGGGCTGCCAACCGCAGAAGTCAGCGCACCCGGCGCCGCCTGTACTTGATGGTGACGTCCATTATCGTGCCGTTCTTCCCCGTGGTTGTCGCACTCGCGGTCGCGAACGTGCTGGCCAATCTCCCACTGCTACCCTTCAGCTACGATGAAGTTCACAACCACGCCCATCCCACGTGGAACGCCATCGCCTTCGTCCCGTCGAGCATGATCAACTGGGCGTACATGAACAATTGCTACATACCGATTCTCTCGGTTGTGCCCATTTTCATATTCTTCGGCTTGACCAAGGACGCCATGAACCAGTATCGACTAGGCTTCCTGCTCATCGGTCTGGGCCACATCTTCCCTCGTCTCAAGGAGGAATATGATCCCGACAGGGGCCCTGTAGGGGAAAGTTCATACGGCTCAAGTCAAACGATGGGCATGCAGTCGTGAGTTCCTGACTTCCTTATCATCTTGAAGATGCTATGTCACGATCTGACAAAAACTGAACAGGGTTTCCTTCGCAGGCTCGAAAGTTCATTCGTCCCTGTCCTCGCGCCATCTAACCAGCATTGACTCGAACGCCACCAACGAGTGCCGTGATCCTCATCCACAGGCCACCAACCTTGCCGCAAATGTCGACATGGAAAGCGGCCTACATCAGGAAGCTCAATCAGCTGGGTCGCCATTCCAGAGAAGCTATTCAGAAGACACGGCAACAGATGCCGGCCGCCGCAACCCCTTTCCCTTCTCTACACGACTCAACTTCACCTTGCCATGCAAAATTCCTTTCCCAAAATCAAAGATGGGGAAGAACGTGGAGCCCCCGCCTCCTCTGCCCCTGAACTCCTACCACACCGACATGGCCGCAGGTAGACCGCAATTGAATAAGCTCGTGGACGAAGTTCAAGCGCCCAACTGGCCCGACGACGAGACCAGGCTGTTTCAGCACACCCAGAGAGATTGAGGACCCAGCTCCTAGCGTGTTCTCGGCCTCGGCCAATGTGAGAAGGGGGCAAGGGGCTGGGACTTAATGTTACAGGGGGAGGCTTTCACGTAAAGGTTTCGTTCGGCAGGCGGATTTGATTAAAAAGGCCCTTACGCAGCATCCAGCTGTGGCGAGGTGAGGACAAAAGGATACCAGCGGTCCACGGGAAGGGGAATGGAATGTTAGATCCTGGATGCCTCTTGATAAACCCCGAATGGCTATTCGGTCTAAAGACAAATGGTGACGATGCCTTGAAACGTTTCTGAAAACGTGGCAATACCTCTTCCGCCTCTATGAATTTCACAGTGCTCGTTATCCCGACAGCCCCCTGAGACTTTTGAACCCACCTTCTGGTAACCATGGCTCGTCAATCGATCACAGCAGTCTCGGCTCTACGATGAGGCCGCCATGGGCTGCTCCGCACCCTGCGACTCCCCTTCGCCCGCCCGCGCACTCTGCTCCGGATCCATGTCCGTCTTGATCCTGCGAATGATGCGCGCCGGGTTCCCGGCGACTACGTGGAACGGCGGTACGTCCTGCGAAACTCGCACGTCAGCTTCGTTCGTCCCCTTCCCCTGCCGTAATACCGGCTCGCTTCTGCCCTTCTGCCCTCCTGCCCTGTCAGACGACGACGCGCGGCGGTCTTCGCACCTTTGTGACGACGCTGCCGGCCCCCACCGTCGCGCCCCTGCCGACGGTGACGCCCGGCAGGATCGTGACGTTCCCGCCGACCCAGCAGTCCTCGCCGACGCGGATCTCCGCGCCCAGGTCCGGACCCCTGAGGCCGTCGCGCAGCGCCGGGTCGAGCGGGTGCGTGCCGCTGTACAGCGAGACGTGCGGGCCGAGCAGCGTGCGCGCGCCGACGCTGATGGCGCACGTGTCGATCCACGTCGAGTACGCGTTCACGTACACGCCCCTGCCCAGCCTCACCTGCGTGCCGTAGTCCATGTACGCGGGGCCCTCGACCAGCGGCTCCTCGTCGAACTGCGCCTCGTCGGCGGCCGCGTCGGGCAGCTCGGGCGGCAGCGGGGTGGCGTCGCCGACGACTCTGCGGGCCCCGGCGGGCGGTGAGTTAGGTGAGTGGTGAGGCGTCACGTCACGGCTCGACACGGCTGCTGCCGAGGGAGCGTGCCCGCGAGGAACGGGGTGAAGCTCACTTTCGCCAGAGGCGGACCATCTCCCGCCGCGACGTCGTGCCCGCGACGGCATTGTACTCGCGCAGCGCCGCCTTACACCTCGCGCGCTCGGCTAGCAGCTCCGGGGTATGGGCGTAATGGGGCTCGCCGCGAGCCATTTTCTGCCTGTTCTCGGAGAGGCGAGGGGCGGCCATGGCTGGATGTGCGGTGGCGTAAAAGACCGGGGGGATCAGGTGCAGCAGTACAGTAATATGGGTGAGCCTCCTCGAATCCTTCTGAGACGCTCACGGCTTGGAGTCGTGGAGTATGCCGTCACCAGGCTTACTCAGCGGCGATCGGCAAGGACAGGTCGAAGCCCAACATGTTAGCTGGTGCGCCATTGTGTACGTACGGAGTAGTAGTAAGCGCGGCGGCAACGTTCAGGTTCCAGAGCTGGCGGACTGGATGGCTGGGTGGGGCCGGCACGGAAGGCCGACGCCGGCCGGCAGCGCCACTTGCCCGGGACGGGGTTGACGTGCAGCAGCGCTGCGGAGACGTTCCACCTCGCGGGACAATGCCACCAGACTTGCGCTCCGTCTCCTGCGCTGCTGGAGTCCTCGTACCATGCCACCTGAGCGCTTTTGATTCATGGCGTGAGCGGGCAGCGGAAGGCGGTCAGTGTCCATTAACGCTCTGATAACGCTCTGATCTATCATTACAGTGTACTTCTAGCCCTCGGTCCTCGTGAATTTATGTCTAGACATGTTCTTCCGCCGGATCCGCCGCCTCATCTGCTCGCTAAGCCCGTACGTGAGGGCGTTGGCCAGCCCGACGAACTGCGTCGTGGATTGCAGGATGGTCAGCCAGCGCGGGGACGCGCCCATGATGGACTCGGTGAGGCGGTTCGCCATGCCCGGGATCCAGAGGAGGATGTAGGCGATGGGGTACCCGTTCATGAGCAGCATCTTGCGCAGGTTGGGCGAGGCGGGTATGTTGTCCCTGTGGCTCGTCTGGGTGGCGGGAGCGGCCTCCACCGTCTGGACCCGAGCCGGCTCGTCGGTCCGACCGTGGTCCAGGGAGGAGAGCGACCAGCCGGCCGAGCCTTCGCTGGGGGAGCGGCCCGAGATGCCGGGGCCCTGCTTGTCCGCGCTGTCGAGCTCGTGGCCGACGGCGAAGGAGCTGGTGACGAGGATGCCCTGGGTGTCGGACGGCTCGTTCTCCAGGTCGCGGCCCATGCTCATGGTCGTCCCCGTCGCGCCCGTCGAGGAGCTCGGGGCGGCCATCCTGAACTTGCCGAAGACGCTCTTGAGGCGGATGTAGATGGCGGTGTAGATGCCGATGGTGGCCAGGAAGATGGCTATGCGCCACCCGTGCGTGAGGGCGTAGCGCAGGTCGAGCCGGGACGGCATGATCCAGCACCAGTTCCCGCTGACGTTCCCGTAGGCGTGGAGGCCGAGGCCGATGTTGCCTGCCAGCGTCGCCGCTTGTCAGCCGCGCGTTTTCTCGGTAGGGGGTACTGCGGTGTCAGCGTTTCGCGACTCGGGACGTACTCGTGATCAGGCCCGGGACCCAGGCGGACGCGCAGACGAGGACGGTCGCGAGGGTGGAGGGCGCCATGGCCTGGCGGCGGCTGAAGACGGTGTAGCAGACGACGATGGAAATGATGAGGATGTTGAAGTCGACGGCCTGGACGGAGAACTGGCCGATCCAGGCGTTGGCGATGCACGGCGCGTCGGCGGGGACGCTCGGGGCGATGGTGATGCCGCGCCCCATCATGGCGATTCCCGACGCCGAGTTGTTGAAGCTGTTGATCAGATCCGCAATGAGGAGGTTGATGATGAGGGCATGGCGGAAGTGCCGCTTCGGCGGGTAGGCGACGTGCAGGCCGATGACGACGAGCGAGGCCAGGAACGAGGTCAGCGAGCCGATCAGGGTCGGCACCGCGATGGCGAGGTCAATCGGTGAGGCGTCCTCCATGGCATCAAGGGCGACGCTGCGGTGCACGAGAGGTCATTTCATTGCTGGAGAGCCGCAGGAGGAGAAGGGGGGGAGGGGGGGGAGCAGGACGAGGAGGAGGAGGATGTTGTTGATGTTGGAGGTTTGTCCGGAGGCTAACACTGTCGAGCCATCTCGCGAAACCAAGATCGACGAGCCCGCCGCCGGCCCCCCCGACGAGTCAGGAACTTTTCCCTCAAGCCTGGCAAGCCCTCGAGCGAGCCTAGCCCCGAGGCCTTCTCGCCAAGCGGGCGGGCGTCGGACCATGGGCAGTGTAAGTCGGCCGGATGTGGCTGCTGGGCGAGTATGGGGTAAGGGGGCTCCACCGCCGGCCACTGGCATTACTCGCGGCCGTCGGGCGGCGTCGCTTCCACGCTTCCAGAACTGACGCCCCCGACACCCGATCCGTGCGAGCGTGCGCGCCATGACCGGCCGCGTGGCGTGACCGTTTGGAAATCCCCTCGCGGACGGGCCTGCAGATCGGCGTCGATGGCGGTCGCGGCATCGATCCTTCGCGGTGCGCCTCGTCCGGCCGCGTGCGGTGGAGGGAGGGCGTCGTCGGAGGGCTGCACTGCAAAGGGCTGCAGAGATGGCCTGCGCTGCGCTCGCGTGGATCTGCAGCGCCCGTCAGGCCCGTCTCGGATCCCTGCCTGCGGGAACCGTGCACCAGAAGAGGCGCCGCCGTCCGGATGTCGCCAATCACGGCCGTCCCTCTCCGCAGGGGTCCCTCCGGCGCGGCGACAAGGCCTCTCTCTCTCTGCTTTTCTGCCTCCGAGGAAGCACGACCATGGCCGCGCGCTGCGCCCGTTTCGTGGCCCGCATCGCACGCTTCCCGCGAATCCTCCTCGCGCGAAGAGGTGGCCAGCTCTCCCGTCCCTCCAGATCCCGGGGGCGAAATCCTCCTCGGCAATCGTGGTTCCTCCGTGTGTCCTCCCCGCGCGGCGATTCGAGCACGCACCCCGGCCCGCGATGCTGGAGGGGGCTCTCGACGCGGTGGGTAATTGATGCTAAGCGAGAGAGCAAGACGCCACTGGTTACGGAACCCCCCCCCTGCGAACCTAATTACGTGCCGGGCACGGTATTACTCGAAAATTCTCGTACGCTACGGTACTGCTACGTCGAGGAGGGCTTCGCACGACGTCTCGCAGCAGGCGACGCCGCGCCTGAAACGAACTTCAGAGGGCGCGAGGACACGTTCCTCGCAACCACGTTGCATCTCTCCCTCGATCAGGGAGGCGAAGTCAGGAGCCCAAGCGCCTCTTGGCAAGCTCGGGGGAGGGCACCACCCCCATGAAGGTTGACGGAAGCCAAGAAGCTGCTGCGGCTCCCTGCGAGTGCAAATAATACAAGTACAGTACTCAGTCGGTGACCATCCGAATCCGAAGGGGCCCCAGCACCAGGTCCTTCATCCCCGCGCCTTGCAAGCAAGGTATACTACGTACTTCCTATTACTACTACAAGTAATACTGCTCGTACGTAGTACGTAGTAGTGCGTGCTCGTACGTAACTCGGTAGAGGCAATCCGGCCTCTTGGACCCTTTCGTCAGGTCGAGCGCCGATGGGAGCAGGGACCGGGGTGCTAGAGGAGTCCCGGACATCGGCCCGTCTACATCGCGCCCGCGAGGCGTTGTCGAAGGGTTTTCTGACGCCGCTATTTGTGGCAGCTTCACCACCTGACCGGGGGGTCCGGGCTCTGGCCGCTCACGGTTCCATGAATTGCCTGCGCCCAAACGGTCCATGCTAATTTACACCAGGCCCCCGGTAAAGTTAAAATTCTGTCACCGGCATCACGTCCCCTGTAACGCCAATCTGCTTCGCAAGACGCAGTGCGTGTGAGAATGAAGAGCGTGCCAACCTGCCCGTTCGACATACGTGGTAGGTCGACGCCAGCCATCTCGGCCGAATCGCACCGGTGGGCCATTCATTGGCCATCAGACCAGTGACGATCTCGGTACACATCGGGCCTTAGCATCGCTTGTACATAGTAGATCAATGGATTATGCCCCCTCCTATCTATTTCACCTTCGTACTCGTACGGGCACGTCGACTCGGCATGCATGCAGTTTTGGGTAGGTAACAGTGCCAAGTATACACCGAAGGCCCCTCTTGGCCATCAAATCCTCGTCGTCTCCATTCCGCATTCTCCCCGAATTAGACGGTTTCTCTCTCCTCTCTTTGGAATATTTTTGCGTAGCAGCAGTGTCCCCCAGAAAACCCGGCGCCAGTCGAAAACAAAAAGCAAAGGCTTCCGTGGTATCAATCAGGGAGGTGTTGTAGTTGTATCGTCGTCGCGGCTGGCGGAATGGATCTGGAGGACCAATCGTAGTGGTGGCAGACTGGAGCTGGCAGGCAAGAAAATGAAGCAATATATAATGACGAGAAAGCAATCAAAAAGCATGTGCGTTTGCGTACAGTACGTGTCGTCTTTTGACTCATGGCAGCGTTATACCAGAGCTCCGGGCGCCGTGTCGTGTGTTAGCCTCGCCGAGAGCCCTTCTGCATCTTGCGCATCGCCTCGCGGTGCGCCTCGAGCAGGTCGCCGCTCCTCATGCGCTCGTCGAAGGCCCTGTCCAGGAGCTCCTTCTCGCGCCGCTGGGCCTCCCTGCGCTGCGCCTCGGCTTCCTTCTGGCCCATGAGCACGTTGCGCTGCATGTCGATGTTGCGCTGGATCTCCGCCTCGCGGTTGCCCAGCAGCGACGACGTCGTGAAGAGCGACTCCCGGCCCGACGGCGTCACCATCGGCGAGCCCGCCCGCAGCTCCTGCTGCACCGACTGCCGGAAGTTGGCGAGCTGGGCGTCTCGCACGGCCTGCGCGGGCAGCGTGGATGCGCGCTTGGGCTGGTGCGAGTTGAAGGCCAGGTTCTCGGAGCTCTCGCGGGGGCCGGCGCCGAGGCTGGGCGCGCGCATCCCCGAGCCGTTGGATCGCTGCGACAGCGACATGACGCTGCTCTGGCGGATGAGCTCCCTGCGCTGCGTGAGCGGCAGGTCGTCCGGGTCGGACACGTTCAGCACCGACGAGTACGCGGGATAGTTGTACACGGACCCGGCGTCGCTGCCCGGGCCCTGGGGAGCGAAGGCCGGCTCGGGCGTGGTGGACAGCAGCGTGCCCTGCGACTTGCTGCGGAGGAACATCTCGCGCTGGCCGATGAGCGTCTGGGGGCTGGCGTACGACACGACTCCGGGAATGGCGCGAGGCGGCGCTTCGCTACCGGTGGACGGGGTCGACGAGGCTGTTTCCATAACCGTCTTTTCTGCGGGCACGGTGTCCGAAGCGGGTGCTGCGGGGTGTTGTTCCTCGGCGATGGGCTTAAATCCCGACGACGTCCGGCGCATCGCCGCCGCCGATGCCGCCCGTCCCGGGGATGTTGAAGGCGGAGAGACGGGGCTCCGGCTCTGCTCCCTGTCTTGCGGAACCTTCTTCGGGATCACGAGGCTGGAAAGGGTGTCTCTCTTGGATAGTCTTCTCCCGTTGCCCGGTGCGGGCGACGCGTTGGACATCCGCGACTCCGATCGGGATATCTGCGACTCCGATCGGCGAATCGCGGGCGGCGGAGTGCCATCCTCTGCCGTCTTCTGTAGGTCCTCGACGTTGACAGGAGCCGGCCGTTCCTTGACTGGCGCCTCGTTCACGGCTGGCGCAGCTTCGTCGACGTGCACATCGACGGGTTCAGGGGTGTCGGCGTAGCTGAGGTGCTTGGCCCACTCGTTTGTTCGGTAGGACATGGCCACTCGGGACAGGGACTGCGGCAGCCGGTCTTTCGTCAGGCTCACGGGCACTGACGACGCAACGGAGGTCGTCGACTTGGCCACCGTCGACTTAGCCACCGTCGACTTGGCCTCTGTGGGCTTGGCTTCTGTAGACTCGGGTTCTGTAGACTTGGCTTCTGTAGACTTGGCTTCTGTAGACTTGGCTTCTGTAGACTTGGCTTCTGTAGACTTGGCTTCTGTAGACTTGGCTTCGGTGGACTTGACTTCCGTGGGCTTGACTTCACTGGACCTGGCCGTTTCGGGGGCCTCGGGCAAGGCCTCGACGGGAGGAGCCTCATGGCTTTGCTCAGCGGGAACCTCGGGCTCCTCTCTGCCAAGCTCCGCGTTGATCTCAATGGCCCTGGGCGGATCCACGGAACGAACAGAGTGCCGGTCAGCACCGCTGATGCTCTCGCCGTCAACCGTCGCTGCCAGAGATCCGTTGTCGGCGTCGTGTCGGTGCGACGTAGGAACCACCAGCTCCTCCCGGCTCTCCCCGTTCTCGAGGGCCAGATCGTCACCTCCGCGGCCTGACCTCTGGGAGAAGCTCCTGAGCAGCGTGGCGGAGCTCTGGGACAGCCGCTTCACCAGTGAATGCCGGGGTCGCGCCGGGGTCGCGGCTTCCACGTCGTCGGCGAACGTGGCAATCGATGACCGGTCACCGACACTTTTGGCGTCCTCATTTGGGGGCACGGTAAAGGGCAACGGCACCACTGCCGGTGCCTCGGTGACTGTCTGTGCCTGGGAGACGCGTTTCGCCGTAGTTGTCCTTTGGGAGAGTCGCCTGTCGCCTGTCGGTGAAGTGGGCGCTTCATCCACGTCCGCAGCCTTCCCTTCGGTCTCGTCGGTGTCTTCGGCGGGCGTCTGAGGGACATCGTCGGCGGCGACTCGCACGGTGACGTTGCCCTCCTGCGCATCCCCTGCCGCCATTAAGGCCTGCGGTCCGTTGCGAGAGTGCTCAGAGTCCGACATGTTGGCCATCTCGATTGCTTCGGCGTCGGACCTCGTCGCCCTCTTCTCGCTCCCGATATCCCCAGAGTCTGACGTGCCTGACGAGTCGGCGATGGATTTGTCTCCGTAGACCCGCTCCCAGTGGCGACGCTCGCGCGCATTCGCCTCCTCAACCTGGCGCCCGACGCCCTCTTCCTCCAGCTGCAGCTCTCTCAGGTCCTCGGCTCGCGCCGCAGCCCTCCTCTCGCGTTTCTCCCGAACTATCCTCCACAGCTTTATCTGGGAGACGATGCCGACCAGGAAGAAGATGATGATGGCGGCCGTCTCGACGCGGATGCCCTTGGTGATCGGGAACGTGTCGGCTCCGAGGGGAAAGAGGTTGCTGTTGACGTTCCAAACATAGGCCCAGAACTCTTTCAGACCAGCGCGGCTGAAGCAGTCGATCCCCAAAACGGTGATTGTGGAACCCGAAAAGGCGATGGTGAGGATAAGGGCCCAGTCCCGTGTCCATCGGCTGAAGTAAAAGCCCAGGGCGAACAGGGTGAAGCAGGCGACGAAGATGGCTTTCGACGCGGTCTGACGCAACAGCCCCCCGGGTGTCAAGCACAGCAGCCACATGCTGAGGCAGAAGCCGCCCAGGGCGCACCCGAGAAATTCGGTGAGCTCCTTGAAGTACATGGACACGCCACCGACGGCGCAGCCCGAGAGGACGGCGGCCACGACGTATCCGCCCTGCGTGGCATCGGAGACGGGGACCTCCATGACGTACACAATCAGCACCGAGACGCCGAGGGCGGTCATGTAGGCGGTGGAGAAGAAGGTGTGTATCCAGCGGTTCTTGATGCCGACGAGGGCGTAGACGGGTCCGGTGGTGAGCATGATGGCGCCGGCGACGCCCCACCCCGGGGTGAGTTCCGGCGTGAGAGGAAGCTCACCGTCGGGTATCGTCGCTGCGTTGAGACGGGTCAGCCTGGGTTCAGGGGTCACGAACGGCGGAGCAGCGTCATACCGTTGAAGAACTTGGAACTATCGAACGAGGTGGTGGCAGTGGGAGCGGTGGACGAGGAGGCCGTTGTGTGAGGGGTGGCCGTCGGGCCCTCCGTGACGGAAGCCGTTTTCTGTTGGTCGTCACCCTGGGTTGCTGATGTTCTGGGCGCGGGCGTCTCAACGGGCTTGTTGTTATCGCCAGTATTGCTGGCCGTGGACCGCGACGAAGGCGGCGCCGGAGCGTCCTTGGACCCGTCATCTTGCCTCCCGACGACCTGGAAGCTCCGGGCTGCGGCGAGCTGCAGGGCCAAGGCCAGACAGAGCAGCACCCACAGGCGGGCTGCCCTCGAACGCATGGCGCCTGATGTGCGTGGGGTGATGATGTCGAGGCTGTCGAGGCGTTGAATGTCTGATGGGAGACCTTACGACGGCGCCACGAAGCCGCGAAGCATGATCGAGCGTCGTCTTACACGCCGAGAGGGAAGACGGCGTCTGGCAGCGAAGCCGGTGGGATCAAAGACGAGGAGGCGCGAAGCGGTCGACACGTCAAGACAGAAGCGCGACAGCAATGTAAATGAGATCAGCGGCGCTTGAGAGAATGATTCCACACGCGGCGCACCGGTGTGAGACAGCGTGTTCGGCGAAGGACTCGGGCGGGCCGCGGGGAGAGAGACCCAGCTACGGCGGAGCACAGATCAGAACAGAACAGTAAGAACGGAGGCTTTCGGCCGTAATAAACGAGTGTATAGAAGAGACGTCCCGTCGACCCAGCAGCACGACGTCGACGACAGCAAGCGAGCGAAAGGGAAAGTTGCAAGTTCACGGCGGAGGAGGACGAAGCGAAGACGTGCGAGCACACGGCGGGACGGAGGGAGAGGAGGCAGCGGCCAAGCGTGGCCGTCCGTCTAAGTGCGCGGTGCGTGTCATGGACTCAGCTGCTCCCCTCATTTGTGACAGGTGAAAACGAACCACTCACACCCGCTCAACGAGGCTTGGGAGCTGCGAGATGGGACGTATCCGGCGGCGGTCGCGGCATCAGGGCGCATCGCATCAGACCCCCGGGGGATGGCCAGGGCCTGTGGGGCCAATTTCCCGGCTGGGGCGGGCTGATGGAGCCGCGGGCCATGTGGACGACGAGCATCGACGCCCACACCCGGGCATGGGCATGGGGCATTGGCGCTGGCACTGGCGTTGACGTTGACGTTGGCGTTTGCTCGCGAGGCGGGTGTGGACCGGCGAACGCAGTGAATCGATCGATGGGATCATCGAGGGCAGCCGCGAGGCGAGCGCCGACTCCATGACGGCGAGGCGCGCGCAGCCGGGCCGTCTCGGCTCCGCGAGTCCCGGCGACGACGAGAAGGTGCGTGCGAGGCAGCACGAGCAGTCGCACCGCGTCGAGGCCACGGCCACCGTATCGCCCGCCGCGGCGGGGGGACGAAAAAAAAGTTCAAAGGGGGCTCCATCCATGCTCGAATCAATCAATCACATCGAAATCGAGCAATAGCCTGTCGTCGTATCCCGCGATGGCTGGAGCCCAGATTGCGCCGACCGGGGGGGGTCGGGCGTCGTCGACGGGCCACGACCGCGCGTGGACCGCTCCCGGGCGCCCAGGCACGCGCGCAGCCCTGGTACCTGCCAGGTACAGCGTGGCCCGAGCCCCAGGAACGGTCGGCGGGCGCCCCCTGTCGCTCGCCCCCCGGGAAGGCGGCCAGGGACAGCTTGCGCCAACTATCGCGCCACCGAATAATAATTACAGCGTCGGTGCCGCTGCCGAGGGCGAACGAAGAGGGCAGCAAGCCACCGTCGCCCCGAAAATAGAGATGCTGCCAACGCCCTACGTGGCGTGGTCCAGTCGAGCGCTGGGAGAAAAGGAAGAGAGGAGGGGTGGGCCGGGCTCGCTGGCCGTGAAGAATATCCAGGGCGCTGGCGAGGCGAGCCAGCGACGCCCGCGGCCGCAACCCTGGCCCGCCATCGTGTCTTAAGGCCCATGGAAGCTCCAGCTATCGCGGCGGGCAGATCCGATCCCTCGACACCACCTCGGGGCCCAGGCACACGCACACGCGACCGTCCACGTACATGCTATGTACTCGTACGCTCTTATCGGCCGGCCCTGCGCGATGCGCGGACGGCTGCAGCGACGGACGGCAGCCCTCCTGGAAATTGCCGGCAGCCCAGCCCAGGCCGAGGCGAGATGGCGAGGTAGCTTCCCACGGCAACGCGCGCATCCGGGCGTTGGCTCCGAGCTTGCGAGCAAAGTTTAAGGTAGTACGTACGAGTATTAGTAGACGGAAGCCGGCCCACCGACTTACAAAACGAGCCTGCGCCTCCGCTGCGCGCTCACCTGTCACGGCCGGGCCCTTGCCACACCCGCCGCCCCCGGCCCCGTCAAACGTCGTCGTCGTCGTCGTCCATGACCCACGATCCTGTCGACGTAATTCTCAGACAGCCCCGCTGCCATGCCGTGACATGCCATGCCGTGGCTGCGAACCCCTCGAGCCCCTCCACGGCCCTCCGCGCCCCGGAGCAACTCGTACGTATGATAAGGTAATATGTATTTGCACTCGTACGTGCATGCACGACAGCACGGAGTACAGCCCGCCAACTGCCCAGGCCCGCCGCTTGTCTGCTGCCGCTAGCCGTGCTCGCGGACGAGCTGCCACGGCTTCATCCGGAGGGGGCCTCGACCGACCCAGGCCTGAATCAGCGGCCGCCCGCGCGCACGTTTCGCCCTCGACGTCCTCCACTTCTACGAGCGGTGGCCGTGCGCCGTCGTGGCATCCTTCGGGTCTCTCGGCGCCAATTCGAGCCAGCCCGTCGTGCTCGTACACGACTTACACGGACACGTAAGAGTGCGCTTTCATGCCGCCAGCCAACGGGCGCGCGCGCTGACGCCCATGCTCTGCCAGCTCATTAATTAAACTCGCGCCAGCGGCAATGCGCGTCACGGACGGGGGCGGTGCTCCGCCGACCAGTCTCCTGGAGGCGACGCAGCAGCATGAGGAAGGAAGGAAAAGAAAAGAAAAGAAAGAAAAAACAAGCGGCCTGCAGCGTAGCGTAGCGTTGCGTTGCATCGTCGCACCCTGCAAAAACAAAAGGAACCGATGCCACGTTGGAAGAGAGTGGTCAGCCAATTCAGCCTTCCCTCTCCCTCCAGCTGCCGCTAGCGAGGCGACCGCCCTCTCACCGGGTGGCCACAGCAATCAATTGCCTTACTTGGCGAACCCGTCCGTCCGGTGGTGGTACAGCGTACGGGGGTCCGAGTCCCGATCATACCCCTTGTGAGCTATGATCCGCAGCCGGCAGGGGCTTGGTCCGGCACCCCTGAGCCTGGCGATGCAATGCCACGATGCATCGTGACCGCAAGGCCGACGCGCCTGGGATTAAGATTGCTCGTAAATGGCTCCACACCACTCCTCGAACGCCGTCATTCACTCTCGAGTCTTCACCGTCCGCCGCCCCCAACGCGATGCCCGATGCTGGCCAGCCGGACCCGTGGCTTCGGTCTGTGCTGGTGAGAGTATTTGTATGTACTCCGTACGTGTGTCACGGATGCCCGTCGAGCCGGTTGTCGCACCGATACGAACGCGTCCGTGAGCACGGATACGGACCGCAGTGAAAGCGCCGAGATGGAACAAGGTCTCGTCTCCCGCGTCTGTCCTCCCGTCGCACTGAGCTAGAAAATCTCCATGGTCGCACATCAAGGCTCGTTGCTCCCCGCGCTGTCCGTGTCGCGACCGAAACTTGGTCGGCCATTCGAGTAAACCTGGCGTGGATGTCCATGTCTCTGCAGACGGCAGCAGCACCGTCACCCGTCCCTTCGAATGCCGTTGTGCTGATCGCTATTACATCCCTTATCGGTCACTCGTACGCTTGCCAACTCGCATGAGACGCGCCGCGCTGCCCGTCTGCATGCGACGCTTATTAGCCGGCTGACTCAAGCACGTCTGTTGTGCTAATCACCCTCCCTTGGTGGGTGCCGTGCCTAGGCATCTACGACTTGATCAGCCTTCGTTTGCGCACTAATACTACGTACTGCGGCCGTCGTGATTTCGAAGGATTGCCCAGCGCGCCCGTGGCTCCCTGCATGTCTACGGGTACACGAGCAGATGGGCGTATCGATTCATTGTTGCCTGCCTTGCGGGCCAAGCCCGTGGCGTTACGGTGAGGTGGCACGTAATTAGTTGTTAGTGGACTGATCTGGAGCGCTCAACCCCATTGTAGAGCACGGTGCCTTTAGCTTTCCACCGACCAGAGGTAGCGTCTCCGTCGATACGAACGCTCGTTCCGCAGGGAAATTGTCCCGCGGCCATGTGAATCACGGACTCAGACATCGGTGCTGCCATGGAAGCCTGTGTCATCCAACTTCTTCCGAAAGAGGCTCTGAAAGTCGCTCACCCGGAGTCAAGGGCAAATTCGTGGTATTCGCGTCTACCTAGGTACCTAGGTAGTAAAGGAAATTACAGCAATCGCGATGGCTGTGGTAATGGTCTAAGGGAAATGCCCGACAACGCCCTCAATGGTAGTCCTGAATCATGCCGTCCTCCCGGTGGTATCATATGTGTCTCTCACGTCGCACGCAAAGCCCAAATGTGAATGGCAAGGCAAGCTGCTAGGCTCATCTCTTCATAACTCGAGTCGGCATGCGATCCCCGCTGTACCGCGGCTGCATCGGCGCTTTCCCGGTCCGGCTGCGACTGCGTCCAGGTTTCGCCGAAGAAGGGTGCGGCTTCTTGTTGCGGTTGACCAGGGCAAGGAATCCCTTGAGGGGCAGCAGCAGGAGGAGGAGTATCGACCTGAACGGGAAGAGAGTGAATGCGACGGCGCAATCGACCATGCGCGCCCAAAAGTTCCTGCTGGAAGCGCTGTTCTTCGCCGCCGCTGCCGCCAGTGCGATGGCGTCGTCAACTCTCGAGTCGAGTCCCGCAAAGCGGCCCTCCGTTTGGAGTTGAAGGAGAGTAGCCTTCTTCTCGTACCGTCTCACGGCCCGGTTCAGCGCGTCGAGCTCGGGCTGGATGGCGTTGCGCACGTCTCTCGTCATTATTGCCTCTTGCTTGGCTCTCACCGAGTCCGGGCCGGCGCCTTGCTCCAGGGCCACCTCCTCTGCCGCGGAGCGAGCCTCGAGCCGCTCGATCCTCCCAACCATGTCCTCGATCTGTGCTCCCGTGTCCGCCGATGGCGCGAAGGGGTTCGCGTGCACAAGTCTCTGCAGGTGCAGGGTCCGCGACTGGACTAGCTTGAGCATGTGAGAGAAGACGCGTAGCTCTGACACCAGTAGGAACACTGTCAGGTTGAAGTTGGAGACCAGTCCCTCTGACGGACGGCTCAGCTGCGACCTGATGGCATGGAGCAGATAGGCGCTGACGAGCGGGAGCGCGAAGCAGGCCACCAGCGAAAGGACTTCATGTATGTAGAGCTCGCGAAGCGCAGCCCGCTGCCGGGCCGTCGTAGGCTTTTCCCGAGACCGAGCCTCGAAGGCTTCCGAGCGGGCTTCTGCACCGTCAACCTCGTCCTCCTCAGGCACGTCGTCGAGCGGCGAGCTCGGCTGGGCAGCTGGGCCCGAGGACTCGGCGTCGCTTTCCTCCTCAACGACGGCGTCGGCGTACTCTTCCTCGTGATTCACCCGCACCTGTTGAGCAGAATGATACCAGACCCTGCCGCAGGTCAGTACTTAAGACAGCTTTGGAAGAATTGCAGTATGCGCTGACAACGTACCATGGTTGCGAAACCGACCAGTGGAGGAAGACGCCCGCCAGACCCAGGAGCATAATGTCCGTCACGACGGCATGCCCATTCTCGAACAGCGCACCCGTGACCGCGGGGAGCAGCGCAAAGGCCAGCGACAGCGCCGCGAGGGACGAGGCTTCGGATGGGGCCAGTTCAGCTCCAGCCTGAGACTGCGGGTTCAGGATGGCGCGGGCCTCGCTGCTATAGTCGGAGAAGTTGGAGCTCCTGCGCGGCGGCGGCGGCGGCGGCGGGCCGTCGAAGGACGTCTCGGAGCGGCTCGCGAGGGACCGTCGCCGAAACTCGTCGACCATGGTCCTCGCGCGCCGGAGGGCATGGCCAGGCGGGCCGTCGAAGCCCGAAGCGGCGCCCGAGGCCACACTCGCGAGGCCGGCACCGCCAGCTCTTGGGGAGGCGGACGATGACGCAGCTTGTTGCCGTGGGGCGGCCGGGATGTCGTCAGACGCCGCGGCCATAATGCGACTGCACGGTACGCCCTCGTAGCGGGCAGCCGTCGACTCGTCCAGAGGTTCGGCCTACCAAGATGAAAGATGGCATGGAGGGGATGGCCTGATGGCGTCGTGCACCTGCGGTCATACAGTGAGTGGTTGGTGCGCCTCGGTCGGCAAGGTAGCGCTGGGGGCGCAGAAGGCGCCTGGTCGATTGATTGCCTAGAAGGGAAATGGGGCCTTAAGGTTCTGGACTCCGCTCCACCATGTCGGGCAGTTAGCGTCGTGTCGAGGACACCATAATCTGGGGTAAGGGCCAGGGGCGAGAAGGTCATTACTCGCGACATCAGGAGCGCAGCAGTAATCGTCTGGAACCTATCTAGTATACACGGGGCGCAGACATACGCATGTCGGATTGCGTTGAAGTCGGGACTCTGCATTCCACAGCCAGAAGCTGGGAAGCGGCTCCGGGCGTTTCACATTTCGGAGGCAACGGACCCGACCAACGTACCGTACAGTACATAGGTACCTTACTTCCGGCGAGTTTCGAGGGTGTTCACAGTAGAGAAAAATCACTGACGACTACTCGTATTTTGCCATACCGCCTCGAACTAGGTAGAGTTCGACACGCTTCCATGCTCGGTTTGGACATTTCTAGATCGGGGCAGGTGGTGCTTGCCCGGCAGCTGGAGATGCCGACACCAGCTGAGGAGATGACGGGTGTGTAACATGCCTCGCGTAGCAAGTAGCAACCAGGCGTACCCTCCCCGCGTCGGAGGTCTTGTCATCTTTAGGAGTTATTTGAAAATTGGGAACAGGCTTCGGCGCCTCGCTACGAGTAAACGCTTGTCCCTGCTTGTCGGAGCTGTCGGATCCCAAAAAATGTTGAAGTCAACGGCGTGATAGCTGATTCGCCCACTCTGTGTGAAGTATTAACTGGTTCTGCAAGAACAGCTACGTAGCCGTCCTTCTGCCCTCCTGGGCTTGTCGACTCTGGGCCATCGTGGCAATGTCGGGGCTCGGCGGGCTGGAGTCATGCGCACAGACCCGACATAGAGGAATAAATCTCCGGGCCCCAGGCCACGCGTCGTCCGGCTCGCGATGCGGACGGTAGCCTCGCGGGGTGCTGCTGGCCAGCAGGGCAAGCCCCTGCGCCAGCCCGTGTCTTCAGCTCGCATGGCAACGACGAGCGGGCGAATGGGACGATGGGACAATGGGACGCATCAGCATCGACGCTCCCCGTGCTCGACAGCCGATGCCGCTTCGTCTGCTCCCCACGCCCAGGGGCCGCTCCGCGTTTCACCGGAGCCAACAGCCCGCCGGGAGCTGCGCTGCACGTCGACACCAGGTGGAGCGTCGCTGCCGCTGGCTTGCTTCTTCCCCGAACGTCAGAGAGCCTCACGGCGACGCCATTCGCTTGCGGCGAGCCAGTCCCGGCGTGGGTCAGACGCGCCTGGTGTGCCCCCGTCGAGGACAGGAGTGACTGTGCGCCACCATCGTCAACCCGCCCAGCGCTGCCGACGAGGTCGGTGGGTCGCGCTTTGGCTGCCTCGACGCACCGACGGCCGGCAAGGAGCGCCGCCTCAAACGACAGGAGCCTGGGCTGGCGGGCTGGCGACAGGTTAAAGCTGGCGACGGAGCCACCCTCGGGCCCTGCGCGACCCTCCTCTCCTCCAAACTCCTGCCTCCGAGACGGCCGAAGGCAGCCTGCGTTGGGCGACGAGAAGAGAAGAGCTGGCAATCTCGTCGACCAAATTTAGTCCCGCACCGCAGATTACATCACTCCGCCTCGAGGATGCTGGCGCTCGCCGGTCGCGCCCCAGCCGCTAGCCAGTTCGAGCGCGCTCCCCTAGCCAGACGCTTCGCGGGCCCGTGCAGCCGCTGGACTCGCACCAGCAGCGGCCGCTGTGCCTGCTGCAGCCCAGCCGCCGCCGCCCCGAGCATCCCCCCGGCCGCTCGACGTCGCTCCATCGAGGGCGAAAAATCGAAGCCATCGCCAGCAGCAGCATCACCGTCATCGCCGCCCCCCGAGCCAGCACTCGACGTGCCGCTGCTCCGCCCGCTCCGCATCGCCGGGCCGCATCTCCTGCTCGCCCCGACGCCGCTGCAGCAGCTCCAGCCGCAGCCGCAGCAGCCGCCGCCGCCGAGCTGCCCCCTGAGCACGGTCGTCACGGCGGCCGTGCCTACGCCGTCCTTCCCACGGCTCCTCACGCTCTCCAACCGTCCTCCCCCTCGACCCCTTCGGCCCCCGTCGGGGCAGCCCAAGGCCTGCGACTGCCTCCTCTCTCCCAGCAGCCCAGCTATCCCGGCCATATCAGCTCCCCAGGCCGTTCACCCCGGGACCTCGCCGCCGCCGCCGCAGAGGCCTTGAACCCCCAGCAGGGCCGCCAGCAGCAGAGCCAGCGGTTCCTGTCTCCCTTTCGCAGCCGCGCGCCAGCAACCCTCTTCTCGTCATCGGCCCCTCGCCGTCCCCGTCGTCTGTCTTCTGCCCGCCTCTGGAACCCGACCAACTCGACGCCGCGGACAACCCGGCCTCGCAAGCGACGCACATCGTCTCCCCCCGCGCCCTCCGTCCCGCTACAGCACCCCTCGCTCGACGCCTTGGCCGACACGAGCGACCTCGCCGCCATCGCAGCCGGCGACTATCCCCTCCTGACCCTTGCCGAACAGCGACAGACGAGGCACTCCGCATCCGTCCGTGCCAGTTTCCAAGTCGAGAGAAGCGGCGGCCACGATCACCGAGTGAGCCTGCCCAGATCAGTCCGCGCCTCGTACGACGGAAGCCGATCTCAGCTGCCGTCGCCGGGCTTCCTCCAGGGCTTCGAAGCCGAACCGCAAGCAAACCCCAAAAGGCTGGACAAAGGAAAGGGCAAAGCCACCATGGCAACTGAAAACGAGCCTTCCAGGCGGTCCTACTCGAGGGACTTGGAACGGGGTCCGGATGTGCTGGATCCCCGGCCCTCGAATGTGTCTGCCGGAGATGGCATCGGCTCAGCCATATCGTCGTCCAACTCGTCCATCATGGGCGAGGATGTGCAAGCTGACGCAGGCGGGGAATGGGGTCCCCAGCACCCGTGCTACCCTCACCTGAACCCGCACGTCCCCCTCGACTCGCACGAGTTCGCGACCACGCGCATAATTCGCATCCGCCGAGACTGGCTCGTCAAGGGCGACCTGGCCCCGACCTTTTCCAACCTCTACCCCGAGATCCTGGATCCGGCAGGCGTGTCGGAGCAGGAGTTCAGGCGCATCGTCGAGAAGCTGAACGGAGAGCTGGTGCCCATATTCGACCCGTACAGCGCTCGGAACATTTTGGACAGCCTGCTGGGCCTCGTGACTGGCTGGCTGTGGGACGACCTTGGGCTTACCGGCATCAAGGCCCGGCTCAACGACCTGGAGAAGTGGATCGAACGGTGGAACGTGGATATGGAAAAGGCAATGGCGTCGGATGAGGGTGTCATCCCCCCAAAGCTCATATCGCTTCGACAAACGGGATACATGACGGTATGCTCTCTAATTACCGTGTGATATTTACGCCAGAGTGGTGACTAACTTTACTTGTCAGCTGGACATACAAATACCAGATCCGGAGATTGCTCCCGCGCCGAGCACCACGGGCGCTGGCGAATCGCGGACGGCGTTGCCATTGGAGCCGGCGCCCGTAATGGTGGCCTGAGTTTTCTTTGCGAGCTTGTACTTCCATTTGATGATACCCTTTCTCTTTCCGACGTTCCGATTTCTTCTCAGCTACTACTTTAATCTTCACTAATGAAGAGCGACTTGGCTGTTGAAATGCAAGCATGGTGACAGTCGACGAGCTGCTCGACGCGGTGCATGCTTCTAGACATCCACCCCAATGAGTTAATATATCCTTACGCTGTGGGCTCCTTTTTTTTTTCTTGGATACAGAATCTTCGCATAGATTGTAATTATACGTTTTCAATAGCTGCACGAGTGGAGTGGGGCATGCGAACTTACGAATGGTTGCCGCCGAAGAATTCAGTGAAGCTTATGCGCTTATCTTTGAAGGGTCAAAAAAAAGCTCGTTCACCCGTGTACTCTTTCTTTCCATGTACCATTCAAGAAACAGTAATATCTCATTTTCCTCTATTTAAGGTGCTATGCAACAAAGGCCGTTTAACGCGCCAGATAACGGCAGTCCGGCCGCAAGTCGACTTTTCGTTGCTTCATCCTAGCTCTACACCAGGGCTGGCAACAGCAATCCAACTGTGCGTTCATTTCACTTCTTGTGCATCGTCAGCGGCTCCCCTGCGAGACATCACGCCATGCCGTAACATCAAAGCTGCCCTTCAAAGCTCCCCATCCGGCAACTCACCACGGCACAGCGGTAATAACCCGGACAGGGAGGGACCCATACATTCGCCAGGTTACTCGTAGACAAATGTGCCGATCCCAGGCTCGGCATATTTGCACCGAGCGACGACGATGTCGGCGCAGTCTTTAGCCGACCCTTCTCCCACTCGTCGTCCAGACTGCTCTCCGTGAGCGGTCCGCCACAGCCCGGCCCCGGTGAGAAAGGGCACGCTCGCAATGTCGACCTCCGCGGCGGACGGATGCCGTGACGGCAGCAAGAGCCGGGCTCTCGCGCGCGCAAAGGCGGTGCTGAGCTTCGTGCTGGCGCAGTGGCTCATCATCGGCTTCGGAGTCGCGTGCGTCCTGGCGTACTTCTTCCCGTGTGAGTGGCTGCTCTCTTTTCTCTTCCTCCTTTTCTCTTTCTTGCCTCTGACGGGTGCGCGGAAGAGGAGTTTGCAAGTTGTCAAGACTGATGCGAGTGTGAGTGAGACAGCCGTTGCGGCGCACGGCGGCAAGATCCGCTCCGAGTACAGCATCTTGTACGGCGCCGTCGCCTTCATCTTCCTCGTCAGCGGGCTGCAGCTCGCGCCGGACAAGCTGCGCGAGAACGCGACCAACTGGCGGCTGCACGTCGTGGTGCAGGGCATCAGCTTCGTCGTGATCCCGGCCATCGCGCTGGGTGAGTGAGCCCTCATCTTCAACCCCTCCCCCCCCCCCCCCCCCCCCCCCCCCCCCCCCCCCCCCCGGTCACCGTCGCCGTCCTGACTTACACGCCCGCCCGCCCGCCCGCCCAGCCGTCGTCCACATCTCCCTCGCCGCCGGCGCCCTCGCCTCGCGCACGCCCGCGCTGCCCATCCTGCTCGGCCTGCTGACGACGGCCTGCCTGCCCACGACCATCGCCTCCAACGTGGTCATGACGCGCGCGGCCGGCGGCGACGACGCGGCCGCCGTCATCGAGGTCGTCCTCGGCAACGTCGCGGGGGCCTTCCTGAGCCCGCTGCTCATCTACGGCTTCTTCCCGCGCGGCGACGACTTCGACGCCTGGCGGCCTGCCAGCCCGGCCACCCTCGGCCGCATGTACGCCGACGTCGCCAAGCAGCTCGGCCTGAGCGTCGTGCTGCCGCTCCTCGTGGGGCAGGCGATACGGTGGCGCTGGGGGCCGGCGACGGTCAAGGTGCTCGACAGGCTCAAGCTGGCCAAGGTGTCGAGCTTCTGCCTCGTCCTGCTGGTGTGGTGAGTTAAGACCCGGGGTAAGGGTAGGAGCCGCTTCTTGAGCCGTGCTGACGGCGGCCATGGCAGGACAACCTTCTCCGGCGCCTTCGAGACGGGCGCGCTCTTCAAGCTCTCCAAGGCCTCTGTCATCTTCAACGTCTTCATCAACGTCGCGCTGTACATGGTCTTCACCGTCATATGCTTCTACGCCGCGCGCCCGCCTCTGTGGCTCTCCGCGCGCCTCAACCCGGTCCTCACCGAGTCTCGGCTCGCGAGGCGCCTGCCCGCGCGCGTCAAGCGCATCTTGACCGTCAAGCAGGTGTCCAAGCCGCAGACCGTCGCCGTTTGCTTCTGCGGCGCGGCCAAGACGACCAGCCTCGGCATCCCGCTCGTGACCGCCATGTGGAACGCCTCCGACGACCTGACCCGCGCATTTATACAGATCCCTGTCCTGTTGTACACGATAGAGCAGGTGAGTACCCTCATGAGAGCTGGGGTGTGGAGCACATGAACTCGTGCTAAGTTTGTGGGAAAGGTCTTCATGGCGCAGATTCTTGTCTATTTTTTCAAATGGTACCTTCGACAGGGGCAGAAGATAGACAGTGAGAGTCCAGAGGGCGGCCATCCCACTGAGAATGAAACCTCAACAAGTCCCAATGAGGTTGAACTCCCGACTGAGGAGTTGCACGTCGAAAGGTGGTAGGCAGCACGAACAAGGGCTTGTAATGATATACAAATTGCATCGGCGACATCACGGCGTCGCATACTTTCGCCATTAGATTCAAATACCATAGCGTCGCGTTGTTTCTTTTCTGCATCAACTTACGTCCTCGATCATCTTCCCTGACTGGTGGGCATGGCAAGCACCATACATTTATTTTTTTATCAGACTATCAAATAGAGGCTTAAGGAATTTGGCACTCTTCTTGGGATATCTCCGTTGTCCATTGGCATAGTCGACGTAGCACACGCCAAACCTTGTCTCGTACCCCTCGTGCCACTCAAAGTTGTCCATGAGCGACCATGCAAAATAGCCTCTGACGTTGACGCCGTCCAACGTGACCGCCGTCACCATGGCCTGGACATAGTCGTCGTAGTACCGCACCCGGAAGTCGTCATCGAGGATCCTGTCCAGTGGCATGTTGTTTTCACCCTTGACGCTCGTCCCATTCTCCGTCACGTAGATCTTGGGGTAGCCGTAGCGCCGGCTAATCCAGCCGAGCAGGTCGCGGAAGCCGGGCGCACAGGGTCGCAGCCACGAGGACTGCGTCTCTTCGCCAATGCAATCGCCGTTCTTGTTGACGAAGAGAATTTCAAGATTGCCCGCGTAGTCGTGGGCGTCGGGCGTCCCGGGCCGGTGCTTGATGTAGTTTGCCGTGTAGTGGTTCATGCCGTAGAAGTCGTTGGAGCCGTGGACGAGGGATATTTCCTCCGGGGAAAAGGTTGGTAAACGATCGCCAAGCTGCTTGCGCATCGAGGCGGGATAGTCGCCGAGGTAGATGGGGTCGGCAAACCAGGCGATGGTGAATTCAAGCTTGCGTTGACAAGCCTCGACGTCGGCCGGGTCCGCCGCATCCCAGGGGTAGACGGCATCCCCGTTGAGAACCACGCCAATCTCTCCGCCGTGAGTTGGCTTGAAGTCTTCCCTGTAGGCCTTCACGGCGCGTCCGTGGGCAACCAGCAGGGTGTGTGCCGCGATCCAAGGCTCTATCGTTCCGTCCCCGGCTGAGCTGCGACTGCGATCCGACATCCGTCCCGGGGCAAACTGGCCAACGCTGTAGCCCAGGATGCAAGAGCACCACGGTTCGTTGAACGTCACCCAGTGCTTCACTTTCGGCAGTGCCGCAAAGACGACGCGCGCGTAGTGCTCAAAGTCCAGCGGAAACTCTGTGCGATTTCGCAGCCCGCCGTAACGTCTTTCAAGCTCCTCGGGCACGTCCCAGTGAAGCAAGGTGACGAACGGGGTGATGCCGGCCGCCAGCAGGCATTCGACGAAATTGACATAGTGGTCGAGCCCAATTTGGTTCACCGGATCATGGCGGCCGCCCTTGGGGATGATTCGGGACCAGGAGAGAGAGAATCGGTAGGCGGTGGCGCCGAGCGACTTGAGCAGGGAAACGTCCTCTGCGGTGCGGTTGTACGAGTCGCAAGCAACGTCGCCAGAGGAGCCGTCAGCTATCTTGCCTGGAATTTTGCAGAAGCTGTCCCAGATGCTGGGCCCGCGCCCGTCTTGCTCAACGGCTCCCTCGATTTGGTATCTGATTCCATGTCAGTACTTGGGTGCCACATGGACTCCAGGGTAGAGGCTGTAGGGCTACTACGAACGCGGCAGTAGCAAAGCCCCAGAGAAAGTCCTCGGGCAACGACATGTCTGCTCGTGCAAGCGTTCAATCGTCCACGCCAGAGATGTCCCTTTTCGCAGAGGACGAATTGTGGTGTGCCTCTGTTGGATCGCTACTCAAGCCGCAGATGGGCTCAGATGGGCCACACAATCAGCTCCCTCAAGACCAGAGCAGCCTGAAGGAACGCGCATGCACCCCAGCAACAATATGGCTTGACGCTCTACCAGCTTGTTCGTTTTAAAAGAGAGGCGGGCTTCATATATACCCTGACACGGACCACAAAGATAAACCTTGCCGGGGTCTGAGCTAATGCACACCGATGGCAAACATCGGCGCCGCCTCAACCGACTCGGACCGCCAATCGGGGCCCCATACGACGCCGTGGGAGTGCCACGCCTAGTCGGCACCGAGCCGCCCAGCAGTGAGCCATGAGCAGGGGGGCGTTTGGAAGTGAGCAGTGAGCAGTGGTCATTTCACGGGGAACTGTGGGCAGTAAGCCGACGAGGCCAACGAGGACGAGGAATTATGCGCGAGAGGCGAGGGTGTGGAGCGGGAAGAAAAGAGTTTAACCCCCGCGGCGGGGTAGAGTCGACAGCCACCTTCCCCCCTTAATGTCTTAATGTCGATACGTCGGCCCGTCTTTCCGGGCGGCGCAACGAACGCATCGGCCCTGAATGGATCCGGCCAAGGCTGACCGTTTCTTCCAGTCGATTGTGCCGTGACGCTCCGGCTATGGGCGTGCATGCATGTGCTCGAGGCTCCGACGACGGCCAATTTGTCAGCTCCGCGGCTTATCGGGAGCACAACCGCTGTCCGCAGCTCGCCTACTCGTACTCACAATATCCCATGTGCTCGGCAATGAACATGCTTGGTCCAACGTGTTATCATCTCAGCAGCGCCTCGCCGCCGTTCCGCTTCTCAGATACGCCTACAAATACAAGCACCCTGATCTCCTTGCGCCGGTGACACCGCCTCTACACTCCTGGTGCGATCCCTGCCGTATGCCGGTGGCTCTTGTGAGCTCATGCGATCCGCATGCCTGGACAGGACAAGAAAGCTCCCCTGACGAAGCTCTCTTCCCAAGTCCTCAGACAGTGCCTTGCTGTCCCCTGGGCCGTGTCCCGGCTCACAATCTGTCGTGTGAGGATTCTGTCAGACAACGGACGTGAGGTGACGCGGGGCTTCGATCCTCGTGCGAGCAGAGGTCCGGCAGCGCTGTTCACGGCCCCTCCGACCTGCCAGATCAGCATTCGACCCCGGAATCCTTAAAGCCGTCGCTCCAGGGCCCTGCAGAAACCGTTGCCGCTAGTCATCCCGGTCTTCCAGCTTCCGCTTCCCCGACGATGCTGACTCCGACCCCATCTCCACGTCGTCGCTCGCGTTGCCGCTCTCGCCGTTGTCCGTGTATTCGACAATCTCCCACTCCACCTTGACGCTCCCATCCTGCGAGCGCTGCACGCCCTGGCTGCGTCGCATGTTGCCCAGCCGCGTGCCCTCGACCATGCCGTCGAACCATGGCACGCCAAACGACTCCCGCAGCGCCGTAGACCGGGTCGGCGTCACCACCAGGGGCCGCTCGCCCCCTTGTGCGTTCTGCTGCAGCAACTGCTGCTCTTGGTGTTGCGCCTCCTCATTCTCCTCGGGTATGAGTCCCATGTCCTCGAGATCGCGAAGATCCTCGCGCAGGAGGCTTCCCAGCGTGAGATTGATGTAGTCGGCCTCGCTCATGGGGTTCTCGGACCAGTACGACAGCGGCGTGCCGCAGAATCCGCAGAAGTGGCGCTTCGAGTACTGCTGGCTAGGGTGCGTGTACACGCGTCGGATCATGGTGTGTGTCTCGTCGGGGAAGAAGGCAAACGTCGTGCTATGGTACCACGCCAGGGGCACGCGGATGTAGGCGGCGAGGGGCGTGGCCAAGGGGATCTCTGTTGTCGCCAGCAATCACGTCAGCATGCCATTCCGCCGTTGTCGAACGTCCAAGTACAGAAGGATCACACGTACGGTGGACTGGCTCCGTGTTGAAGAGGACCTGTGCCTCGCCGACGCCGTCCTGCGGCACGGCGATGATGTAACGATTTCGACCGCACTGGCAGCCACCCCGCAGTGGTCGCAGCAGGCTCATGGCGTCGAGTGTTCGGCGGAACGATCGCGGTCGTTTCGGAAGCTCTTCGTTGAAGGAGTCGTTGGGAGGGTCGCAGCCGGACAGTGGCACAGAGTAGAAAATGCCACCAGGGAACTCCGGCTGGCAGTTGTTGGATAGATGGAGGTAAGGTATGGATGGTCGTTGGATGGAAGATGATTGGAGTTGGCTGAGCCAGCCCTGGAAAGCTGGAGATTTGAATGGCATGTTCTGGCAGTGACGACAGTGAGGGTCACTGTTGGTGGGGCCGCTAGGAGCTCCTACGGGCTAGAGTACAGGGGTGACCCGCCGCCGGTCCAGTACATGACTACTCGCACACCTCGCCCCCCCAAAGTGATGGTGCGTGCGTGCGTGTAAGGAGGTGTAGATGCGTATCTTGAAGGAGCTACCAAACTATCCACGGTGCTGCTGTTACAGGATAGAGAAGCACACCTTATAGAAGCCATCGAACTACCCATGGTACTGCTATGGGGGAGATGCAGACACACTCGACGAAGTTATCACTGGTGCCGCTGATGAAGTGGCCATGGCAACCTTGAAGGGTGCCGGCAAGTGCCTCAAAACCCACGACCGGCTCACAGCAATCGATGCATTTCTCATATGCTTTTATCCTACTTTACTGTCCACAAGAGGATCAACCCAATCGTCCGCATTTTTCAATTCTACGCCCGTTGACGACATGACGGCTCTCGACGGGTTGGCCGCGGCTCTACTGGCCCTATATTTCCAACATGAACTGAAACTCGGCAGGGGATTCCGAAAAGCTTTTGCCAAACAGCTCCAACATGGCAAGATACGACACGGGGTATGACCAATCGCTCCCAGGGACATCCTATAGTGACCGGAGACAGGCTGTCCAAAGCCGTTTCCTAGCCTTCGTTTACTCCTTGCGCCCGTTCTTTGCCCACTCCCGCAAGTCATTCTTCTTGATCTTGCCCGTGCTCGTCTTGGGAAGCTCAGGCACAACCTCAACCTCCCGCGGCACCATGAACTTACTAATGTTGCTGTTGTTCTTGGCCCACGAGATGACGTCCTCACCCGCCACATTCTTGCCCTCCTTGACCGTGATGAAGGCCTTTGGCCGCTCGCCCCAGTGCGTGTCGGGGACGGCCACGACTCCTGCCTCCAAGATGTCGGGGTGCTGGACGAGCATACTCTCGAGAGCCACCGATGAGATGTTCTCACCACCAGATATGATGATGTCCTTTGCGCGGTCGAGGATCTGGGCACTACCGTCGGGGTGCCAGACAGCCAGGTCGCCCGAGTGCAAACCACCACCCGCAAATAGCTTGCGCGTCGCTTCGGCGTCCTTGTAATACCCCTTGGCGCAGATGTTGCCGAAGAAGACAATTTCCCCGATTTCCTGGCCATCCTTGGCCACGTCGACATACACCCCTTCGGGCTGATCCGGTTTGATGACGCGTATAGGAAGGCTGGTGATGAAGCCGTGTCCCTGGCGCGCCATCTTGGCGTACTTCTCCTTGTCCGGAAGCTTCTCCCACTCAGGCAGGTGGTAGCATTTCGTGATGGGGCCGTAGGTTTCTGAGTCAGAATTAGCCAGTGAAGTGCTGACGAGGGCTGTGTATAGAGACCCACCCGTCATCCCGTAGACGTGTACAGGCATCAGGTTCAGGTTCGTCTGTCAGAGTTTAGTATTTTTCTAGAAGATTGATGAGTTCCTGACTGAGTGATTACCATTTGCTCAAACAGATGGCCGCTGGGCGGGCTAGCTGCGACGGTCACCTGGACTGGCCGAGGCAGCTTCTCGGCCTCCTTCGCCGCGACGAGAAGCGTGTTGACCGTCGGTGCCGCGTTGAAGTGGGTGATGCCCTCTTCCTTCAAAAGCTTCCAGATGAGAGGGTAGTCAATCTTTCTTAGGCAGACATTGACGCCACGGACGGCCACCACTGACCATGGGAACGTCCAACCCATAGCATGGAACCTGAAAGCTCATTCAGCATGGTGACAACGGCTCAAAGGAAGCAAGGAGAAGCTACATGGGAAGCGTCCACAGATACTTGCAGCGTCCATTGTTCAGACCCGACTCGATAATGTTTCCCACAGCTGCTAAATAAGCGCCGCGGTGGGTGTAGACAACACCCTTGGGTCGGGAGGTAGTGCCCGAGGTGAAGGGAATAGCAAGCATGTCATCCTCATCGTTGGCCTTGGACTGAAGGCCAGCCCATCCGCAGCCACCGTATGAACGGTCATGTGCCTGGCCTTCCAAGACGGCTTCATTGAAGGGTCCACAGCCGGGCCCCTCAGTCTTGTCGGTGTCCTGCAAAGCACGGCGTCAGAATAGGTTGATTGGCAACACGAACGAGGTGACTTGAAGCGTACCAGATCAATAATCAGCGGCACGTTGGTGTGATTCTTCTTGTAGGCCCCTAGCAGCCCCTCGAACTCCTTGTCCACAATGATGCAGTCAACCTCGGCAAAGTCAAAGATGTAGGCAATGTCATCCTCTTTGAGCCTGTAGTTGGCCGGCACGACCACACCGCCACCGGCGACAATGCCGTAGATGGACTCGAGGAACGCGGGCGTGTTAGGGGCCAGGATACCAACTCGGGTGAGTCCGTGCTTCTTCAAGTAGTAGGCCAGTCCTATGGCACGGGCTGCAAACTCCCTGTAGGAGCGACGAATAGTGACGCCGTTGGCGGTGATGTGGAAGACGGCATCGGCATTGGGCTCGACGGCGGCAGCGCGCTCCAGGAAGAAGGTTGGCGACAGGTGGTGGATATGCGGCGGAGTTGGAGCTGGGGGGACCAGGTGGTTGAGGATGGAGCGGATGCGAGAAGGAGGGCCAGACATGGCGGCGACGGCAACGAGGCCAGAGCCAGCAGGCGAAGGGGAGGTGAGTTTGGAGGAATTTTGAATCAACAAGTGAAGTACAGAGCAGGAGGCGGCGAGATGAGGTAAGATGAGCGGCATTGGTTCGGCACAAGCCAGCCAGCAGGCGGCATAGCCGAGACGGCAGGCAAGCAAGCCGACGTCCTTCCCCGCAGGCCGGCAGCGGCGACGCGCCGGGGAAGCCTAGGTCGGAGGGGGCGCTGTGGGACGGCCAGAGGGGCCCCCCAGCGGGCCCCCGCAGGGCCCCTCCCGAGCCTTGTCGGCGACGGCTTCAACCGCCTGGCATCCTTCGCGCTCGAGCCGAAGGCATCTTCCGCTCAGCGGCACGGCGAGGCGGCCACGGTGTTTGTGCGTTGCTGGACGGATCTGTGTGGGAAGCCGGACGCGTGGGAAAACCGCCCTCGTGCACCCTGCACATCCCGGATTTGGACAAGATTGCACAAGACATGTCGAATGACGAGATGTGCCACAGCCATCAACACAATGGCGAAGCTCCCGGATCGTCGCCAAGTTTGTTCCTCCAAGCTTGGATAAGGTACCTTAGTTGGAAGGTACCTTACGTAGTACCTTACATAGTAGCTTTGGGAAGCGGCACAGCCAAGTACTCGTGTCGGTGCGGCGGTGGAGCTCTCCGACAATGAGCTGTGGCCCTTATCAGCTGCTGCACCGGGGTGTGAGGCCAAGGTGCCGTCCATTCTGGGTTGCTGGCTAATGCAGCCCCTCCAGGACCTGGCTTGACAGCGCCCCCCCTGGCCCGTCACACCCGGCAGCGCTACGCTACCAGACGGAGCTCCATCTTCAATCAGAAACTCGCGTCCCGTCTCTGCCTTTGCCGCCCTGCTGCCTTGCGACTTCGACCACTTCAACCATTCATCAACGTCGTGCTATCACGAATTGCTGCCATCTCGCGCCCGTCAGTCGACCGACCACCTGAAACCTGCGCAGCGGGCGGGATCTGTCTTGCATTTGCTGCTTCCAGCGCCACCACCTCGACCTTGGAGCTGCATCCGGCGTGCCGATTCTCCCTTGCCCCACGGTCGCATCGTCGTACGTCAGTCCGCCTTGACTGCCAAAACGCACTGCATCAGCCTTTGGGGGAAGACACGCATTCCATGCCCGTCTGAGATATCGTATGTCTTGCTCTCTATCTCTCTTGCAACACCACGTGTCGCCCGAACTGGGATCTTCGTCCACCATCGTCCGTCTCAGCACGGTGTCCTGAGCCCGATCCAGACCTCCCTTCAACCTCAAAGCCAGTCGGAGGACTCACAAACCATGATAGTCTACCCGCCCTCGCAACGTCGCATGGCTTTCCAAAGCTCCAAGGGCTCGCAGCCAGCGCAGCAAGGACCCACGCGTACGACATCGTACCCTCAGCCCTCCGACCGAGACGACAATGCCAGTCTGAAACCGCCGAAACGAGCACACACATTCCACAATGGATCCCCGGCCGAGCGGCATCGAGACCAGGCCGTCGCCGGTGATGGCTGTGACCATGGCGATGCACCCGATGCATTCGAAACGAGCCGAACGTCGACGGACGCCGACGACAACCTCGACCTCACTCGCGGCTCGGTCGACCTGGACGACCTGCCCATAGAGCTTATTACTTTGACGGACAGGTGTGTTACGCTCCCATCTATGTGGCCCCTGAAATCAATGCCCTGAAATAGACAGCCGTACTTACGTGCGTCTGTGTAGCTTCATCGATTCTCTTGGGGCCAAGGTGCACGCGACACCCCCGAGCATCGACCGGTTGTCGCATCTCTTCCAGGACTTCTACGCATTGGCGTCGACCCATGTGGGAACCCACATCAATGCCTTGGCCACCCGACAAAGCCGTGGTATCTCTCCCGTCCCATCCGCCTCCTCCATCTCCTCAGCTACCAGCAGATTACGAGCGAAAGCTACGTCCCTCGGTGCCAAGGACAAGCCCAAGGTTGAAGCGCAGCGGCAGATGATCACGAGCGAGGAGCTCGCAGAACGCAAGCGCGCCAGGAAAGCGCTTGAAGCCAAGCGCGGTCTGCTGGAGGAGGCAGTAGAGAGGAGGCTTTGCGAGGGCATCTACGACCGAATATACCGGCATAGGAGCACACAAGACGAGGCTCAAGACGACAAACTGCGGTCCAAGACTGCGGCGCTGGCACTGGTCGGCATTGGCTTGGACGATCTAGGAGTAGACACTGGTGAAGAGCCGCCAAAGACTGCAGAAGCTGGCGCAGCGAGGGCCGAGGAGATCCGGGAATGGCTCGGTCAGGCGAGGACCGATCTGGCTCGGATGAGCGAGTCAAGATATCCTCTGGGCAAGCTTAACAATCTCAAAGCTGCGCACAAGAGCATCGTCGACACGCTCGCTCATTTCCATCCGTCAGCCTCCGCCGATGAAATCATGCCCATGCTCATCTACACTCTCATAACCATGCCTCCGGAGAACCTCCATGTCATGAGCGATCTCCACTTCATCCAAAACTTCCGTTGGGAACCAAAGTTGACCGGCGAGGCCGCATACTGCCTCACAAACCTCGAGGCAGCCATCGGCTTCTTGGAGACCGTCGATCTTGCCACCCTGCGAGCTGACGAACACCCATCAGGGCCGCCCAAAGTCCCGACGCAGCCTGGCACCCCGAAGACGGAGACGTTCCCTCCAGCTTACCCACAGGGGCTGACCGTTGCGTCCAAGAGTCCCAGCGAAACCACGACGGACAATGCCGTTGCCGCAAAGCCGGCATCTTCTCCATCTGGCCTCAAGGCCGCCAATTCCCTCAGGAGCCGACGACTCAGTGATCTCGTCAACACCCCGGCTCAGGCTCTTGGGGCCGCTAGTGATGCCGTCTTCAGCACTGCAGATCAGGGGCTCAAGACGATATCGACGAGCCTTGGAGACAGCTACTCGTTCCTGCTCGGGAAGCTCCGTGAGCGCCAGCAGAGCCCCAAGGAATCGATCGTCGTCCCTCGCACCCTTGATGATGCCCGCAAGCTCGTCAGCACCCCGCCACCCGAAGACGAGGACAACGCCAGCGGCTCGGGCTCGACGGTCGGCGCCGAGGATGTCGAGCTGCCGAAGCACCCACAATCGCGAGAAGATCGGGTCTTGAAGATGATTGGGGGCCGACGGGACGCCAGCGTTGACAGTGCCACGAGCGGACGGAGCACTGCCTCGTCCAAGAAGGTGCTCTTTGCCGAGGAATCAAAAAGCTCGACTTCCTTCCTCTCCCCTGGCCAGAGTCCCGCCGTCCTGGAGCAGATGAGGAACCTGGGAAACACGTTCAACCCCATGGCTCGCCTGTCAAACATGAGCATGATGAGGGGCTTCGGGCGCAACGTCTCGACACCGACCACCACTCCGAAGGACAGCGGCAAGCCTGCCGATGGCGGCGACTTGGCATCTGTACGCGCAGACGCCCACTCTTCCACTACCCAAAAGATTACTGACGCAGCTCCACAGGCTTTCCCAGACATTGCGGCTTCCCTTCCTCCAAAGGAGGTCCCCAAAATCCCTCCCCCAAACAAGCGCTTCATGGAGCTTCAGAACCCAGGGGAGCTCCGGCTAGGCGAGGTCTTGGAACTCCTGAGGGACTACCGCCGCTTGGCTGGCGCCCTCAAGAACATGGGTGCCTTCGAGCAGAAGTGAGTGTTTATGTTTTCTTGCCTGGGCGGCGTTCAGTGCGGCGTTGGCACATCACCTTGCTTGCCCGAGACCTGCTTTTTTGGCTCGGGCTGCGAGAAAAGAGTTGGTATAGAGCGGGTTTGCGTATTGTATTCAGCGGCCTGGATGGATGGGCGGGCGTTTTCAATGGCTCGACTTTGAGAGACTATACTGGCAGCTTATAGAGAGCAGATGCATATTTTGTTGAGCCTACCCAGGTAAAAACCAAAATGCTAAAGGAAAAACCAGCGTAGCTGGGCAAAGTATTCACAGCGTGCCCATCAGCTGCATTGGACAAAGTGACCAAAGAGAAAAGTATTGTACACGCCAGATATATGCAACTTCCGCTCCTCATACATACATAGGATGATACAAGATGAACCATGCGCGACAAGGCGCCCACGCAGCCCACGGCTCCTCCGTCTATGGCCCAAACCCAATACGCCGATATCATCGCTTTTCCGCCCGAGTGACAATGCAAGGCACCCAAGCGGCCTTGGCAGACGGACATGCTGATATAGTAGATACAGAAGCAGAATGGTGGAAAGAGGCGTATGCTAACACTCGTGAACTCCCGTGATGATGCTGTGTATATATCGTTTTGGCAGCATGCAGGGTCCGTTGGCGCCACGGTTACGCGGGTGTCGAAAACCTCCGCGGCCTGTAACGCGCCGATGCTGCATTGGGCAGGGCACCCAGGTCGTCCGTCTCGGCCTCGACGATGGGCTCCGTGTTGGTCCGGTGGGCTAGGGACGGGCCGTCCTGCGACGACACCCCGGAGCCAGTTCGCTGGTGCGAGGGCGAAGGCTCGCGGGGCACCATGGGGCCAGGATGCAAGAACTTCGTGATCAGGTTGCTATTGACCCGCTCGCGACTCCTGCTCCGGGTGCGGATGGTGTTGGTCCCCTGTCGCTGCACTCCCGTTGCCGTTGCCGTCGCGGTGGCGCCCGATATGCCGGTGTTGACGCGCGCCAGGGCAGCCTCGGCCTCTTCGGCCTCCTTACGGAACCGAGCTTCGCTGGGCAGGAGGACGGCCCGGTCGAGGCCGTACGGGAGGCCACGGTGACGGCCACGGATCTGCATGGCGACGATGATGAGTTTGCCTACCACGGAGAATTGCGAACACAGGGAGGCATTGATGCCAGCCATGCCCATGCTCAGTCCCACAGTTCCGTAGGCGCTCACCACCTCGAAGAGCACGGCGAAGAGGTTGAACCTGTTCGCCTGGATCGAAGAGCCCTCGGTGATGGCGAGGACGAAGAAACCCAAGAAGACGTACCACAGATCGAAAGAAAGCTGCCGCCGCAAATGAGCTCCGACGTAGTTGAGAGCACTGGCATCGGCATCGTCCTCCAGATCGTGGTCGTGATACACGCCCAGGGACCTTTCCTCATAAACGTTGGTGCGTCGGATGGAGATGGCGATTGGAAAGACGGAAATGTACATCATGATCAGATACAAGACCGGCATCGCCGGCTGCAGGTCGCCCAAGTTGACTGCCGAGAAGCCCGCGGTCCTGGTGGAGGCAGCCTGGAAGAAGCCGATGACGACTCGGTTGTGCAGGGGCAGCTGGGCGATGGGTTCCGCTCCGAGATCGAGGACGATGAAGAACAGCAGGTCCAGTGCGTTCAGAATAACCAGGATCCAGAAGAGCCACCAGCTGGGGCCAGAGGGAAAGAGCAGCGTGAAGCATCGACGTGGGTGGTCCAGCAGAAATTTGAATTCCTCCCATATGCCAGAGCCTTTGGGGGCAATCTTTGCGAAGACCCATATCATGAACCGCAGCATGACTGGGAAGCCCGTGTTTCCAATGATAATGAAGAACCACATGACCATGAGGACATACTGTGACTTCTGAAAAGAAATCATGCTGTCCGGCGTCAGGGTGAAGCCAACGTCCATGAAAGCTACGTTGGAGGTGAAGAAGCCCCACCAGGTCCTCGACACGCCAGCGTCGTCCACAACCGCGCCGTACGTGTTGTTATGGAGGATGTACGGCAGCAGGAAACTGAGTATGATAAGCTGAAAGCCCCAAAAGTACAAGAGGAGAATAAGCGCCAGTGTCCTGAGGGAGCGGTACTCGATGCCGCCGAGCTCCTCGCGCTGCTCGAAGGTCAAGCCGATGAAGTTGGAATTTCGGGCGATGGTCGGTGTATAAGAGAGGTAGGGCATAATATCCTCGCCCTTTTCTCGGGACAAGACGGATCGGATGGTATCCATGGTCCGCGTCCTGACAGGGCGAGGGGGCATGCTCTCGCCGTCTTCATGGTGCTTCTTCTGCCCAGAGTTGAGCATGCGCGGCTTTCGTAAACGGAGCGCATCGAGCGTGCCACCGACAGCCTTGGCGTCGTCTGCGATTTCGTCCTTGAGCTCGCTTTTCCGATGCTTCTCTGGCTCCGCAATTTTGATGGTGGGCTGCCGGTCAGTGTTGTTCCGCGGGTCGATGGCAGCAGGATCGAACGTGGAGTCGACTGTGCTAGACCTCGCGAGGGGTTCGTCATCATTGGGATCGTCAACCTGGAGTCGCCGGGGTCCCAACCCCCTCTCGGCGTCTCTCGGCCCAGGAATGCGCAAGACCTCGTCGTCCTGGTTTCGTTGCCGTTCCAAAATGGCAATATGCTCGGCGTGCGTCCGATGCGGCGGGACTTTGAGGGCATCCTCTCCCATGCCGTCGCTTCTCTTCACAGTGCCGGCAAACGAGATTGCGGTTTGGCCACCGGAGCCGTTGCCTTGGGCTTGCCCCTCGTCGCGCTCCCCTGGATGCAGGCCGCGGGCTGCAGCATCATTGCCGTGCGCGGTGTCGCCCAGGTGCTCTGCGTTGGCTTTAGCACTCTCGTCCGTCGCCGTGGTCGTGTCGCTCTCGTCGCTCTTGGCTACGGCTGCCGGCTGGTAAGGTTTGGCGTGAACGTCGTCCAAAAGGATGCCATCGTTGGTAATCCTTTGCGTCCGCCCGTTATGCGGCATAATAGTAATATCTCGGCCATTGACGCCTTGGGCGGGCATGACGGCCCTCTCTATGTCGGCCTTGGACTTGGACTTGGTGAAGGTCCGACGGCGCTGGCGCACATCCCGGACCCAAGCCTGGAATCGCTTCTCGAACCAGTACAGCCTGAGAAACACGACACAGGAGTGGAGGGTGATTGGGTTGGACGTCATGGCGAAGAGGTAGATCATGCCCTGCTGGAACCCGTTCAGCTTATTGACATCGACCGGGTTAAGGCCGGCCTGCGTGTTGGCTCCGCTGGCAAACATCAAGGCGTCGATGTACGCCAGCTCGCCCTTGCCGGAGGCATAGATGGCAATCGAAGCGACGATGGTGGCGCCGATGATCCAGAAGTCTGCAACGGCTTGGGTCAGCAGTGGAGAGACAGAACGGACGCGGGAGACACGGACAGTGGGCCGTGATGAAGTCGAAATGCGGCTTCTTGGAAACGAAGGAAGGCTTGATGGACTTCAGCTGCGACCAGATGTAGGCGCCCGATCCGCGCAGCATGGCCGGAGTTTTGAGCGCCATGGTCGCGCAGGAGGATGGGGGCAGGCGGTAGCGGTGATGTCTTCAGAAGCAGATGCGGCGGTCGCGGCAGGCGTCGCCTGTCGCTGCTCTACTGCGCGGCGAGCAGCGACGGACTCGATGGCCAGGCTGCAACGGGCGGTGCCGGTAGAATTGAGTAGGGTGCTTGGCGGGCTGGGGCTGTGAGCGCTTGGCTCCCGGTCTCAAGCGTGAGTCCAGTCGGGGGACAGCACAGGCAGAGCAGGAGGCAAGATAGGCATGGTGGTGCGGCGGCGAGACGGAAGCAGGAGGCGGGACGGGGTGTCGGACGACGGCCGCGGCGCGACCGGGTCCTGCGTGGTGTTTTGGGATGGAGCAGGACGCTTCGCGACAAGCAGGATCCAAGTTTGCGTGACCCCTGCGGCGGCGCGGGAGATGCGGGTGCTTGGGCTCGCCAGCGAGGTCGTGTGGCGGACGGAGGCGGACGGAGGCGGACGAAGGCGACGACGCCACCCACGACCTGCCAACCTAAGGTAAGTTAAGTTTAGGTCACCGCCTCCTGCCTCGCCCGCCGCTGGCCTGACATCGCCCCGGCCGTCTCACCACTTTCAGCTGCGCCGCCTGTCCGATCTCTACCTCGATGGCCTGCGCGCGCATCAAATTCGACGCTACGCTACCGAGATGGGGACCCATCGCCGCCCGCCCACTGCCAATCTGGCAGCGGCTGCGCTGATGACGGGCGCCGGCTCTAGCGCCTGCTCCAGGACCCGGCCATCTGCATCTTCGCCTCCACCGCCGGCTCCAGCTGATGAGGCGCATTGGGCAAATACCGGCATGCCAAGACCTCGCGGCCACTGCCGAGAACGCACGCAGTGATTAGCGGGCTGCGAGATGAACCGACTTCTGGCAAGGCCAGGGGGAGGGGGCGGGCCTTGCTCGACCGCATGTCGCTAACGAGTACGGAGTAACGAGTGCCGAGTTCGTACGGCCAGGCGACGAAATCGTCCGTGCTCCGGACATCCCGCGCATCCTCTGGCGGCAGATGGTGATTCTACCTGCGGTTGGAGAGCCCGTGACGCCCGTGCCATGCAGAGCGCCCGCTTTGGACCGGCCGCCAGCCCGGAGCCTCAGCCACAAGCGTGCGCAATCGCCTCTGTGCTGTCGCGCAACGCAAGACGAGCGACACGGATCATGTCACCCACGTGGCTCCTTGTTCCCTGGCGGCCTATTACGAGTACGAGAAAGGTAAACACCAGGTGGCATGCTTCTGGAAGTGTTTGCTGTGCGTCGCGTTATGTGTCTCGGAGACCCTTGCCTCCCAAGGCTGCCAAGCTTCCATGGCTGAAGCGTGCGTTGTCGATCTCACATGCCTGCATTATGAGTACACATGTGAAGGCCTCTCAGCCAATGGTAGTTTATTGTTACCATGCTGTCACAATGCATCCTGTACGGGTACGAGTAGTTCTCGTGTATTCTGCTCCCGCTCGAAATACAAACGCCGTCCTGTTGTGATTTCGAAATGTGACGTCCATTTTGGGGTGGGCATCGTTTCCTCGTAGTGCCCTCTATTGTGCCGCTGCCCTCCGGGCATTTTCCCTGCCAATTTTCTTGAAGAAGGCATTGCTCTCCTTCTTGTTCTTACCCTTCTTGAGCGCCTGGTTTATCCTCTTGTTCTGCTCAATGTACGCCATGTCCTGCCCACCGCTGAGCTCGCCCAAGGTCCCCGCTGTCCGGCGCGCTCCTGCCCTCTTCTTCGTCCGGCCCATGGTGCCGCTGTGGAAGAGGTCATCCGTCGGGTCCTCGTCCTCCATGCTCTCGTTCTCGACCAGCACCTTCTGAAGCAGTTCGCGTCTCTCGCTTGGAGTCGCAAAGGCCAGCCCGGGCGTCTTCTCGATGTTGGCGAGTTGCGTGATCACCTTGAATGCGTAGCCCTGGTCCACGAGGAAGGCCTGTCTCTTCGAAGAAAAGTACATCTCCTGCGTGTCCTTGGACACCAGCGAGTAGAAGAATGCGTTGAAGCCCTCGTCGTTTCGCCGTTTGGCTCGGAGAATTCGACCTAGCCGTTGAGCCTCTTGACGGCGGGAGCCGTAGTGCGATGAGATTTGTATGAGGCAGGTCGCTTCCGGAAGGTCCAGCGACGTATCTCCAATCTTGGACAGGAACAGTGTGTTGACCTTCGGGTTGTGTTGGAAATTCTCGAGCACCTGTAATCGCTCCGTCTGTCCCGTGTTGCCGTAGATGAAGGCCTTTCCCAGCTTCAGCGCATATGCCTTCAACGCATAGACGTTGTCCGAGAAGACGATGATCTTGTCGCCTCTCGACTCGTGGTAGTTGATGAGGTACTGGCAAGCCTGGAACTTGCGAGGATTCATGATGTAGAGGAGGTTCTTTTTGCGGGACGGGGCTCGCAGGTACTCGTCGTAGAATTCCGTCGGCATTGGGCACCATACCTCGGCGCATTGCACCCGAGCAATATGGCCCTGCTTGGAGAGCTCCATCCAGTTGGCCTCGAATAGTTTTGGACCAATTAGAAAGTTGAGATCCGAGATTTTGTCATCCTCTCGCAAGAGCGTGGCCGTGAGACCTAGCTTTGAATGAGTCTTGAGTGACGAGGTGACCTTTCGAAAGATGTTGGCCGGCACGACATGCACCTCGTCGAGGAGCATGAGGCCCCATTCTCGGCCCGTCAAGAACTTCATCATCTTCTCAGCATCGTACGATCGCGCCCTTGACTGCGTGACCATGGAGTAGGTAGTCACGATGATGCCCGTGCTTCCGGTGAAGACCGACCCTTTCGAGTCGGAAGTAAACGCGACGATGTCGTCAGGGTTGATGTTGGACCATTTCAGGAACTCCTGCCTCCATTGCACCACCGACATGGAGCTGGTACACAGGACGATGACGCCCTTCTTGATCGTGCACGCAGCCGTGATTCCGACAAGCGTCTTGCCGGCGCCACACGGCAGAACAATCAGACCGCTCTTGGCTCGCCCGTTGCCGAACATCTTGCTGAGACTCTTCTCTTGATACGGCCGGATCTGCGTACCGGGCTTGAGGTCAATGTCCAAGCTCGCATTGACTTCGTCCCTTCGGAAGTCGTATTCTTCCAACACCGGGTAGCCCAAATTGAGGCACTCCTTTTGCACAGTCTCGACGTCCTTGTCCGCAATTTCGAAAGAATGCGTTACTTCCTGATCATCGTCATCTTCTTCGTTCAGAGTAGCGAGCACGTCTCCCTCTTGGATCTGCTGGCCATCGCTCGGCAGCTCTGCGTTTGACTGCTGCAAGCCATTGGCCTGTTTGACTCCAGCCGCATTCTTGGTCCCGGGAATGACGAGGCTGCCGATTTTGGGCGCGGCAGACGTGGTGATCTCCTCAGTTCCCTGCACGCGCAGCGGCCCAATTTTGGGATTCTTGAGCAGCAGCTGCAGCATCTCTGGATCCGGGCTCTCCACATAGTACTTTGTGTTCTTCAACACCAGCTTGACTTTGCCGTAGCTCTGCGTACAGTTTGTGATGAAATCCCTGATTTCATCAGGAAGCGGCGTCTTGAGAAACCGTTCCAGTGTATTTATAATATCGTGGGGCGAGAGCCCAACCGACACCGCAGCGTACAGGCTATGAGTCGTGAGGGCGTACTCGTGCATGAAAGACGGCCGCGAAAGAGGCTCCGCGATGGTGATTAGGAAATCTTGGGCTTGTTCCGCCAGCGGGTTGAAGCTTTCCAGGATGATCCTGCCCTTCTGCGGATCGATCCAGAGCGGTCGGTTCTGGTGATCCTTCTTCAAGTCGAGGTACGAGTAGTCATGGTCGCCGAAGATGCGCGGCAGAGGTTCGCGAATATTATGCTTCTTCTGGTACCGTTCGAGGGAGAATAAGTCTATGTTCTTGTCGATGTCTCGCTCGAGCACCTCGTCAACTGGCCCATCGTCGTCCTCCAAGTCCTCGGTGTTCGTACTGTCGAGGCTGCGCGGCGTCGCGGCCCCGGGCGTCGACATACGCGAGGATCTCCCCGCCTTTGCTCCTCCTTGGACGGCCGCCCCGGCCTTGCGCTTAGGCGGCATCTTGTCGAAGCACCGTGCCAGTTCCGGTGCAAGGACCAAACAGCGATGAAGGTGAAGAAGGTGACCGACAAGATGAAGGATGCCGTCATTTGAATGCCACACGCCTTGCGCTAGCCCAGCTGACTAACTCCCAGTGACTGGCTCCGTGAGGGACCTCCACTGGACCTGGCCTACGGCGCGCCACTGGTTGCCCTGTCCCTCGCTGCTGGTGCCTGAGACCACTGAGAAAACCACTTGACCCTGCAACTGCCTAAGAGAACCCCACCAATATGTTGCCCGCTTGACCTCCAGCCGAAGCCGTACCTTACCATCCCGCGCCGTCCCCTGTGCCAGCGACGATCGTTCCCTTCAGTCTTCGTTCTCTGCGTTGTATCTTCGAGCTGTGTCTGCTACGCAACTAGCGTGACCAGGTGAAACATCCCCAGAGTGCCTTAACATGTGGTATGTCTCGTTCTTCCCTGTACTACAGAAGTTACGGATCAGGCTGATCTTGCGGCAGCAAGCACATCCTCAACGCTCAAGTCGCGATCCGGTCGCCCTGCTGTAGGCCCCTTTCTCGACCCCATATGCTCAAGCACAGCCATGCGCTGACGCTGCACACGCAGGCCGCAAGTGGTTCGACTGCGCCGAATGCCACCGCGAGCAAGAATCCCACCCCCTGATGCAGACCTTCGACATGACGTTTGCCTGCAAGAAGTGCAAGAAGTGCTTCCGCAAGGACGCGCAAGAGTTCGACGACAGCGACGAGTATTGCCCACACTGCGATAACCACTTCGTCATCGAAGCCAAGACCCCCAAGGCCGCCCTATCCATCGAGAGCGACGACGTGAGAGTGAACAACAAGATGCTCAAGGACGACCGGACAAGAGCGCCGAAGCTGAGGAGCATCTTCGACCCTGATGAAGACACTGATAAGCTGGGCTGAGAGATATCTGGGGACATACGGCATCATTTTACGGTCAAGCCACGGCGCAGCAGGTTTCATTACGCTTGGTCGCCTATGAAGAGGATGATCAAGACGAGGCTCGGCATTACACATGTTGATACAAGGGCATTGCGTCCATAGTAAATTCGCAAGACCCGACTCCCATTCTAAGAACACGCCCGCTGTATGCGACATCACTCGGCAGCGGAGTCATCCTGGCCTCTTGTCAGGATAGCAGCGCTTCCGGTGCCGGGGGTTCGACCGGTCTTCTTCTTGGCCGCTTCCTCTTGCTTCTCCTGCTCAATCTCCTTGACGTAGCCCTCAATCTCGTCTGTTGGCAGAATCTCCATCGGCGCTCCGGGCGCCATCAGGGCAATCTCGATGTTCTTGGCACCTGTCTGAACGACTTCAAGCAGCGACTTGATCGCCAGTCGGATGGTGGACTCGCGGTCCATTTCCTCCTTGTAATTGCGCTCCAGAAATTCGCGAACCGTCTTGCTCGATCGGCCTATGGCGTTTGCTTTCCTATCGTGGTGTCAGCAACGGTAGTTCTTGTTGGCAAAGTATGTATGACGCACCATGCCGAGTAGATGCCCGAGGGCTCTGTCTGGTAGAGCCGGGGCACCTTGCTGTTAGGGTCGAACCCAACCACGAGGTTGCTGATGCCAAACGGCCGTACGCCACCGGCCTGGGTGTACCGTTGCTGTACGCCAGCAACATACTTGGTGATGTAGTCAATCGTGACAGGGTCTTCCACGGACAGCCGGTGAGACTGGCACTCTAACCGGGCCTTGTCGACGAGAATGCGCGCGTCGGCATTCAGGCCGGCGAACGCCAGGGCGGCATGATTGTCCAGAAGCTGGATCTTAGACGGAGTGATTCGTGTGTCTTGCAGCTTCATAGCCGATCTCTTCTCGCATCCGAGCACGACCACATCCTTGCCCTTGACGCCGACTGCGCAGGTTCCTGTGGACGTGGTGAGCACTGATTAATCGCAGAGTATAGAATGACGCGGACCTCGTTTGACAGCCTCGCCGGCATATTCGACTTGGAAAACGTGGCCATCGGGGCTAATATTGGGTCAGAGACTGGGACGCGCGCTCGAGATCGGGGAATCGAACCTGAAGACTGGTTATTGTTTGTTAGCACAATGGCACCTTTCCTGCTTGGAGGTAACGCTTACCCGACAGAGCTCTGTCGTAACCTGAAGCCATGATTGCAAAGACAAAACGGAATGCGCTCAAGCTTTGGAAAAGGGTGCGACAAGTGGTGGGCGTTGAAATGCGTTGTAGACTGAGAGAGTTCCAAGTCGGCTCCTGGTGCGATGAGGTCGAGGCAGGGTGTCTGAGGTAGCTTGGAGCTTCGTCAGACTGGCAGCCTGCCATTGACAGATGGGGCATGACACATTAGGCAGAGGTGTGGTCACGTGACCCGACTGTCTCATGTACATACTGGTAAAGGCACGGTCGCGCCGCCGTATGGAGTACAACTGCCTCACCTTCCCAATTTCCCTATGGAATTGAACAGAAGTACGCCCTCCAGATCTGCAATGATTCGAATTTAAAGATAGGCGCTGTATGTGTTTTGCTAGAGTGCATACGCCAAGGACTCCGTTGCACAAGACGAGAAGCGCGTATCAAAAGCTGCAAAACAATGAACGCCTGCATTGTGACAATGACAGTGTAGAACAGCGAATCTTCTGCGTAAAGTTTGACGAATCCAAGCCTCCGTTTTTCGGGGCTACGAAACCGGCCCCTGATCCCACAGTTTCTGCGTCGTGCTTTGACGGGGTAACCTGACAGATAGATCACTGACTTCGCGATTGACAAGCCACACCAAGAAGGAATGTTTGCGAGGTAGAGACGTAGCAGCGGCGTTACTGCCCATAAAGTGTGACACTGGTTGATGAGGGTGGAAGGAACCCAGCAAAAACCAAACGCAGCGGCAGCCAAGGAGAGTTTGGTGTCCAGCAGCACTCGCAAATGTCGTAGTAGGTGGAGGAGAGGGAAGCTCAGATAATGCCTGCAACGAGGCTTCAAGCACATCACCTCATTCTCTAAAGCATAGGAATAGCAACAATACAGGGGCAGTAAGTCCTTTTATTGAACTAGGAGAAATCTCTCGAAAATTGAGTATACGTGCATGAGGGGCCATCTAAGTATAGGCGGCAGGAAACCACCGTTTATATACCCATGCCCTGTCAAAGAGTTGCTAGGGCATTTGTCGAGGAAGAACGAACACACCATAAGCTGAGCCCAGGAATTGGATTGAGACGGCGTGCCGAGCCCGGCAGATAGAGCAGTCGGCTTTTCTTGTTCACATAGGTGCCCGCACCGCTGCCCGTTTGAGGTGTCAGCGAAGAGGTGGGCGGCGTATCAACCGCTTTTTCACGAAGCATCTACTTGTCTAAATGCTTCTCCTTGGCCTCACTGCTGGGCATGTTATCGCATCGATTTGGCGGCGCCGCGCTTCGACTTTGCTGGAGCGAGGGATAGAAGAAGTCGCTGGTGGACACGGGACTGGGTTGGCTGGAGGTGTCCATGTCCCCAGCAAGCAGGTCGTATGGTCGTGCAGTTGAGTTTTGGTGCAAGCACTGAACCAAGCCTAGCTAGCGCGCAGAGCGTGGTCCTCGTCCCCCGCTTTTCAACGAACCTCTGAATACTTGTACCTCAATCTAACAATTCACCATACAAGCAAAACAACCTCCCGTGCCCTGGGCTACCCTGTCAACCTAGCGGGCGTTTGAAAATAGTTGTAGCTGCCTGCGATGGCGCAAGCCGGTGTTGTCGCGTTTAACGTTGGCGCATTCGTCTCCACACTGTTTCTTCTCGAATTTGGAGCCGACAAGTTCATCGCCCACACAGCTATTGTCGCCAGCCGCATCGGCGTCTCAGAGGTGACTGTTGGTCTCCTCACAGCAGGCGCAGAATGGGAAGAGGTAAGCGCTAGCACCTGTTATTGGCCATGGTTACCAAGACCTCCAGCTCGCGGTTGTTGTCGCATCACTGGCGCAAGGCCGATCCTCGATAGCCATTGGTAACGTTATTGGTGCTGCGATCTCCAATATTCTAGGCGCATTCTCCCTAGGCTTGCTATGCCATGACAGAGGAAAGACAATTGAGTTCGACAGGAGCTCGCGAATCTACTCCCTTGTGGCCCTAATCTTGACTACTGTGGTAACACCCCTCGTCTACCTGTCGACATCAATCACTTGGATGATCTGCGGCCCAGTTCTAATAGCGACCTTTGGACTCTACTTCCTGCTTGTAGCACAGGCAATTGGGCGAGGGACTCTTGTGGCCCCAGAAGATTCTGACGATAGTGATGATGACGACGGCAGCGGCACCGCAGGAAGTACGACAGCCTTGCTTGCCAGCGACAATGCCAATACCACGGCGAGACAAAGCCCCCACCAGCGCCATCAGCATGTGATCGGTTACCATTGGTTCTGCCTTTTTGTTGGCTTTCTCGCCATCTGCCTCGCTGGTTACGTGCTCTCTCAAGCGGCAATAAACATCACCGACCAATTTGGCATCTCCGACGTGCTCTTCGGCATCATAATCCTTGCGATGGCGACTACACTACCGGAGAAGTTTATAGCCGTCATGAGTGGCCACCGAGGTCACCCTGGGATCATAGTAGCGAACTGTGCCGGCAGTAATATATTCCTCCTTTCCCTTTGCTGTGGCATTATTATGATGGCCGACACGAAGGGTGACTTGGACGGAGGGAACATGGCAATATCCGAATTGGTAGTTTTATGGACATCGACAGCTGCATTCACGGCAACGGTTTGGTTTGGTGCACGATTTTCACGATGGATTGGTGGAACCATGGTCGCAGGCTACATTGCATTCATCGTCCTGGAATTCACGGTGATTCGCGGCAATAAAGCATAGCTCGGCCATTTTAGAGCACACCATTGGCTGCAACTACAGCAAACTGCCAATCTTTCATTTGGCATGTGCAAGCTTCGTTCCTCAAGGCACCTACAGCGAACCGCGACCGGTTCGCGCTCTTTCCTCGTGGCTTGGGGGCCGTTCTGGTGTGTGATCGCTGTCTCCCCATTAGGCAAGTGCATCCGGGATTTGGAGTTGTGCGCCTCTGGGCGTCTCGTCCCGTGTTTTCTTCCTCACTCGATTTTCTTTTTTGGGCGGAATACTTTCATGACAGGCCAACGAGAGCTTCGACCTCGGCCCTCCCTTCAGCCGGCCACTCCTCAAGAAAGGCGAGCCCCAACCCTTTTGATAGGGCAAATTTCCTTTCTCCATCAAAGCGCCAGCAGCAACGTCCTAGGCCCGATGCCTTAAGAAACAAAGTGACGAAAGGTCTTATGCTCCACCCGCCGCCAACGCCCCGGGGTTCGTCCGAGGTCATCACTACCGCCGAATTAGGCAAGTGCAGCGGGGTTGTGGAGCTGTCCGTGTTAGCCACCTCCTTCGAGGCTCGCTTCGCTTGCCATATTTTTGCTTTATGGACTGGGAGACCTCTGTTGGCTGGCCATATTTCCCCTTATGCTCTGACATGAAGATTCGAAGCGGTGCCCGACTCCAAGATTGTCTGCGACCATTGCCACCGCGATATGAAGCAACTGAAGCGGGATTTCGGCGGATTCCGCCGTTGTCACCAAAGCGCCCAGAGGCCCGAGACTGGCACCACTATGCGGAACTCAGCTCCTTAAGACGTCCAGTGAGGATTTTCCAATTGGGGCAGCCTCTCGTGCAACTTCCTCGTCGCTTTCTTGTTTCTTTTGCCGCGTTTACCTAGGGACTTGCGTGTTCATGACGTAACTGCGGCATGCTCCATGTGGGGTTACTTCTCGACGCAGAGCGCTGCCCCAGGTGTTGCGGGAGTTGTGCGCCACTGCCAGCCAGCAGTTTTCTTTTACTTTTCCGAGCAGAAGTCAGTCAATATAATTCCATCAAAGTTCCGTCATCCCCCACCTCTGACAACGAGTGGCTTCGCCGTGGCAATATACCATAATAAGGACGCGCGCTCATCTCAAAAGGAATTCCTTACACTGTTCTGGCACTACCATACTTCTTCCTCCTTCTATCAACCTCTCGCCTAAGACCAAGGCACAGTTCCAAGCTCGTTCAAGCTCTACCGAAGGTTCTAAAGAATGGGTGACTGCGGATGCTCCACCTCTGGTTCGTGTAACTGCGGCTCCAGTTGCACTTGCCCAAACTGCCCCGTAAGTCCGCTCGATAGCCACTCTCGCGAGCTTGTCTTTGATCTCCATCCAGTACAAATAACATCGCCCTAAGCCCTATCGAACCATAACTTGCGTGCGGCGTCGGCCAACTTGTAACATCCTGTCGATATTGGCGCCAGAGGGGATTACACGGAGACAAAAAATGCGCAAGGACGCTTAGTTTAACGAGGCTCCCTTTTCATCGAAGGAAATGCTGTGTAAATTCGGCCGGGAAAATTGACAGCGATCGACATGTACATCAAATCTTGAGAATTGAGAAGCATGAACATCTTCTGTCTTCTCGGCTTTCCAAACTGAATTCGTGGAGTTACGCGAAAGCCCTTAGTGACGTTGCCAGTACCCCAGAACTCCACCGGCGGCGATGAGCCGCAATATGAAAACTACGACGTCAGGCTTTATCCAGAATAACAAGCAAACCGGTGAAAGAAGGCTGGCCACATTGGAGGGATGGCATCTTTGTAGTAACTTACGCATGCCAGGTGTCTGACGTCCGTGCACTAACGAACAGGAGCCTGTCGAGCAAGGCGGTAAGAGCCTATCCCGCTCATAATATGCCCCGCCTTTCCCCCCCCTGACAGCATGCCGCTCGTCGGCCTGTTGCTTTTCCATGGGTCTGCGTCCTGTTGGGCCAGGTGCCGTTACCTTTTTGATTTGGTCGGATTGGTCCGTTATGGACGACTCGTCGAAGTAAATAGCGTGTCCCAATATCACGATTTCGTCCGCCAGGACGAGGTCGTCCGAACCCAAGTGGAGAACGCAAGTACGTCGAATACAGAAATCTCGGTAAGCCTGCTGGAGCGAATGGCTGCTGCCACTCTCTTTCTACAGTGGATTGCCAAAGTGCTCGATTGTAGACGTAATAAATGGACGAGCGTAGGAGCGCAATCTACTCTCCCTTCTTGTTTGTTCAACCTGCGTTGGCAATCCACGAACTAGAACCTTCCGGTTAATTCGCCCGTCAGTAAGATCGCCGCAGGAGTCCGAAGTGAATGGCATCCGGTGATACCCGGTGGCCACGGTATGCCTTTTCGAGCATCAATTCAACATCCCATACGGAGGTACGATTCGGACACCTACATCAGATACAACAGAACAGGCCCACTATCAGTGTGTTTGATCGTAGCTCTATATCCATTAACGATGATTTTCCTTGGCTTTGTAGCCTCTGTCTGTCGTCGCACAAGGAGGACGTCTTTTTCGAACCTGTTCTCCGTCAGCAAGCCCTTGTGGAGATCGGAATCGTGTTCGTTATGTGGCGTTCTTCTGATGAGAACGTATCGATTATGGAGTTCGGCATCGACCCAGCGCCTCTCTGGTAAAGACTTGGCAGCAAGTAGGGATCGCAAGATGATGCCCAGGACAATGAGACGTGTCCCAGCGTAGCCACCGATAGACATAAGACATCGGTCTTCAAGGTAGAGAGAACAAGGGAAAGCCATTGTCAGTGGAGAACATTATGACGGATTTCAATGGTGCAAAGGAAAATTTCCTCGGCTGCCCGATTGAAACATGACGGCATTTGGCGGCCAAAGACTGGCGGCCAAGACTGGACAGCATAGTAATTACTAGCACTACCGATAAATGCTAATGGGCTCAGCCCTGCGAATCTCCCGACTTGAGACTCTCCTTCAGCAGCAGCCGAAGGTATCGCAGGCTACCTGGATTGTTCTCTGTGAACGACATCACTTGCAAGCGCCTCCTTGCTGCTGAAGTTGATCACAACCAGGGACACAGGGAAGTTTAGTGGGGGTCTCAAACATGCCCTATGGTCTGCTCCAACCAACATGACGACCCGTCTCCAAGCATCGACGGCCCCGCATTCCAAAATCATCACTACCTGCTTTCTCCTTTCCAATCTTCATTGCCCCACCTGCGTTACTATCATAAAGGAGCTGGTACGGGACTCTTGCAACGGCTATGTCCGATGGATCTCGCCTAATCTTGTTACTTCGGTGGTAACTATAGAACACGATGCATCTACGACAACTGAACAGATGGAGTTGGCCCTTGAAGGAGCCGGTTTTGATATATGCCGTGTCGCTACATATGGCGATGTTCCTTACTTAGGCCTCCGGGAGCTTACGATAAATGAGACCTTCGGGGAATCGAGCGCGCAAGACGAACCTTGGCCGGTGTCCACCCTAGTCCACTGGATAACTTCACCTGGGACTACAAGCAGGAGCCCGGTGGCACAAGAGCGCCTGGCCAAAGTTCATCTTCAGAACTGTGAAAAGTGTCGCACATCCAAGTATCACCACGGTGTCGATCATACACAGAGCCTTCCGGCCACGCTCCTATCTCGGCATCTACCGACCATAGCACCGGGCAAGGCTCGCAACGTTCATGAGTCCACCAAACCCATACCCAGACCTTCCCTGGGGAAAAAATTCGATACAGAGCCACCTCAAGCAAGATGGAAGGCGACTCTTGCTGTGGGGGGGATGACCTGCGCTGTTTGTGTCAATGCTATCACGGACGACCTAAGGAGACGAAATTGGGTGTCCAAAGTAGTTGTCAGTCTCGTCACGAACAGCGCGGTAGTCGAGTACAATAGCGAAGAAGTAATTGGCAAAATCGTCGAAGCTATCGAGGATCTCGGCTATACTGCGACCGTGGATGCTGCCGTCAAACTCGACGATGGAAAGCCGCCTGCTGACGAGAGAATTATCGATATTCTTATCGATGGCATATACTGCCAGCATTGCCCAGACCGGGTAACTAAGAGCCTAGCTGGCTTCAGACGTCACGTCGAGATCATCAACGAACCAACAGAGCAACGACCCATTATGAAACTGCGCTATGTTCCGGATGCACCCGCTTTCACAGTACGGCAAATACTTGCGGCAATCGACGCAAGCGACCCAGCGCTTACTACCTCGATCTATCATCCACCGACCCTCGAAGAGAGGTCCAAGCAAATTCTGCGACACCATGAACGCCAACTTCTCTACCGTGTTGTCTTGACTGGCATCATCTGTATCCCAGCATTCGTGGTCGGCATAGTGTACATGAGCCTAGTACCGCAGAGCAATGGCGCGAAGAAATACCTGATGGCACCATGGGCGTCCGGCATCAGCCGTGCCCAAATATCAATGTTCATCATGGCAACTCCAGTGTGCTTCCTCGCGGCCGACGTCTTTCACACTCGCGCCATCAAGGAGATTAGGGTGCTTTGGAAACGTGGCAGCAGAACGCCAATCTGGCAAAGGTTCTACCGGTTCGGCAGCATGAACACCCTTATATCCCTAGGTACCACTATTGCCTACGTCTCGTCCGTTGCACAGTTGATTGCTGCAGGTGTTAGACGGCCACACCGGATTGACAACTCAAACTTCTACTTTGATTCTGTTGTGTTTCTCACATTTTTCCTGCTCGTCGGGCGGCTGATCGAATCTTTCAGCAAAGCTCGTGCCGGCGACGCTGTAGAAACGCTCGGGAAGCTGCGCCCAGCGACAGCAATCCTGTTAGGACGCAGTGGAACCGAAAAGGAAGAGGACTCAATGGTCCCAGCCGATCTACTCGACCTTGGCGACATCGTTCGCGTGCCACACGGTGCGTCCCCGCCAGCAGATGGTGTCATCGTTCAGGGAGAGACCAACGTCGACGAATCAAGTCTTACCGGCGAATCGCGGCTCGTAAGGAAAAGAGTAGGCAGCGAGGTATTCTCAGGAACGGTCAACAAGGATATGCCAATCGTGGTTCAGATCACTAGTGTCGTGGGCAAGTCAATGCTCGATCAGATCGTCGACGTGGTCCGGGATGGACAGACGAAACCAGCCCCTATGGCTCAGATCGCGGACGTATTGACTGCCTACTTCGTACCGACCATCACTCTCATCGCCATCCTTACTTGGGTTATTTGGATGTCTCTGGGTCTCAGTGGGAAGATTCCTTCTGACTGGTTGGATGTGGACTCGGGAGGCTGGGTCGCGTGGTCGCTACAATTTTCCACCGCCGTCTTCATTGTCGCTTGTCCGTGTGGTTTAGCCCTCGCAGCTCCAACCGCAATATTCGTCGGCAGTGGGCTGGCCGCAAAGAACGGTATTTTGGCTAAGGGAGGTGGTGAAGCATTTGAGAAAGCAAGCAAGATTGACTGCATAGTCTTCGACAAGACAGGCACCCTCACCATGGGAGGCGAGCCAAGCATCATCGACTCGGAGCTTTACTCTAGCAGCGGCGATATCGCAGACGCTGGTCAGGCGACCTTCCTGGCAGCCTTGAAAGCACTCGAGGAGACCAGCAGTCACCCTATTGCCAAGGCCATCGTCTCTTTCTGCGAAGGCAAATCATCTCGCACAACCACCGTGGATAGTATTGAGGAAATTCCCGGCAAAGGTATGAAGGCAGTTTATGCTGATACAGTTGCTCGAGCTTCCTTCGAGCTAGTTGTGGGCAACGAAGCTCTCATCGCCGACTGCTCCATTCATCTCCCTGTCACCGTTGCCACCACCTTGCAGAGCTGGAAAAGAGAAGCAAAGTCTATTGCTCTCGCTGCAAAAAGGAAGATACCCGCACTTCCTGGAGGCTGTACAGGTGCATACACCCTCGCGGCCGCGTTCTCTATGTCCGATCCTATTCGCCCAGAAGCACGTCACGTTATTCGCACCTTGCAGGACCGTGGCACCGCTGTTTGGCTTCTATCCGGCGACAATCATATCACAGCAACCACTGTCGCCGCTAAGCTGGACATCAGTCCTGACAACGTTATCGCCGGTGTTCTCCCAATGCAAAAGGCCGAGAAAATCAAGTATCTGCAGTCAACCTTGAAGGCACGCGTCAGCCAAACCTACGAGTCCACGACGAAACGCGCCACCATCGCGATGGTTGGCGATGGAGTTAATGACTCGCCAGCGCTCACAACCGCTGATGTGGGAATCGCCATCGGCTCCAGCTCGGACGTTGCCATTAACAGTGCCGACTTCGTCCTCCTCAGCCATGACCTTCACAGCGTTGTTACGCTGCTGGACCTATCGCAGGCGGTTTTCCGACGCATCAAGTTCAATTTCGGGTGGGCACTTGTCTACAACTCTATTGCCATCCCAGTTGCTGCCGGCTGCCTGTATCCGATCATTAGCCACGGTAGCCACGTCCGACTTGACCCAGTTTGGGCAAGTTTGGCGATGGCCCTAAGCAGTATTTCTGTTGTTACGAGTTCCCTTGCACTGAGGAGTTCATTGCCAGGGGTTGGCTTTAGGGCTCGTGGGGCTATGTGAATTGTCCAGGGTCCAATATGGCGATAGGATCACGGCATTCTACAATCCAATCGGGTAAAATTTTTCTCTACTTGCTACTTCTTCGCTGGTCTTTGAGCAAGCCATGATCAGCTGAAGTGTCTGGGCGTGGTACGCACAGTGTGGCTGAAGAACGGATTGAGCTGCTCGCCCCCGTATCACAGCCCTGATAGATGTAGTGTGGTTCACCCCCGTATATCAATTGCCGTTATTACGAGGTACAGTATGCCCATGCCTTCTTCGTTCCTCAAGGCTCCTACAGCGAACCGCGACCGGTTCGCGCTCCTCTCGTATGCTCCACCCCGCGCCCGCCCCCTGCCTCTTGGCCGAGGCCATCACCATCGCCGTATGAGGCAAGTGCAGCGGGTTTGCGCGTCTGCCGCCTCCTTCGCTTCCGTTGCCATTTTGCTTTTTGGGCGGAGAAAGCGGGGAAGGAGTGATGGCTCGAGCAAGCAGCGCTAGCTTGCATAGCCTAGCTGACTTCACATCGCGTGCCCACACGACGCAGGTGAGGACAAGTGCAAAGGCGCAGCCGGCCAAGGCGAGCTTGCGGCGGGAGAAGGGTGAGGCCGAGGAGCTAGAGGTGCAGGTAATGGAGACCTGGAAGAGGGTGCTGGGAGAGGAGCATCCTGACACGCTGAGCAGCATGGCGAACCTGGCGTCGACAATTTGGAATCGGAGACGGTGGAAGGAGGCAGGTTCTGGAGATCCGTTAGGAGAAGCTCAGGGCATACCATGCTGACACGCTGACCAGCATGAGCAATCTTGCTTTTACTTGGGGGAGCCGAGGCCGTCATGCGGAGGCTGTTAGCTTGATGGAGCGTTGCCTTCACCTTCAGTGAAGATAACTTGGTCCATTCCATTCCCATACAAACATGAAGTCTACTCCTTCAATGCTAAATGAGTAGAAGGTGGAGCAGAGCGTGCTGAAACTGGAGGAGTCCAAAAGACCTGACTATCAAGAGCGATGAGAGAAGAGGAGTACTACCGTTTTCGAGCTCATCATCTCGTGAGGCACGAGGGTATTAACCGGATACAACGCCATACCATATCAACCCAAGTACTGCCCCCATAATGATTGCGATCGGAGGACTGACACCAAACCAGTAACCTCCAACATAGCTCGCGGCCGTGACAACCACCCACCACGGTTCCAATGCAAGACTCGTACCTTCCTGAAATCCTTCATCTATGTATCCAATCTGCCAGAGGCGATAGACAGCAGTATAGACAAGGCCAACAGCAGCAGCGTTGACGCCCCTAAGTAGGGATTTGACCCACCTAAGTCCCCGGACAGCGCTCCATACGCCCACTGTGCCATGGACCGTGATAAGACCCGGAGCAAAGATCGCGATGAATCCCAAGAGTGCTCCAACAGCCGAGTTATGCCCGCCGTTGATCGCTGTGAGGGCGCCAAGATATACGGCAAAGTTGAAGTTTGGCCCCGGAAAGCTCTGCTGGATCGCCAAGCCAATCAGGAAATCTCGAGGAGAAACCCAACCCTCGACGACGACATATTCGCGCAGAAGTGGAATGACTACTGGACCACCACCAAATATAACCGTGCCTGCCAGGTACATGTTGGCGAAGAAGCTGAACAAAAGCGATTTAGAAGGCAAGGTGCCCCGTAAAACCATAATGACGATAAAGGTGACTAGGAAACACACGATAACGCTCAGGCCGAACTTCCATGAAAAGTTGAGCCTGCGCTCTGGTGGGACGATACGTGGTTCCTGTTCAGCGGAGTGCTGTTCGTGCTCGGTGAAGGGGAGGGTTGTCTGCGCCGTCCCATTGGAACCGTCGTGGCTTTCCATGGTCGATTCTTCCGTCAGGCGAGGCGGCAGACCGGCGCTTCCATCTTCCGGTCGTCGAAGCCGTCTCTGGGCATTCGACACCATGGTGGCAATTGATAGGACAGGCTTGTGGAGCCAGCGCATATCGTGAACAACTGTTGTCATTCCGGCGAGAAACATAAGCAGTGGAAAGTACCACAGAGCATTGTACAACATGCCAGCAGCGGCGCCGAGAAAGACCAGGATACGCGTCATCCTATCTGTGATTGCCTTCTCGGAAAGCTGAACTGCAGCAAGCGTGATGATACCGACAGTAGAGGCGTTCAGACCTGAAAGAAGGGCGTAAACAGGTCGGGGAAGAGACGTTCCAATATTAGACACTCCGACGGATAGGCCATACATGCCCAAGGCTCCGGGCAAGCTGGTCGGGTTAAGTCAGCAACCCGTATATCCCAGTTATAGTGTGCAGCGGCAACGCAGGCTCACCTCCACAAGAAGAAGCCCAGTACGGCAGGGAGAAAGCCGTCATGGATGAGATTGATGCAGTAATGCATTTTTGTGCTGCCAGGGCCAGAGAAGGCCTGGCATACACTGAAAAGTTCCTGGTACTGCTTGCCGCTTAGTACTTGTATATCTCAAGACACAACCATTAGATCATAATGCCCATACCACCTGCTCGTCGATCCATTGGAGCTTCCTCACAAACTTGTCATGAAACTATGGCAATTAGCAAGATAATTTTTGAACAGGATGATGTCGTGGCAAGTGGCACGGGTAGTCTGTGTAAACTCACGATCTTGAAATGTACTGGCGGTCCGCCGAAGGAAGTGAAACCGAGAAGGTAATTTTGGCGGATGGTGACCCAGACCCTGGCTCCGAGGCTTGCGTCTTGCCGGCTTCCCGACGGTCGCCTTGCCATTTACGAGTTCCCCAACCAAGTAGAGACAGATCAAGGTACGGTGACGCGACGCCTTTTCAGGTATTGATTTAACTACGCTCGTGCACCATGTTGCGCCGGCTACTTTATGTACTAATGGTTGATAAGAGCATCGATTGGGAGCAGAGTAGTGGCTGGGCGATGCCACGGCGCCGCCACGGCGCCGCCAATCATCTGCCGCTCTTACTGCCCACGTGTTTTTGGCTACAATTCAAACTCAGAATAGCACGTCACTGCGGCGCTGTCATTGGCTCTGAGCAAATGGTGGTATAATATCTGGTGCGCGGGACTATAATTCACGTGGTCCCTAGCGACCTGTATATTAGGGGGCTCATGCTGTTCGTCGTCGTCCGTTGCTGATCGTGCGGTCTGATACACGCAACTTTCACCCAAGTGATCGTTCCGCCGATTGGTCCTGCATCCCTCATTATTCCGTGCGGCCAGCGCCGGCGGCCCTGCTTCGTCACGAACTATAACGGGCATTTTAACGCGTGTCATTACAAGTGGGATAGACTGAGCGTGGTCGTAACAACACTTGGCGAAGAACTGACTTATTCAAAGCTGCGGGATACTAGCCCTGATAGTGCAACACTCTATCGCCAACAGGGGACTATCCTACCGTTAAGGTCTCGTTCGATAAAACACTAGTGATGCTCTTCGCTATCCCATGGGCTACGTGTCGCTTCACAGGTGGCCTCTTCGGATGGAACTACGCCAGTGTCGAAATATTCCGAGAGAATATCCTTAGCGCACGGCCCTATGGCGTTCAGCGACACGGAGTGACCCGTCGACTCCAGCACCATGACCCCCGCACCAGGATGCCCTTTGGCCATAGACCGAGCATTTCGTAGAGGAGTGACCGGATCCCATCGGGTTGATATGAAGAGAAGAGGGGCGGCAGGTCGACCTGGCTCAGGAGACTCGGCTGACTTGGAGGGCGAGGGCGTGGTGAACGGCCCCTTGAACAGCCAGTTCGGACGCGCTGTCCATCCGGCACAGGAAATTCGGAGCGACGCCCAGAAAGATCCGGCAAGAGTTGAGATCGACATCTGCTCATGTACATATTCGCGCCAATCAGAGTTGCTCAGGCCTGTGGCATCTTCACCGTCGATGCAAATCACAGCAGACTGGGCGTCCTTTGGTATTAACGGATCGCTGGAAGTATTTGAGCACGCCTTATGACCATCTCGAGGAAACGAAACTTGGAAAAAATCTTCCATTCTGTTGAGCAGAGCAGTCGAGTTCCCGCGCATCGCGTTATCAAAATCGGTCGCTAGGGCTTGGGAGAGATAGACTGCGTCGTAGAGGGTCCATAGGAAGAGGCTACGGATTTCACCAAGCCCGATAGATGCCCTGCGACCGTTATTTGTCGCACCGATTATCGGGTGTTCGTCAAGGCTGCGAGCCCATGCCCAGAAACGGTTGCTGATGTCTGTACCCGATGAGTCTGTTTCGCGACGCAGCGCGCAGACGGATTGACCAGCAGCAAAGCAGCCCTGGAAATATCTGTCGACGATTTCGTCGGCGTCTGCAGTGTTTGTAAGCCAGCCCTGGGGAGCAAGTTCATTAGCTTTAAGTTCCAGAACGAGACTCCCTGGCTTCTTGGGCAGAAAGAGTAGAGGAAGATATATCTTACTAGGCCACTCGCAAGGTCCTCTGCATCGCAAACCCCGTCTAGAACCATCCGACCCACACGACCGGGAAACATAGAGGCGAAGTAGTTTCCAAGAACCGTTCCATATGAAACTCCAATATATTGCAGTCTCGGCACCTCTTCTTTACCATGCCGGCCTTTCTGATAGCCAGGCGAACGCAGTTCAAGTCGAACCGAGTCATCAGAAGAATTCTTAGTAGTTTTTCGTCTTTGCTCATCTAGCTTATCAACGATTGCGACCATGTCGCGCGCATTGTTAGGCGTGCCAACGTAGGATAGATAGTCTCCATGAACCGTCTCGCATTAGCGGGCATCAGCTTTGGCTGCGGCGACAGCGAAGGCCAGGGATTGAGGACTCAAGTCGAGAGCACCATTTGCCAAAAGCTCAATAGAGCGCGTGACGCCCAGGATTCCTGGGAAACAATTGATTCGTGGGGCGCTATGGCCGGTGCCTCTTATATCAAAGGACAGCATCTCGTAATGCTTCTTACCTGGTATATCGAAGAGGTCTTGCAGTTTACGCCCCATCACGAGTCCGTAAGCTGTGCCAGATATAGCAGGTCCACCAGGCTGGGCAAATATCGTGCCGCCAAACGATGGATCGTCATTGCCCACTACGGCAGGCAGCTTCGTGATTGCGGTGGCCACAGTCCGTTCGTCGGTTTCGTTCAACCAGTCTAGCGGAAGCAGCAAGCGGGCGCACTGATAATTCACATAGCAGTCATGATACTGGAGCTCGTTTGAAGGAGTGATGCTCTCCCAGTCGAATTCCGCAGCAGCGGGGTCAGCCGTTGGGTCGGCAAATGTGACGGCAGCGCCAGCAGCAGCAGCAAATGTCACAGGCACGCTGAGCAGCAAGCGAAGTCGCTTCATGATGTTTTACTGAATTTCGTACCAAACAGGAGCAATGAATCGCGAGTAACTGGTTGATCCAGGCTTGATTGCTCTGAGATTTTAAAGGAACGACATTGATAGCCAGCGTGGGATTTTGTTGCGGGACGGGAACAGCAGTGTTGGCCACGACCAACAAGTCACGGGAGGAACTGGTGACAGGACGCGTCAGCGGGGCGGAACAATAGTCGGCACGAGCCGTATGTGCATGAGATCTTCGAAAATGAAGTCATCACCGAATCAGTTCGACTTAGACGACTCGTGCAGACCGAGACGTGAAAAACGAGGAGACTCACGTCATCTTAGACTCGCCAGACACAGGCTGTATTGAGGGCATGTTTCTGGGACAGGCTTCAAATATAGGCTTAATAAACTAGTATATTATAAAGCTCGCCTTTACAGTGCTATCAACATATTGAATTAGGTTATGATTCAGGCTGTGCAGTAGTTTATTGAGGAGGGATGGACACACCGCTTGGAAAGCCCAGCAACTGGTAATGGGGGAAGGACCTCAGGACCCAGCAAATATCTCTTAATTCCCAATTTTCTCATGATTGAAAGAGAGAAGGGAGGGCAAATACCCATAGGGAGCTTCAAAAGCATGTCACTTTGTTGAGGTGGAACAAACACCAAAAGCCAAGCGCTGGGATTGTTGCCACAACAGCGCGGCAAGTCCGCGTAAACGTTCTCGTTCTGTCTACAAAAGCACAGAGAGATTAACAGACAGCGCTTACAGCAAGGAAATGATATCACTTCATTTTGTAAACAAGGCGATCAGCAGCAAGCCAACTTCGCCAAAAGGCTTGGCGCCACAATCCCCAAATTGAATTATATAGACCTCATGAAAAGACTGACGAGCATGCGTGACCATCATAGCATCGAAGAAGTAAGGCCCTATTCTATCCTGATCCTTCAAAAGTGGGTATGCCCTGCCAACGAAGTCAGGCGTCAATCAGGTTGCCTCGTCAGATCACTTCATCTCGCAAATATATTGGGAGCAGAACAATGTCGACTCAATGAAGCCGGTGGGAGATTTATTGCTTGATAAAACTATGAGAAAGCTCATGGAGAGTCTATGTGCACAAGAGGATCATCCGAACATAAACATCACAATGCCCCATACATATCCATTCCTTCGCAAAAGCCTGGTTAGGATGATCCAGCAAGTGTCAAATTAGGGGTCAGCCCTGCCGCCTCGACAGATTCACGGGTTGTGATAGACGTACTTAAAGGAAAAGAGATCCTTAGGTAATTCGAGCTTCTATCAGGCTGCACGACCACCAAAGCCAGCACGATGATTCGTCTCAGAATCCTGCCTTGCTAGATGGTGGCAGAAGTTTTAACTGAGGCCAATTAGCATTTCACCTTTCTGATCAGATCGGAGAAGCAACGCAAAAGCGCATCACTCTCGTATTAGAAATGAGGTTGACAAGCATTTATTCCAATCCTTTGTCTACGGTGATGGAGACTCTTGGACTCTGGAAGCATCAGTCTGAATATCTTTCACTTAAATCAACGTCTGACGAGCTGTGCAACTACCAAGATGAAGAGCATGCACTCAATAGCACACGACGGCTCTGCAATATTTCACGGATTGTCATCATGAAATTTGGTGTCTCAGCCGTCATAGTCGCTGTCAGCATATTTACGTTATTCCCATCTTCTCCACGTGGTACAAGCATCTGGCCAGAGTACGATGCATTCAATGTATTAAAAAAGATTTGGTTTCTAGTTGTTTGCCATCAGAGTAGTTCGTGAGCCGGCTCATCTCCTGCCCAACCGCGGTCTAAGCCTTCGTTTCGCTGTAATATTTACCCCCGCTTCCAACATGTGCAATACAGCCACCCTTACCCTTGCCACCATAGGGCCAGTCCAGTAGAACGGCTCACGCTGCAGGAGCAATCTGTACAAGGCAGATCAGGTCACGTGTAGACAGGTTGCTTACTGAGTGAGATTCCCTTTGCAGCCGTAGTCTTTCTTAGCTGTGACACTCTACTCCGTACTCCTCCATCCATTGACGCCCCACGCGCGTGTACGCCCATATCGTAGGCTTCACAACGCTTGAGGACGCTCTTCTTCCACGCGATGGAGTCGCTTCATTCGCGCGGTGTAAATTCTACACCTTGGGCTGGAGATGACAGCTTCGGTCCCCAGGTCGGCACGCGATTCGATTTCACATTGTCCTTTGAGGACACGATATTAACGAGTCTACCGGCCTCCATATTTCTTATCGCGTGTCCTCTCTACATATTCCGTTTTCTGCGTAGACCGGTTTGCTTCAAGCATGGGTTGCTCCTCTGGGCGAAACTTGTAGGGCTGCGGACAATTGATTACCTTTAATTGCCTCTTCTCGGTTGGCTAACTTCACCATCACAGATGGCTGCAGCGCTCCTGCTCGGCGTTGAACTAGCGAACACAGTTCTCACCAGTCGTCATGGCTCCTTAATACGAACTAACGCTTCAATTGCCGCCGCCGCGCTCTCGTGCGTCTCCATGCTGTCAGTTATGGCAATAGTTTACGCCGAACACGTTCGGTCGCTTCGATCCTCGTCATTCCTAAGCGCATTTCTGTCCATCACCATGCTCTTCAACGTGGCACGAGCGCGATCCTACATCAGCCGCGGCGGACTAGACGTCTTTGGCGCTTTACAAGTCGCCGTCGCTATCCTCAAGCTCGCTTTGATCTCGTTGGAAGAAGTATCCAAGCAGTCGCTTTTCCAACCCGAGCAGGGTCGGTCCTCAATAGGTCCGGAAATGCGGGGAGGCTTCTGGAATAGGTCTCTTTTCGTATGGGTCAACAATACCTTGTTGATTGGATTCAGGAACGTCATTACTGTCAAGGAGCTACCTGAGATCGGACTAGAATTCTCTACCGAGCGGCTCTCAGCTAAGTTCCAGAAAACATGGAAAGCAGGTTCGCCACCAAGCCCGTTCTTGTCCCTTTTCCTTCGTATTGACCCTGTCCAGCCAACAAATCGTCACGGTATTGTCTGCCAATCACTACCATGAAGGCTCTCGCCTGGCCACTCGTCGCCATCGTAGTACCGAGGCTTTGTTTTACGGCTTTCACTTTTGCTCAGCCTTTCCTACTTCACACAATTGTTAATGCAGTTAGTCAACAAGAGCTGTCCAGGGACGTCATCGGCGGCCTCATAGGAGCCAGCGGCCTTGTCTACTTCGGTCTGGCGGTGGGTTCGAACATGATTCCGTTTTAGGTTGTACAGTTTTTAAAACTAATTGTCTCACAGGTGACGAGAGCGTGTTATACACATGCAGTCTACCGTTGCCTAACAATGAACCGTGGAATGCTTGTCTCTGCAATTTTTAAGCATACTCTAGAACTAGACTTGGCTACTACCAAGAAATCAGCCGCTATCACGCTCATGAGTACCGATGTGGATAGCATTGGAACAGGATTCGTCACGATGCACGACCTTTGGGCGGGCATTATTGAGCTCTCCATTGGCGTGTACCTTTTAGCCAGATACGTCGGACCAGCGGCATTTCTCGTTGCAGTACCGGCAGTGCGTAAGTAAAAGCGATATATAGCCGATTGCATCTCTACCGACGAGTGCTAACGACACCTAGTATCTACCGTCTCATCCCGCTATCTCGCAAAGAAAAATGGGCCAGCTCGCAAGGCTTGGAATCAAGCCGTACAGAAACGCGTGTCTACTACGAACAACGTCTTAGGCCAAGTCAAGGGCATCAAAACAACGGGGCTTGCTCCGTTTGTTGCCAAGCATCTACAAGATTGCCGTGTCGATGAAGTCGAGAAGTCCAAACATCTTCGGAAAATCATAATATATATGCATGCTCTAGGTGAGAGGATCGAGCAACTGTTCCCAGCGAGCGTCCTATTGACACTTGACCAGCACAGTTTTTTAACACAAATACTCCCGTCCTTGTTATCGCCGGTGGCCTGTTCTGGACAAATGCCTCCAAAGGCCTAGACGCGGCCGATACCTTCGCCACGATCTCGCTAACCCGCCTCGTTTCGTCGCCTATGAGTACCTTGCTTGTTGGCTTTCCGCAAGCGGCGAGCTTGCTAGCATGTTTTGCTCGGATCCAAGACTTCCTTCTTTTGAAGCCATGGCCAGGTGCAGAAGATGTTGCCACTTCTGGAAGCGCGCAAATATCATTCGCATCAGAGAAGAATGCACACACGGTGGACTCGGAGGCCGGCATAGAACTGCAGAACAGTGATTCGCCGCTACCGGAGAAAGTCTTTGGGAAAATGCGATCCTTGATTGAGCTCTCTGATGCATCTATTGCCCCAGTTGTTGATGCTGAGCCCGTTTTGCAAGGAGTGAACCTCCAAATTCTGCCTTCAATGTTGACAGTGGTCGTTGGTCCCGTTGCATCCGGAAAGACGACACTTCTCAGGGCTCTAATCGGTGAAGCTCACATTAGTGGGACTGCAACCGGCATACAACAAACGAGCACAGGATACTGCGATCAAGTCTCGTGGCTAAGGAACATCTCAATCCGAGACAACATTGTCGGGCCAGCTGAGTTCGACTGTGCCTGGTACGACACTGTTCTTAGTAGCTGTTTGCTCCATGAGGATCTACGCCAGATATCAGATGGTGATCAAGCTCTTGCTGGAAGCGGCGGCGCAAGTCTAAGTGGTGGGCAGAAGCAGAGAGTAGTGCGTTCATCCTCTTCGCCGCGCATTGAACTGGGAATCTGTCCAGCTAATCCACATACAGGCACTCGCTCGAGCCGTATATTCTCGAAGGCCTATGCTGGTCATGGACGATGTGTTCAGCGCATTGGATCACCGGACTTCTCACACAATCTTGGAGCGACTTCTAGGGCCTGACGGTATTCTTCGGACCCTAGGCACAACCGTTGTCATGGCCACCCATTCCCGTGAGTACTCTATACCAAGTCTACACTTGCGTACTAATTTTGTCCAGTTGATGTTCTTGCCATGGCAGACCAGGTCGTTATACTTGACGGAAAAGGTAACCTTGATATCCGATCGAACACACAGGATGTTACAAAGAACAACTCCCTGATCGAGGAGTTACGAAAGACAAAGGCCATCGTGACGGATAACGATTCCGAGCAAGATCATTCAGTCTCCAGTGAAAGCGTGGCGCCGCAAGTAACGCCCAAGACCACCACGAAACTCAACGATGCGAAGAAAATTGAACGACAGAGGGGCGACCTAGGACTGTACCGATTCTACTTTTTCTCCAGTGGGATATGGAACTACCTTGCTTGGATAGTCATGGCTGCCATTAATATGCTTTGGAGTCAGATGCCTTGTATAACACATCCACATCCCGCCTTGCTTATACTAGTACTAACCTGATATCCACGTAGCGATTTTCCTTCGCATCTGGCTCGGTAAAGCTCCCGATGATAAGACATATTTTGCTGGATATGCCATACTCGGAGTGACTTGTTGCCTCTCCTCCGGTGCAATGCTTGCGTAAGAACGACGCCGTTCTCGTTCAGAAGGTCTTATAGCTGACTTTGAATGGCAGCTTCTACATGCTTAGAGTTACGCCTACATCAGCGGAGAGGCTCCACTGGATCTTTTTGCAGACGGTGATGGGGCAAGTACCATAGAAAAGACTCGGACGTATATATTTGCTAATAGTCATAGTGCAACCCTTGGCTTTCTGTCATCTACAGACTCAGGCTCTCTTCTAAATAGGTTAGTGAGAACGCCAATGGTCTTGGACGTACACTAACCGCCCCGCCTCGTATAGATTCAGCCAGGATATGTCGCTCATCAACCAAGCTTTGCCCTTGGTGTTGCTGAACTTTGGCATCGGTAAGACTGTGTATCATTCTCTACACTTATGTTCTAAACGACACTAACTTTGGCAGTCTTCTTTGATAACCTGGTTAGCGCCGGGATCATAGTTTCTGGTGCTAACTACGCAGCGATCGTCATCCCCTTCCTGCTTCTAACAATATACCTTGTACAACACTTCTACCTCCGCACGTCGCGCCAAATGCGTCACCTCGACCTGGAGGCCAAGTCTCCACTATACACAGAGTTTTCGGAGACTGCAGCTGGCGTGCAACATATTCGCGCCTTTTCGTGGCAATCTGAGATTTTGTCCCAGAGCTTCAGGGCCCTCGACTTCTCCCAGAAGCCCTACTACTATATGTTTTGTATTCAAAGATGGTTGACCCTAGTATTGGAGCTCACCGTCATGGTGGTTGCGATCATCTTGGTTACTCTCGCGCTAAATCTACCGCATACCAGTTCGGCCAGTGCTATCGGCCTGGCGATGCTAAACATGATTGGATTCGGTTCAGGAATGGCCAACGTGATGAACACATGGACTCGTCTGGAGACATCTCTTGGTGCCATTGCTAGGTTAAGATCATTCTTGAATGAAACACCGACAGAGAAGGACCCAGATAGCGAGGTGGAGTTGCCAGTGGGCTGGCCACAGAATGGGAGAATTGAGCTCCAGGGCGTCAGCCCACGATATAAGTAAGACACATTTGATCGATTCCTTGCCATCCAGAGCTGACATATTCTTACTCTTATAATTAGCCCTGGAGACGCACGACAGGTGCTCAATGAGCTCTCACTCGTCATTGAGCCCGGACAGAAGGTTGGGGTGGTCGGCCGTACGGGCAGGTTAGTTTCAGCCATGCCAACATAACGACAGCTATAGTACTAACCAGATGTGCGGGTAGTGGGAAAAGTTCGCTAGTCTTGATGCTGCTTCATCTTCTCGATCAGTCTGGTTCAGTGATTATTGACAGCATCAACACCTCGGACATTTCACGCCAACTCCTTCGCTCCAGAATCACGGTCATCGCCCAGGACCCTGTTGAGCTTCCAGGCTCAGTGAGATACAATCTCATCCCCTTCGATTCAGCAGCTGTACCGTCTCACAACAATGCTATTGTCGGAGAGGCTTCCATTCAAGAGATGCTATCGAAAGTTGGTCTATGGGACCACGTCTCCGCAAACGGTGGCCTGGACGCAGACTTCTCAACCCTAGGTCTCTCACAGGGACAGAGACAACTGTTCTGCCTGGCCCGTGCCGTCTTTCATCATAGAGTTATGGAGAGCAAGATTGTGCTGGTGGATGAGGCGACAAGCAGCGTCGACATTGACACAGACAGGGAGATGCAGGCGGTCATGACTGCAGCCTTTTCAGAGTGTACTGTGATTACGGTGGCGCATCGCCTGGAGACGATACAAGATGTGGATGTTGTACTCGAGTTGGATAATGGCAGATTAATCAGGCGAGAGGAGAGGGAGGGACCCAAGGCATAGCTTTTGGTAGAGTACCTACAGCATCTATGGAACGTAGTTCAACATCCCCCCCTCGAGCTGCCCTTCGACACTTGTTACACCATTGATAGTAGTGCGCATGGGTCGCAACGACGAAGCCAAGTCCAGCGGGGCCATCATCAGTGTCTCCGACACCATAAGGATGCCAGAAACGGCAAGATTACCGTTGCTGCCGGATAAGCGCACCCACTGTAGCACGGACAGCCGGGGTTCTGAGACCAGCCCCTAGAATAGCTCAACTGCAGATGCCGGCGCCCGGGAAGTCGCCCTGTCCAAGGAACAGAAGCAGTACGAGAGAGGAATGCTTTAAGCAGTAGTGAAGGTGCCAAGTGAGCCGGGGAAGATACTCAATAAACCAAATGACTCGTTGTTAAGATGGTGAACGGCAATACTTATGAAGGGGCGAGAAACGAGCTGCGTAGCTGTGCTTTTCACCAGAGTAGGACGAGACCCTCAGAGGGTCGCGGCACAAACAGTTTTCGACATTAACAGCCACAGGTGTAGAAATATGAATCAGTACGATTAATACAATTCTTCGTCAAGCTGTACGTAGAGGATTCGCTACTATAAGGTACATCTTTTCGTCATCTCCCACGCCGCTGTACTTTTTTGAGCAGACCAGCTGCTGACCCGCCCAAGACCGTCTATCCAAATCCCTGTATCCCAAGATCCTATTACAACGTGAATTCATAAGCAGTTGCTCTAGTATCTCGCTACTTCGACCCATCGCTGCTCCTGCAGCACGTTGGCAATTTGCTGCCCTTTGGCGGCCAGCCTCCTCTTGAAAGCCTCGAGCCACAGTATCTCGAGGACGCCGTCCTGCGACGTTGCGTTGATGTCGCGGTAGAAGTCGAGCGCCACCGTCATGGGGGCCAGCAGCATGTCGGGCTGCGTCGTGCTGTCCAGCGCGGCGTCGAGGCCCCGGCAGATGTTCGCCGCGAGCTCCCGCCCGTCCTGGTACTGCGTCGGGTCGATCTGGAGGCTCGGCGGCAGGTCCGGCCACATGTCGGGGTAGGCGTCGAGCACCGGCTGGAAGATGGCGCCGTGCAAGCTTTCGATGCACCGGTGGAAGAGGATCTGAGACATCCAGTAATACAGCAGCATGATGCCCGTCAGGCCGTCCCTGAAGGTGTACGGGTTCGCAAAGGGGATCTCGCCGCCCGGCCCGCCCAGCTCGTGGGACCAGTACGGGGCGTGCTGATCTCCCGCACCAACAACCACGCCGCCAAGCCACTGGTGGAATCGCGTCTCGAGGTAGAGGCAGCTTTGGAGGAGTTCCTGGGCCTTGTGCCGTCGAGTGAGGGTGCCTGGCAGGGGCAGTATGCGGTCGACCGTTGCCAGGATGGGCGGGAGGCAGAGCATGATGTCGAACAGCTGGTCGAGCGGCGACTTGGGGTGGCTCTGCCACGGTGTGGATGTCCAATCCTGCTCGGCCAGGAAGCTTTCCCGGCGGCTCAGCAGAGCTAGGCTAACCTACCGGCCAGTCAGTCCGGGCTCCGCGCGTGCGATTCATGGCGGGTTCAGCTCACAGCCAGAGGGCGGTGGACCCTCACGAAGTACTGGTGGTTCGGAAAGGTGGTGAAGTGCTCGGGTCCCAGCTGCTTCACCAGGTTGTTCTGCTCAGACGTCACCTCCCACGCATCGGGCGTGGGCGCCGGCGCCGGCGCGGCGGACGAGTTGTGCTTCGCGCTCGTTAGCCGAGAATACGAGACTCGTTCTGCCACGACGCTAGACAAACCTCGAACAAGAAGGCGCAGTATCCATCGGCCGAGCCGCACCCTGCTTGCTGGCCGCCTAGCCGCGCAAGGCATCTCGTTCTCGCGCTGAAGTCGTCCTCGCCGACGCGCGGCTGCAGCTCCGAGGGGGCGTACGTGGGCAGCGAGATGTCGAAGCCGGCAGCATCGTCGTTTTCGCTGTCGGAGACGGTCTGCAAGTTGGTCTGCAGCGCCGTCATGAGCACGGCGACCTCGTGGCCGTGGTCCGAGAGCTTCAGGAAGTCATCCCAGGCCGAGGTCAGGGGCTGCGTCGGCCACAGGCGCGGCGCCGCGTCCTCGTCGGGCCGGGGCTTCTGCTTCTTCGTGGAGCCGCCGCCCTTCTTGGGGTGCGAGGCCACCCGGCCCTTGGTCTCGGGGGTGCCGGTGATGAAGACGCGCTCCCGCTGGTAGCCTTCGCACTGGCGGCCGCTGTTGGTGCAGTTGGTGCAGTACGGCCTCTCGTTGCTGCACTGCTCGACCCGCCGTCAGTCATGGTGATGGGCCGCGCGCGGGTTGCGAAGGCTCGTACCTTGACTCTGCGCCGCCTACACGTCTCGCAGCCCTTGTACTTGCCGGGAACGCCGACCATGCTGTCCTTGTCGACCAGTCGTGCTGGGGGGGGGGGGGGGGGGGGGGGGGGGGGGGGGCGCTGCTCTGCTTCACAACACGAACAGTCCAGCTTGCCGTCGCGGCCGGAGCTCATTGGCAAGACGAGTTCGCCACCGCAGGAGGCCGATCTGCCGCCGCGGGTTATATAACTTACTCGCGGGCTCCTCCTGCGCCAGCCCTGTCGCATGCGCATCCCGGGACGCCGTCACATCCCCACAAGCGGTGGTCTGAGTGCCCTTCTTTCCCCGTATTCCCCTGGCCAGTGGGAGCCAGGAAGGCCGTCGCCGGCAACGACGTCACGCCCGGGGACCCTGACCTGCGCCGGCAACCTTCGACGAGACGGAGCATTTCGTCGGACGAATGAGCATCGCGAGACGCTCCGTTCGGGCTCAGCCCCGTCAGGTCGGCGCAGAGTCGCACGCGTCTGGCTGACCCGCAGGATTCCCTCCGTCAGGGGTGGCGCGCGCGAATGGCGACGGCGGACGCCGGCCAAGGCCTCTCTACGAGCTGCTTGGCCCTGTTCCTGGTGTCGGCGAAGGACAGCATGGGCCCGCCGGGGAGCTGCTCGTTCACGTCGTGTCGTGGCCGGTCGCGGAACGGCCCACGCGAGCCACGCTGGGTCTCGCGAGACGCTAAGTTTCGTAGGGCTGACGCGAATCGCCCCCACGGGCTCTGGTTGGCTGCGCCATCACGAGAGCTGACGGGCAACTGCACACGTCCACACGTCGGCCACGCCGATGCCAGGGGCCCGGAGCGTCGTCTTGGACGCGGCTCAAGCTGCCATTGGCTCGTGGTTTGATGAGACGGTGACGAGACGGTGATGGGACGGTTGGGGTTCTTCCTTGGGAGCTCCGTGGGAGCATCTGATATTTACTCGTAGTTGTATGAGGCTTCGGCTGAGCTTCCGAGTTCTGCACCCCTCCTCCCCATCGACCCGACGGCCACTCGAGGCCTCCACTAATAGGGCAGCGCAACGTGGTGTCCCAGCAGCCCTACGGAGGAAGCCCGAAGGACCGGGGGAGACCCACGAACCATGCCTGCCTGTCACCGCCAAGTCTCGAAGCATGCAATTGCCGGTCTGTCCCTGTTCGTCCCTGCACCCACGGCTCCGTGTCGCCTCAACGCTTCGCTGCACACCCGTTCCCATGCAATCGGCCCGTGCCCCCCCAAACCGGCAGCATCCCCGCGCCCGCGGACCGCGCTCAGATGTATTTGTACGGGTTCATGATGCCATTCTGTCAAAAGGCCCCTGTCAGCCCTACCGCACCCATGTCGAGAGACGAGGCAGAGTTGTTGCGGATGCATGCACGCCGCCGGGGCGGAAGCACGGAGAAGGCGAAAGACACGAAAGACAACAGCAAGGCAGAGAGAGAGAGAGAGGTACTCACCGGGTCGTAGAGGTTCTTGATCTGCTTCATCAGGCCGACCATGGTCTCGTTGCGGCTGTACCTGATGTAGCTCTTCTTGGCCAGCCCGAGGCCGTGCTCGGCGCTGATGCTGCCCTTGCGCTTCTCGATCCATTCGTACACGTACGGCTCCAGCACCTCCTCGACGGCCTTGTCGTAGCGCCGCACGGCGACGTTGAGGTGCAGGTTCGCGTCGCCCATGTGGCCGTAGCCGAGGGCGCCCACGACGGGGAACTCGTCCGTCTCGCCCACCAGCCCGGCCTCGACGAGCCGCGCCTGGACGTCGTCGACGATGGAGTACATCTCGGCGAGCGGGATCGAGACGTCGTACTTGTACACGCCGCCCCAGTGCCCGACGCACTCGGGCACGCTCTCGCGCCAGCTCCACAGCGCCTTGATCTGCGTCGCGTCCTGCGCAACGACGCCGTCGGCGATGACCTCCTTCTCCATGACGTCCTCGAGGAACCGCTCCAGCTTCTCGTAGTCGTGCTCGCCGTTGGACCCGCTCGTCTCGATGAGGCAGTAGAAGGGGTGCTCGCCCTCGAGCGGCCGCTTCTCCTGGCGCACCCGGTGCACGAGCTGCTGGCTCTGCGCGTCCATGAGCTCGAAGGCCGACAGGATCTCCGACAGCTGCGTCTTGGCCTCGCGGAACGCGCGCTGCGCCTTCTCGTACGACTCGAGCCCGAAGAAGGCGACGTTGACGGCGGGCGAGCGCTGCGGGCACTGCATCACCAGCTTGGTGATGACGCCGATGGTGCCCTCGGCGCCCACGAAGAGCTGCTTCAGGTCGTAGCCCGTGTTGTTCTTGCGCAGCGTGCACAGGTCGTCCATGACGGTGCCGTCCGGCAGCACCGCCTCCATGCCCAGCACGCTGCCGTGGAGGCTGCCGTAGCGGAGCAGCCGCAGGCCGCCGGCGTTGGTCGCGACGTTGCCGCCGACGTGGCACGAGCCCTTGGCCCCGAGGTCGAGCGGGAAGATGTAGCCCCTCTCGGCGAGGTACTGGTCCGCCGTCTCGAGGACCACGCCGGCGTCGAGGACGAGCGCGCCGCTGACCTCGTCGAACGAGTGGATCTTGTTCATGCGCGCCAGGCTGACGACGATCTCGTCGAAGACGGGCACCGAGCCGCCCACGAGGCCCGTGTTGCCGCCCTGGGGCACGACGGCGAGCATCTGCTCGTTGCAGTAGGCGAGAACGCGGCTGACCTCGTCCGTGGACGCCGGCTTGAGCACGAGCCGGCACTGCCCGCGGTACTTGTGCATCCAGTCCTCGTTGAAGGGCGCCAGGTCGTCGGCCGCGTCGATGACGGCCGCGTCGGCGCCCAGCAGCTCGCGGAAGAAGGCGACGTGCTCGGGCGTCACCTGGGCGAAGCGGGCGTCGCGCCGCAGCGCCGGGTACGTCTCGGCCGTCAGCCGCGCCGCGCCCGCGCCGCGCGGCGAGCCCGGAGCGAGCATGCGCGGCGCAGACGTGCCGAAGCAGCGGCGAGCCGCCGCCGGTGCCGGCGACGAGGCGTGGCCGGCGGCCGCGAGGGCCGCGCGACGGCTCCCGTTGTTGTTGGCGACGACGACGCCGCAGCCGCTGGGGGCCCGGACGGCGCGCAGAATTCGTGCTCGGCAGGCCATGATGGTTCAGTGGGCGAGGTTACGACCAGACCGGGACCGGCTCGAGGGTGGATGCCAGAGATGGCGTTGCTTCTGAGAGCCTTGCTATCAGTGTCGGGAGGAATCAACGTCACGCCATGAAAAACGAGCTGTGCTTGTAGGATGCAGCGCAGGCGGCCTCGGCCCCACCCGCGCTCGCTAGCCTCCGAACCCGGCTCTTCTCCCGGCTGGGCTTCCGTCACGCTTGCAGGTCGATCCGGCACGTTCCCCGTTGGGCAACACCGTCTGACAATTGAACGGCGGAGATGCATTGGTGCTGTTAGGATAATTAACCCGATCAATATACGGCCTGGTGTACTCAAAATAAAAATGATATCTATCGACAGTGCCCGCTCACTTGCCCGCCTGCTCCGTTGCCTTTCCCCGCCAAAATAAACACCACCAGTGATGCCGTAGCACTGCCCTGATAAACACACGGTGCGCCCTCTCCGATATAACCAAGTATTCCGTGACATACGCTTGCGGGCCAGGTAGCTGGCACTCTTGGACGTTCAAGTCGAATCCTCGACCCGGCTCACCCTCCCACGCCATTCACCTTGCTGCCCTTCCGCGGGCTCGAGTCGCCGACGTTGGTCCTCTCCTGCAGCACCCCGCTCGGCACGCCCTCCGGCTCCCGCTCCTCGTTGATGAGCTTCTCCATGAAGGAGATGTAGTCGTACTGCGGCTGGCCCCGGTCCTCGGACGTGTCCGGCCCATTGTGCTGGGGCATCATCTCGACCAGCTGGTCGATCACCTCGTCCGGCACCAGGCTGTGCCGCAGGTCCATCTCGGTGACGTACGGCTTGCCGTCCGCCACCTCGCGGAAGGACTGGTACACCTGCTCCGCCGTGTTCTGGTCCTCCGTCACGTCCACCATGAACCGGATGAACTGCTCAAAGGTCACGTAGTCGCGCCCGTTGGACGTCTCCACGAAGTAGTTGTGCATCTCGTCCTCCGAAAATACCAGCCCCAGCGAAGCCAGGGCGGCGCTGAACTCGAGCTCCTGCAGCGAGTTGGTGTCGTCGCGGTCAAAGTGTCGGAAGACGCTCTCGAACTCTTCCAGCTGGATCGGCGTCAGGTTGGTCATGGCTCGCGCCACCATCTGGTTCTCCAGGAACGACAGCTTCTTCTGCACCGACGACTTGACCAGCCCAAGCTCGTACGACAGCTCATCGTACGTGTACGTCGTAAAGTCGTTTTCCTCAATGTTGGCTTCCTGGCACTTCGCGTCGACGGCGGCAATCGTCTCGAGGTACCGATCCAGCGGCGCCAGGTTGTCGCTCAGTTTCCTGACGTGATGCAACTGGTCTTCGACGTCGCCGTCGAGCCCAGAGATGGCCATCTGCATCGTGTTGAGCGCCATGGCAAAGTCGTTGGCTTTGTCGGCAAACGACTTTCGCAAGGCGTTCTTGATACTGCGCCCCAGTTAGCACATGCGCATTCTTCAGCCGCCCGGTTCAGGTTTCTGCACTCACTCTCGGATGGTCTCGTTGATAAGCTGAGCCCGCGTCATCTCCGTCTTGGAGAGCGTGGCCCAGTCTCGCTCCAGGACGTCCTGCCGCACGTCCGCCGGTGGATCGTACGGACGGAGGCGGTATGTGCCCAGCTTGGTCTTGATGTTTCCTAGTAGAGTTGCGAGGTCGCTCTTCTCGGCTACCCAGTCCCGCTTCTGGCCCTTTTTATAGCCCGCAAACTCGTTGGCCTGCGATTTTGCGTCGGCATACGTCCCCTCGAACTCGGACTGCTGCCAGTGCTCGACTTGGGCTCTAATAGCCTTGATGAGCTCGCGCATGCGTCTCTCGTACGCACTCTGCATCTCCCAGGCGCCTTGCATGTTGTTGACGAACTTCTCGACTCGTCGGCCTGCGTTTTCCACCTTTTCCATCTGCGAAAAGGCGTGGAACCAATAGGCAATGTACGTCATGAGACTTCGCTCGTCAGGCTTGGGCACGTCGCACACGTCCTCGACATCGAGCAGCTTCGGTATTCCGATTTCCTCGTGCGCGATGTCGAATGCAAGCTGCATGTTGCCGCGGTGGTCCGACTTGTCCAGGGCGTCAAAGTCAATCAAGTCTGGTCTGTGTATATCCAGCAGCGCGCAGAAGGCGAGTCCGTCGTTCCAGCTGGCGCTGAAGTCGCGGACCTCGACCTCGTCGTAGCAGGCCGTCTTCCTTTGGCACCAGAGGAGCAGACCCTCCTTGGCCGACATGCCCTCCTCGTTGATGTCGCTGATGGTGAATCGGAGAATGAGGGTCCAGATAAGGCCGAGGACGATCTTGCGGTTGCCGTCGACGATATCTTCGGCGCCGATGTTGGTCATCTGAATGCCCCTCGCTTTGATGAAGTCGAGGGAGAGGTTGGCGTTTTCGAATTTCTGAACTCGCATCTTGGGTTTGGACGCATAGCGGCCGAGCGACTCGTTGGAGAGGCACTCCATCAGGTGGATGAGTATGACCTGCGGATTCGTTGAGCACTTCGTGCGAACAGAAACGGCATTGGAGGGGAGGGGAGGGGAGCACCTACGCCATCGCTGAGATCAGCCACCAGATCCTTGACCTCGAGGTTCCGCGCGTCCAACTTGGTGTTCAGCCTGCGACGAGATGGTGTGAGTCTGCCGTCACTGCCTGCCTTCGCTCTCCGAGTACATGGGAGACGCACCATTTTGTAAATGTTTTTTGCTGGACCGTAATCCACCGCTGCTGCTCGGCGAAGGTCATCTTGGCGAGGCCCTGATCGTGGGCAGGCTCAACGGCGGCGAGGGCGTCGGCGGGCGTGCTGCTGGCGCGGCCCTTCAACCACCGCGGCTTCGACGGTGAATCTTTTCTCTTGGGGGGCAACGACGAGCGGCTCGCGTTTCTCTCTGACCGCTGCTGCCGCGCAGCATGCAGTGCCTCCTTGTCCCGCCTGGTCCGCTGGGTGGGGGCGCTTCGACAGAGGGCCGCGGCGTCGAGGTCGAGGTCGCTGCAAGGGGCGGCGGGGCTGGAGCCGACGCTCGAGGCGGACGTGGACACGCTCGATGCTGTCAGGGAGCGCGAGGACTTGGAGGAGACCGTGGAGCCGATGTCGCTGAAGCTCAGGCTGTGGCGGTTGTCGCTGCTGCTGAACGAGTAGTTGTGGTCGTCGGCCAAGGCGCCGTGTAAACAAAATTGGGGGAACTGCTCTGGGTTGCCGGGCTGCGGCAACGGGCTCCGCTGAGGGGCAGCATCGGCCCCTGGGGCGGCTGCCGCCATTGGCGCAGGCGGGTGCGAGCCGGCTGCGTCTAGCGGCTTGCTAGCGGCGCTGCTCCAGCACGCTACTCCAGGCACGCTCTTGGCCCTGTGCCGGCCCCGCTGCTCAGGTACGCTGGCTGGCTGGCCGGCAGCTGGCCTTTGTTCGCACCGGGCTTGGCTCCTTTGTCGGTGAGCAAACCCGAGTTCGAGACCCAAAAGGTTTGCCGTTGTTTTTCAACGGTTTCCCAACAGCGTCGTGAATATGGCTTCGCTTACAGAGTGCGACACCGACGCGAGGGGCAAAATGTTCGAGGCGGCCCTTAACTAAGAAGCGACACCAAGAGGAAGAGAGGAACAAGGCAAGACACAACACAGCAAACTCACAACCTCACAAACTCACAAACCGAGACTTGAGGCGCGCGACGGGCTCGGCACCATTTATGTTATACGCCGCCATGCACTGCCGCCGCCGCATTCGAGTCGCCCGTCCATGCGCGCTCGCTCCCTCTCGCAACCGTCCATCCCCATACGTTCATGCGCCGTGCTGCTCTGAGACGAGCAGGCCCCTAGGGCGACCCTGAAACCATCCGTGCCCAGGTTCATCCCTCGGCTCTGGTCCGGGGTTTGTGCTGGGTAGATCGCCCCGTCTGCACGATCGGATGGCTCAAGCGAGCCGTTTCACGATGACCGGATGGGGGCACTAGGCAGATTCGACGCGGGAGATTGAACGTCTCGGGGACGCGGCCCGAGTGCAATTTGCTTGCCGGCTACGCGCCTGAAGGCTCGAGCTCGGGACAATGGATTCTGGCAAGCACACTCAGGCGTGGTTCGCGGCAAGCTGCGCCTGCACCCGCCACTGCACTCATAGACGTGGTGGCTCAGCACTGTCCGCTGTTACCGGCCGCGCTCGAGAACCAACCTTGCGAGAGGTCGAGAGGCTCCAGCTGATTGAACAAACTAGACACCCCCGTCAGTGTGTGCCAAAGTTGGTGATATGACGTGCATTTCCGGAGCACCTTCTTGTCGTTCTTCGAAGTACACTCATCGGTCGGGTGATCTTGTCTTGCGCGCAGTAGCCACATAAGGCTCCATGGCCTTAATGCCATCATTCCTAGGATTCTCTATTGTGTCATCAAACATATTTATCTGCGACTTCAACAAATAGTTGGAGTTGATGTACGGAGTACTGGCGGTACGTGATGCACTGAGAGGATCACTTCCCCTGCAGCTGACGCTCAGGAAATCACCTGCCATCTTCGTGCCTTGCGTGGCCGGCCAGAGCCTTTGGTTGGTTACCGACAGAATGGATAATGGATCGGCCATGCCGCTTCGTGCCATTCTTCTTCCCTGCTCCATTGGCTGCTAAAGCTTCAACAACATCGGCATCGGTTAGCAATTCTTGACCTGGATCTCAAGACAGCCGTGGCACAGTGTTCTATCAGGGCCCTGTAGCGGTCTAATCAATCAGCCGCAATATACGATACCAGTCCTGCAATGACTTCTCCAACGAGAGCAGCACACTGCCAAATTGGCGGCCACGATAATGCCAACACATGGCGAAATACCCTGGCGGTACGGAGAAGAGAGCGCAAGTCAACAGCCTATAGGCGGAGAAGAAAGGTCATTGGGTAAGCCCAGAGCCTCCATGCGTCAACTGCATTCGCCGGTAGAAGTAAAATTAATGACGAGGTTGAAAGGACTACAATGGCCGAGCCTCTGCATCACTATGCTAGAGAAGCACCCTAGGTCAACCAGGGTGTGCATTTCTCTATTTGTATGTACATGGCCATGGCAGCCTACATACTCCAAGGCGTAACATGTGCCCTTGCAAGGCGCAAGCTGGGGGCGTGTTCAACCAGCAGAGTGTGTCATGCAAGCATCTCGCTGGCTCAACTTAATGAAGTCGATCGATGAGGGTTGCTTCTCCTGGCTCATGTCTAGCTGGTCAGGCGAGTGTGTCCGTGGAGACTGGCATATCTCTCGCGGCAACTTCTCAACAGCTGCCAGTTGATCAGATGTCATCATTCGCTCCAAAGATCAGCAACTCGTGGAAATTGACTTGTTCAACGGCCACCTTCCGCCGTTTGCAACCTACTCAGGCTCCTTGGGCACATTTCCCCCGTGGGCGATAAAACGATAGACCGTGAAGCCCTGATACCATTTTCTCCCCTCCAGTTCAATTCCTTTCAACACATTAACTCTCTCGGCCCCTCTAGCCATCAACACCTCGCCAAGTCGGATCGAGTCTACGAGTTCCTCTTACAGCGCTACGCATCGTTTCAGCTGTCAACTCCAAGTCAAGATGAGCAACCCTTCTTCGAGCGACGAAATAGCCCTCAAGGTAACCTTGCCTTTTGCTCAGGAAGCCGGCACGCCCTTCGACCCGCCCCTACTCATATCCGCGACCGGCCCAAGCTTCCCCGCCAACTCTGATGATCTGTTCCTAGCGAGAATCAAACCGGTCCAAGTCGACCAAAACAACGTCTCCCAGCGCAGAGAGAGGACCGAGATGGCTCTGGAGGGTAATCTTGAAGTTGGCGTCACCACCGAGCTCGACGGTATGCTCTTCTTCTTGTTCGAACAAAAAGAGGCAGACGAATCGAAGCCTCTTCAGCTGGCACGTTGGACAGCCGGCCAGTCCTACAGGTTTGCCGTCCAGGTTTTTGCCTGCCGCCTCAAACACCAGCGACAGGTTGACGGCTGGAGCAAAGCCCGGCTCGTCGGCCAGGTCCTGACCGATGAAATTGCTTCTGTCACTTACAGATCGATCCGAAGAAATCCGGCCATGGTTTCGCCTGACCGCATGCTCTCAGAGGCGATTGCCGGAATGAGAACCACCAATGCATCCGTCGACGTGGCCGAGATGAAGAGACGACACCCCACGCGGGACTTTCATCCCGACACCGCCAAAGCTCCGTGGCGAAGTATGGGTGAGAAGGAATGACCGCCCAAAGCTCGTGTGCCTCACACGTTTGCAAAGACGCCCCCATCGAGTTCCACGTTCTTATGGTTGCATTGCCGAGCCAGCACCGAGTTCGCGGACGCCACTCGTTCGCCAAGCATTGAGCCGTCCTCCGCCTGGAGTCGAAACAATTTACTTCTCTGGATGATTGAAAATGTCAACTTGATGGCTTCTCTTTGATTGTCTCAACGTCTCTTCCTCCTAGGTTACAAATGCTTTGCACCCACTGATGGACGTAACAACAGAGCAGTCTGGGCTCACCCCGTCACCGGTCAGAAAGCAGTTAGCGCGATAAATGCATTTAAATCAAACCATGTTTCCGCGCCTCCGAGCGAACCTCAAGATGTCACGAATAATCTCTCTTGCCGGTCGTTGGCTGCGGGCATCATATAAAAGGGGACGTATCCGTGTTTGGCCGCCCTGGCTTGGCGAGGAGCATCATGCAATGTGCAAGCTTCCAATCAGATTGTCGGATGCATCCATCCTCTTTGGAAGACCCCGCGCAGATCTTTGCATGAAGTTCATGCGTCAAGTTCACCCTTGCTGGGTGGGTGGGCTGTGCTGTGTAATGGCTTGTGGTCGATGCTTGGGCCAGCGTCTATTCGTGAGACGTCCGTCAAGACGGACTGCAGGCTAGGATCATGCGTTTTGCCCTTAGATACAGCCTAACTTGCCTAGCTCAGTCGTTCTTCTTTTTGTAACTTTTTCCTCTACCGCTGATCAAGACGGGCTTTGGACGCTCAAGTCGGCGCTCCCTGCTCCTCAGCAGGCGGTATCCGAACATGAAACATGGGGAGTTGGAGGTTTCGTGCTTGCCTAGCGCAACGCCTCTGCTGACGAGTGCAAGACATACTACGCAGGTGCATAGACAGCAGAGTGTAGTAGTGACTGGCAGTTATTGCGTCACGTTGCGCGGCGTAGTTGTGTTTCAATGCTGTATGCCAATACGTGTGGTGATGGAATCAGTACTCATCGCTGTAGAACAAGACCACCATTGTCGAACTGCGCCATTTGGTGTCCAGAGACTATAGATCTTGGTAGAAGAGGTCAAGGCTTGTCGGGCACTGAAGGGAACTGTTGCCGTAACACGGGGACCTCCTCGTCGGCTGGCTCAAGTCAATACTTGTCTTGCGCATGCCTGTTGATGTACATAGCCGACTATCCCACATATCATACAGATACCACCTCTCAGTTATTTCCTCGCTTGCTTGCCGCCAATCTGCGCCCTGCCGCCCGCCTGCTTCGCCTTGGAGCGCAGCGCGTACCTCTCCTTCTTCCACGCCGACACCAGCTGGTCCACGCTGCCCATGTCGTGCTTGGGCTTGCGCATGTACGTGAGGCGTGCCCTCCTCGCGCGCTTCGGCCGGCGCCAGATGATGTCGATGCCCGTCACCGTCGGGCTGTAGATCTTGAACCACATCTCCACGCCCGTCTTCATCATCTGCCCGCGCAGCAGCACCGCCGTGTCCGCGCCGCGGCGCCGGATCTGGATGAAGGCCCCCGAGAAGGGCTCGCCCGCCTTGGTCGACACCATGAGCACGTCGCCGACCTTGGCGCTGTCGGCGTGCTCCCGCGAGAAGAGCCGGGTGCGTGCCCCCGTCGGGTCCAGCGCGGCTACTTGCTGCTGGCGGAGGGCGGGCATCGGGTCGGGGTGCGTGGATCGGATCGAGGGGATCTGGGGGTATATCTCGAACTTGCTGAGCTTGTCGGCGGCGGAGCCTGCGGCGCGGTTAGCAAGCACGGTCGGCCTGGGCACATGGAGATGAAGCCGTACGCTGTCTTCCGCTGAAGACGCCGTGGGCCGCAGCAGGGCTTGCGGCAGCCGTCGCCAGGCACCTTTGCGATGCCCTCTGATGCCGCGTCTGCCGCAGGGCCGCCTTGAGGCAGCCCAGCGGCCGCCTGACCGTGGCAGCGTTCATTGTGGTGTGGTGTGCGTTGTCGAGATGCAGGTCCAGAATGGCTCAAATTCGAGAAGTCAATCGCTGCGACATTGGACGAGGACCACTGCCAGTGGAGCGCGTGATTGGCCCAGCACATTTCTTCCGCGACCCACCCCGAGCAACGTCTCGCGTGCGACGAGCATCTGTCTGGGCTTTTTGGCACCGGCCTTCAGCTCAATCGCAAATCAGGCAAACATGTCGAACCGGTCGCTGTCCTCGGCGCTCAGGGCGCTGAGCCGGCGCAATGGGCCGTCGAAGAGGCTCGCCGCCAGCTCGCAGCGGCAGTTCAGCTCGACGCCCGCCTACGGTAAGTCTGCCGACTCTTGCTGCTCGCTTCCTTCGTCTTGCTGACCTGGACCTCCTCAGGCGTCCGCGCCATCTTTGCCGAGACGGACAACAGCGAGCTCAACACCATCCTCACCACCATCCAGGAGAAGATCATTCTACCGTCCTACCTCCCCGAGAAGCAGCGCAAGATCGTCTTCGACCCCAAGATGCGCTCCCACCTGGAGCAGAACCCCGTCGTCATCGAGGTCGAGGGCCTGGAGCACAAGTTCTCCTCCATTGACCGCTTCAAGGGCGTCGAGAACTCCAAGACGATCCTCAACAGGGCACTGGCCCAGATGCACACCGCCGAGGACTGGAGCAACCTGGCCACGCTGCTGGCCGGCTACAGGAAGGCCGGCATCAGGCTGAAGGCCGACCACTGGGGCAAGATTGTCCGCGTGGCCGGGACGAGGGGCCACGTCTACGCCGTCATCGAGTGCGCGAAGCAGGCCGACCAGACGGGACTCTTGCTCACGAACCGCGAAACCGTCGTGCGGGTCCTCGCCTTCGGCAACGACAAGATCGCCCAGAGCAACTGGGACGCGGCGGAGACGAAGCAGGCGCTGAGGTGGGCGGAGATGGTGCTGGACTTGCTGCAGCGGCCAGAGCACTCGCTGTCGTCGCTGCGAACCCGCGACAGGCTACACTTCTCGCGGCTGGTGCGCGGCATGACCCTCTTCACGAAGGCCTCCGCCGTCAAGGTCAAGCAGGAAGCACGCGAGGCAGTCGACGAGGATCTGGCCCTGCTCCGGGACGAAGTGAACCTCTTCAGCTCGCTGTGGGAGGACTGCTTGGGACAGGATCTCGCTCAAGTGGAGGAGTTTGCCAAGCTCAACCCGACGGTGGAGAGGAACAACGCACCGAACGGAGTGCGCGTCCCGAAGGCCCTCAGCGGCAGCGCCTACGTGCAGGTCCTGTCTCAGAACATCAAGGGCGTTGCGCTGGCACGGGAGCTACTGGGTGATGAGGCCAAGGCGCTTTCCGGTGTAGAGGACGCTCTTACCAAGCACCTGTCGGAGTTTGTGCAGACGAGCCACAGCCGCTCAAAGGGCTGGGAGGACGAGTTCGAAAAGGTGGTTGGCCGGCGACCCGAGTGGCCGAGCGCGTGAGCAAAGGGCAGACAGAGCCTGTAACATAGATCTTGTGTATATTTTATCTACCTTGTACAACACGAACACCCGGTTTAGGGCAAAACTATGTACTTCTCTAAGTGCTGGGGGATCGCGCCGAGCAGCTTCTTCTCCCCCAGCCACTTGCGCGAGAACAGCCGGTCGGCGTACCTGTAGGCGCCGTCGCACAGCATCGTGACGACGGTGTGGCCGCGGCCCAGCTTCTCGGCCACCTCCTTGGCGGCGACGACGTTGAGCGACGAGCTGGCGCCGAGGTACAGCCCCTCCTCGTCGAGGCAGCGGTAGACCATGTTGATGCTCTTCTCGTCCGAGACGGTCAGCGAGCCGTCGAGCAGGCCGAGGTCCGGCTGCAGGTTGTCGGTGATGCGACCCTGGCCGATGCCCTCGGTGATGCTGGACCCGGTGCGCTCGATCAGCTTGCCGCCGGAGCTGATGTACGAGTGCAGGACGCTGCCGGGCGGGTCGGCGAGGAAGCTCTTGACGCGGCCGCCCGAGACGTCCTTGAGGTAGCGCGTGACGCCGGCGAGGGTGCCGGCCGTGCCCGTGGCGCAGGTGAAGGCGTCGACGGCGCCGCCCGTCTGCGCCCAGATCTCGGGCCCCGTCGTCTCGATGTGCGCGCGCCGGTTGGCCGTGTTGTCGAACTGGTTGGTCCACACGGCGTTGTCGAGCCGCGCCGCGTGCCGCGCCGCCTGGTGGTTGTAGTTGTCCGGGTTGTCGAAGGCCACGGCCGGCACGGGGTACACCTCGGCGCCCAGCAGCCGCAGGAGGTCGATCTTGCCCTGCGACTGCGTGTTGGGCATGTAGATGACGAGCTTGTAGCCGCGCGACCGGCACACGTGCGCCAGCCCGATGCCCGTGTTGCCCGCCGTGCCCTCGACCACGGTGCCTCCCGGCCGCAGCAGCCCGCGCTCCTCGGCGTCCTTGACCACGTACAGCGCCGCCCGGTCCTTGACGGACCCGCCGGGGTTCATGAACTCGGCCTTGCCGAGGATCTCGCAGCCCGTCTCGTCCGACAGGCGGTTCAGCCGGATGAGGGGCGTGTTGCCGATCGCTGAGGCGCCCGGTCGGTCAGCGGCGCGCCGCGAGGACACGAAGAATCAACGAGCAGGGGACGAAGAATGGGACGTACCGCCGGTGAGGCCCTTTGCGACGCCCTGCGCCTTGGACACGCCGAGCGTGTACGCCGTCGGCTCGGCAGCCTTTGCCGCCGCCACGGCCAGCCGCCGCGCGCTCTGTCGAAACATGTGTGCGAGGGTCTTCCGAGAGTTCGAGAGATCGTCAATTGAGCAGCTCTGACGCTGGACAGACGGAGGCGTGCAGGAGTTGAGTTTGTAAGCTGTGCGGCATCGGGCAGAAGCTGGGGAAGCGACCCTGGGTTCCAGTAGTGGGGAGCGGGCGCCGGCGCGCGAGCACGTCATTGCCAGGGACTCCCGAGGAGCCGGCGCCGGCGCCTCCCAAGTCTCTCTACGCCCCGCCGACGATCCGAAGCCAAGCTTTCGTACTGCTCATGGCTACTACAGACAACACCATCAAGGTAGTTTATATACTAAAGCCTTCAAGGTACTACATAGAGCACGTCATTTCCGGGGACCCAGGGGAAAATGCGCAACTGGCTCCGACCTCTGGCCAATTGCGCGCCCGCGGGTGAGCTGGGCCCCCGAATGCGTTCATTCCTAACGTTACCGCCGCCATAGACAACATCTGCATACCTGCAAACGGTATCGGTCGACTGCTCGCGAACCCTCCTACTTCCGGAAGAGGGGGAGGCGGACATTAACAACCGAACTCGATAAACTTTCGAGAACGACGGCTTCTAAACTCAAGAATGTAACCTAGCAGCGCAAGAATAAAAACCTATATACAGTCTATGTCTAACCACCTTCCCTTCCCCCAATCCGCACGCTAAAATATACCCGCCTCGCTATATCTCTACGGCAAGGGTCTCTTTCATATATCTACCTTCAAGATGCAGAACCAGCTAGAGGCAGGACGAGCCCTAGAGGCACCCCCCCCCCCCCCAGAGATAGGACGAGCCCTCGCAG